>QXTE01000161.1:547976-701185 GCA_003942145.1 Platysternon megacephalum
AGGGACATATGAATGTTTAGCGCATCTGGCACAAATATCTTGCGACCCCAGCTACAACAGTGCCACGTGAACGCCCGTTCTCACTTTCAGGCGACATTGTAAACAAGAAGCGGGCAGCATTATCTCTCGCAAAAGTAAACAAACTTGTTTCTCTGAGCAATTGGCTGAATAAGAAGGACTGAGTGGACTTGTAGGCTCTAAAGTTTTACAGTGTTATTTTTGAGTGCAGTTTTTCTTTTTGTACATAATTCTACATTTGTAAGTTCAACTTTCGTGATAAAGAGATTGTATTGCAATACTTATATGAGGTGAATTGAAATACTATTTCTTTTGTTTCTTTTTTACAGTGCAAATATTTGTAACCAAAAACAAACTGAGCACTGTACACTTTTTATTCTGTTATAATTGAAATCAATACATTTGAAAATGTAGAAAACATCCAAAAATAATTTAAATAAATGGTATTCTATTATTAAACAGTGCAATTAATCATAATTTTTTTTTTAATCTCAACAGCCCTAATTAGAATTGGAAATGGTGCAGAGAAGGGCAACAAAAAAGGGTATGGAACAATTTCTATTCGAGGAGAGATTAAAAAGACAGTTGGCTCAGTTTAGAAAAGACGACTAAGGGAGGAGATTTTATACTCCTGTATCAATTATGACTGGCAAGAAGAATAGGGCAGTGTTATTTTACCCCTTCATGTCACACAGAAACTAGGGATTATTCGATTAAATTATAGGCAGCAAGTTTAAAACAAACATAAGGAAATACTTCTTCACACAACACACTCAACCTGTGGAATTCGTTTCCATGGGAGGTGGTGTAAAGGCAAGAAGTTTATCTGGGTTAAAAAATGAATTAGTTAAGTTCACGGAGAATAGATCTAGCGATGGCTACAAGCCAAGATGGTCTGTGAGAGAGAGAGAGAGAGAGAGAGATTTTGCAAAACAGATAGTAAGGGAAGCCTGGGTAAAGTCTGGCAATTTATGGCAAGGGGGGAAAACATAGGCCTCTCTACTGGTGCAGATTTAAGATTGTGGTGTACTGTCTGTCTTATAAGGTGATTGGTCTTGTGGTCAGGTGTGCATCTGTGGATGGAGAAGTCATATTAGATGCTCTAGCTTTTCATTTCCTTGGTTTTGTGATAGATAAGTTATATTCTGAGCAACCTTTTCGCTCACTCTCTCGCAATAAGAAGTAACAGGCTGTGCAAAGCTCAAATGGGACGACTGAGTTGGATTTATAGGGAAAGGATAGTGTTCTGAAATTCAGCAGCCTTACAGAAATTCAGGAAAAGGATATTTTACATGAAGAAGTCTCTTAAACTGTAGGATTTTGGCTACACACAAGATTTCCTATCTAACCACACAAACTAAGGAGAACAAGTTAGCAAAAAGAGAGGAATGAATGCTGCTTATAGCAGACCAGACTCTGACAAGTAGGTAGAAATGTTTGATATGGACTGAAAAACACTGAAAATTCATTTCAGTTTTGAAGGACTCAGGTGACAAACAAAATTTCAGGCTTCGTTATAGATTAATCTCTGAAGTAGATCAAGAAGAAATAACATGTTTGTGTGACTATTAAAATAGGTTAAGGAAAGTGCAATAGTTGTGGAATCTATATACTGTATATACTCGTTCATTAGCCCGTTCGTTTAAAAGCCAACCCCTCCCACCCCCCCCCCAAGATGGTTAGGTAAAAATAGCAAAAACTGTATGACCCTTTCACAAGCCTACCCTATATTTCAGGGATTGGCAAACTTTGGCTCCCGGCCCATCAGGGTAAGCCGCTGGCGGGTCGGGACGTTTTGTTTACTTGGAGCGTCTGCAGGCACAGAGCCCCTCAGCTCCCAGTGTCCGCGGTTTGCTGTCCCCAGCAAATGGGAGCTGCGGGAAGTTCCTGGCTGGGAACAGCAAAGGAATCCGGCAGTGAATTCTCTGATCACACATGTATTCTTTTTAATTACTATACAAATTATTTAAATGATTTTCCTTTCAAAAAATGGAAGTCTATTCAACTGTGCAACTAGTTTTGGCCAACTGATTTTGGAAATCCACTCACCCACCCCATTCCAGTGGAAACAAATAGGAGTTGACCCCTTTAATTTTGAGTTATCACTTTCTGTTAAAGATGGATAATGCTCTCCTTTTCCTTTCTTGTCTCAGCTTTTTTTTAATAAGTTCACTGAATATATTATTTGTAGAGTGAACTTCATTTATATTAAAGCAATGGCTGAAGAGAATACTTAAATTAAAAAGATTAATGCTGGTTCTTAGATATGAGCAGATATTTCTTACCATCTCAAAATCTAACATTAAGTTCAGCTGATCTCTGCTAGCTGTTTTAACATTGATTCAAATAGTCAAAAAGAAACTCTTAAGATGTAACAACGCATTTAATTTAAAAAGAAAAGTGACTTACTGAAAAATTCTGCAGATAAAGCACCAACAGAAAAATTTCATTTCATTACTACTCTTCTTAAAATTTAAACCACCACAATATGTTCATCTAAAAATTGATCCCCGAACACATGACAATCTTCCTCCCAGCTGCCAATCCAGCTAAAAAAAAAAATAGTTAACTAGCACCTTAAACTTCAGTACACAACTTCCTGCTGCACCCAAACAAACGACCCAACACCCTTTTCCTGTTCACCAGATACCCTTCCTTGTGCGCCTGAACTAATTTCTGCCCAAACTTCCAATAAACAACCTCGTCTAATACATCAGCTCCTTCTTTGCTAGGATTCATTTACTTTGAAATTAGGTTGCAGCCTAAACATTCAGTTTAAATGAGTCTCTCTAGCAGTGACTAATCCTGTATGTATATCCCCTGGAAAAAAGTTCCTGGCTGGCTGCTGGGACTTGACAAAGATAAGAGCCGTGGGGAAGTGGCCCAGGGAAACGCAGTTAGTTAAAGGGATGTGGCACGTGGCTGCTACTGAGATGGTCCCTAGGTAGACGTCTGGAGTAGTGGGCGGGCCTGGGGTCAAACCCCAACAGCCACTCGTGAAGTGGCTATACCCTGAGAAAAGGCAATTTGGACAGGTCTAGGGAAGGGACTGTACGTGGAACTGGTACTCCCCAGAAGGGGGCTGAATCGAGACTGACTCAGCTGAAGAGCCGGGGTCAGAAGACTAAAGGATAGAGGAAGTGTCTCCAAGGAGGAAGCCCTGGGAGCACTGCTCCATCCCAGAGAAGGAACCTTTGCACATAAGCTGGCCAACTAGGGTACTGACATAGGACCTGTTGGTTAGACTGAGGATTGAACCAAGGAAGGGCTGCAGGGACACACCAACTGAGGGTATGAGGATGGGCCCTATTGGACTGTGAAGGGACGGAGTCCAGGAAGAGCTGCAGGACATTACTGAGAGCTTTGGGATAGGCCCAGTTGGACAGTGTACCCCGGAAAAGTTTTGTTTCGCACATGCACGGTGTGTGACTCGGCCGGAGGGCTGAGTCACCGAAAACCCTCCTGACGAGTACAGCCGCCACACCATGAGCAGAGGAAATTAAGAAAAAACTGCAGGCGCACACACACTCAACCAAGGGATGCTCACGAGACATGAGTGCACCCCATTACAGAAAAATAATTTTTTTTTAAACTGTTTAAATGAACCAGCTAACATCATTAAGCTTTCAGTTACGTCATTTACAAAAACAAGCACTTAAAAATTAAGAAAGTTAATAGTTAATGACATCTGGATTAGGACCGTTGAGGGTATGTTATACAGCACACTAAGCTTGGGCTCTGACTCAGGTTTAAAGCCAAGCCTCCTTTCCATCCACACAGAAATCAGTCTGACTCAGACCAGGGACCTCTCTGGACTCAAGCCCACAAACACTGCTAAGGGGATGGGGTCAGAACCTAAGCCCCACCGTGACACAGATAAGAGACCAGGCATTTTACAGTGCGGACGCATCTCAAGTCCAGGTTGCCAGACTCAGGTCTGGAGAGCCAGCCAATGTTATCACACAATCCCCAAGAGTTGCGTTTCTTAGCTCTTCCAGCCCAAAACTTCCCATTTACTTCCCAGGAAGCAGAAGCAACCTCCTGGTTCTAATGCAGCTGCTTGGCATTTAACCCTTCGTTTCCATGCGGACTGCTCAACTGGAAACACAGTGAACCCTAATGTGTATTAGCTACAACCAGCACTAAGAAGTAGTTCTGAATCAAGTATGCTGAGAGCTGGCCAGAGGAACACTGACAGATTCTGGTTAACCTATGGTACAAGGTAAGCAAGTAATACAACTTCAGCAAGATACTACCGATTTGTATACGAGCAGTTGGCAGCACTGTGGATCAACCCAACAGCAAAACAATGCAGACAGCATGTCAAGTGGCTGAAGACACACTATTACAAAGTCAAAGATGCAAATGGCATTTCTGGGAACTCCATCTTCCTGCCTTTTACGAGGAATTCAACCAGGTACGGGGAAGAGTAGCAAGTACTGAGCCCCCAGTGGTGCATGATAATCTGCTTGGGGGGGGGATGGCACCCGTATGATACCTCAGTCAGAGTCACTGACAGAGAAAAACCAGCTGCCTGATGAATGACAGGCAGTGACCCTGGTGCTGGGGCCATAAACTGAAGAGACTATGCCACTGGAGCAGCTACAGCACATGCTGGGTCGATACTCAGAGGAGTCGTTTGGGGAGAGCCCTGAGGAGCAGCAAGCTGCAGAACCAGCATCAAGGCAACCACTAGAACCAGAGCCGGACCCTGGTACGTTTCTTCTGCCATTTTTCTATTTATTAATACATGGATGGAAAGGATTTCCAGCTTATAGCCCTATTAAGTTATTAATACAAGCCAGGGATTTGGCATGTTTCAGTTCAGGGTGAAATTCATGCTATTCCCCTAGCGTTCCCCCTCCTCCCCGCTGACACGACACGAGAGTCAAAAGAGACACAGCAAAAAAGAAAACGCTTAACCAAGTAGCTATGAATTCTTTTTTTTTTTTTAAACTAGCTACTCACTGATTGTTATGAGCTGGGGCTCCATAACTAATATCCTCATGTATCCCTCCTGTCAAATAAAATGCACGTTAAAAATCTGCTACGCCCACATTGACTCACACCATCTGTAAACTGAGTCCCCCTCATAACTGGCTGTTATGAGTCCAAATAAAACGAGAATGTGTATTTGGTCCATAGCTGGCTTTAATATGCAAGTACAAATAAAAGCAGAGAGTGGCTGTCAGTCTATGTTATTAGGTTCCATGGCAGTCAGTTGGTTCTGTGCATGGACGTAGAGAACTTGTAAGAAGCCTGTACTGCATCTCCATGCCAAATCCGCATCTTGCTGATTTTACCACGAATTTTCACCCATTGCTGGCTGGTGATGAAAGGAAAACTTTTCACCGAGTAGGAACTCCAGATAGTCAGTTATATTCTGGAGCAGGGCATACTTACTAGGGCCACCTCTATTACTCACAAGCCCCCTCCTTTACAAGATATGCTGATCAGTCACTAGGTGCCTAAATAACTGCACAACCTGAGATGGGTGTCCTCAACTCGACATGAATAGAAGTTCATATTCCCACTCAGGGACCTCCAGAATATCGAATTTCTCTAGAGCTTGCCCTGCCTGAAAGGACTGAAAACTACAGCTATTGATTAGGCCAATTGTAAGTCCCACCCTTCTCCCCAGAAAAATGAAAGGGATGTAATAATCATTTCAATTGAATTTTGTATTATATCACCAGGATGTCTGATGGCTTTCAATGTTGTCCCAAAGGACATCTGAAGTGGCTGGTGTTTCGTATGTGAATAAATAATGCCCACTGATAAAAAGTATCTTTTCACCTTGAATGAGAGATTCTAGATAAACAAATCTGTAGATAGTGTTGCAGAATGACCACATGGAGTATCAAAAGGATAAGGATGCAAGAAGGGTGTCAGGAAAACAGAGGACACTCACTGGGAAGAGCGCCTAGAAGAAAGGTTGAGGAAGGAAGATACAGCTCCTTCTGCTGTGCTCCTCAAGCCATTACTTGCGCTCATAGCTACCAGACTGCAGGATCCACTTCAGTTCCTGCTCCACCCCCACATCATGAGTCCACTCTACGTTACCATGCCCTGCAGACAATTCAGCCTTTGGACAATTCAGTGGCTGCCTGGACCATGTCACAGACAATGAACAACACACAGTATAAACAGATGTGCAGACTCAATAACTTTCATAATAAAAAACTTTGAAATTGTCAGCACAATAATCCCTAAACTGAGTTGCAGTACCTGGCCAGTACTGAAAAAAAATGCATAACACCTCTGTACGTTTCATGAAAGCCTTTATGAAAATACATAATACCAACACATTTCAAAAAAATCCCACAGCTGCCTCACTCCCATATATAGAATTCAAATACCATTTAATTCCCCCCTCATGCATGGGACCACGTAAACCCATTATGAGTGCACAAAGCATCCATGATTTCTCTTTCGCGTGTGAATCCAGCACCAGTCATGCATAACAGGTACACTGTCTAACTGTGTGTACTGGCTCAGAAATCCAGCAGTGTCTTGAATCCACTCCTGGTGAAAAGGTACCCCACTTTGTCCTCGCAGACACTGTGCAGAACATAGCACATTATAATAATTTGGACTGCTTTAATGATACTGGCATGCATAGCAGGATATCAGTCTGTCAAATGTACATTCCACCCCCATCCTACAGCTAGAAAGTGTGTCACTCCATCTTCTTTGGCCAGGTGCTCTGAAATCAGGATATGGTTTCATAAGCCATGGCAACAGGGAGCAAGCAGAGTTCCCAAGAATAACAGTGGGGACAGTGACTCCATTTATGATGTCATTCAATGGGAATAATGTCCCAGCTTCTCCACAAAGATAAAGTCCTGATCTCAGGAACAACCTGGCATCCAACACCCTTCCAGTGGATGCCATATTAGTGTCCATTAATCTGCTCCTATGGTTGACCAGGGCCTCCCTAACCATGAAGTAGTACCCACTGCAGTTTGTGTACTTATGCTCCTTGCAGAGGGCAAAACCATAGGCACGCGTCCCAGCAATGACCCCAACACAGTTTGCCCATTCTTTCAAAGCCAGTAATTACTTCAAAAACAATTTGTAATGCCCAGCACCTTTGAGTAATCACTTCACAAACATTTGCCACAACCACTCCACAGTTGATTTGCCAAGTCCAAAATGGTTGGGCCATGGACCTGTAACAGTCTGGTGTAGCCAACTTCCAGATGGCTATAGCAACCTGCTTCTAGAACAGCAGAAGCCTCTCTCATATGGTGCTAAAGGGTTGGGGCAAGGTAATCACAAACCTCTGCTTCTTCATGGGAGAGTTCTGGGCCCAGTGTCGGTCACATGACTATGTGATCTCACCAGTCTGTGCATGTGGCCCTACTTCAGAAGCATCGGTCTACATAGGAGCAATGTGCAGCTAATGTTACAGGCATGAGCAGCATCAGCGGAGTTGCAGCTGGCATGTCAATATTCCCTTCCAAGAGGTGCCTTTGGCAGTTCACAAACTGCCACCAGAGCCACCACCTGCATCTGACATATGATTCCATTTGCCTGATTCCTAAAATAGAACTGATTGATAGCATGAGGTGGAAAAGTTCCCCCACCAGTTTGGGTTCCATGTTGATGGCCCCAGCTGCTGGGGCATGCAGACACAAAGTGGTTGAAGTGGATGAGTTGGCAAGCTAAAACCACCCAAAACACTTCTGGATCAACTCCTGCAGGACAGAGAGACAAGTTATCCCACAACCCACTGTGAACCAACCACTAGAGTCGCTTCAGCTTGCAAGAGCACTAGGAACCCTAAAATACAAGAGCGTATGCCCACAAAAGCTGAAATTCTGACTCACGTCTGCATAGTACAGTATGGCGGCAACAGCACAGTTGTGAGGCCTAAGTTTTCAATACAGTGTGGCTGCTCAAGCGTGGGCTTGCAAACAGTCTGCGGACATGGGTCACACAGACCTAGGCCTAATGTGCTGTTTAGGCATACCGTGATGCTACTGCAATAAAAAAAAAACTAATTTGTGTATTGACTCACTTATACAAAAGGAAGAAATAGTAGAAGATGTAAAAAATAAACATAGAAAATTCCCAAAGTAAAAAAATGTGCTTAAAAGTAACAATGTAGTTACTGTATCATTTAAAGAACTGCATATTTCATTACAACAAAAAAATTTACTATGAACCATAGTTTTCAGTAATTTTATCCATTGTTTTGGTGATCTGTATTTTTTTACTTAAATATTTTCCCTTGAGATACTGTTAAGCGAAAAATAGCATTTAACATGTTTATCCACTGATAAACTAATTGTACAATATTTTTCTCAAGAAATAGTTAACAAGATAACTAATTCATAATAAAATTATATACATGAACTAGTATTTGAAGTAGGTAACATGCATTCATACATATTTTGTTTTGTTTAAGAAAAGGTAGTTAAGTATCATCATCCCCATGCAGATTCCCATCAATCTGAATAAGAGGGGCAGTTGTCTAATGGATTAGATATGCGTTCTGTTAAGCCAGATATGAAAACTTGGTTCACCATCTCCAAAAACACAAGCTTCAATCATTTGAGAAGCACTATTAGCTACCGAAATAACCTAACTCGTGAACAAATAAAAAATGGCACCACACTCATACTGGGAGTATTCCATTCAATTATTGGGCCCTAAAACTAGCCACCATACCTCAATTAATAACCTTCCCTTGATTACAATGTTTTCTTCATCTGAAGTAACACGAGATTTAGTTGTGTGGAAAGTTTCAAGTGGTAGGATTATGCCATTTTTGAAAGACAAAAAACAGGCAAAAACTAAGCTTTCAAATTAGTTGAATGTTTTATTCATTGGCAAGTCAAAAACTATTAGCAGAGATTTGAAAGTAATTAGATATACTCTCAGTTTCAGAGAACACTTGATAGAACCTTGTTTTGGTCTGAAAATTAAGCCAAAATTATGTGGAGGCCAAAACAGGGCTTCGTGAATGAAGTTAGTTGAAGCTTTTTAAGTTTTGCATAATTTAAAACCACTGTCATTCCCTTTTTTAGTTTTAACTTACTAAAATGGAAGTTGTGTTTATAATTTTAGATTTAAAAGGGCCCACAAATGAAAATATTTACACACAAAGCAGTACAATATAGCTACAATTACTTTTACATGGGGAAGTGAAGGAGTAATCAATACAAAGCCTTCAGCCCACTCCTCCCTTCCAACCAACACTGCCAACTGAAGGACATCTGGAAAAAATGAAGCTTAGAGACCTTGAAACATGGACTGTCGTTACACTGAATCACTTAATATAAGTAGAAATCTTTAACTTTATCATGGGTAATTAGCTTCTCAGCATCAACACTGAATTCCATACCCAAACTAACTATTGTACATATTCAGTCAATTTTCCTCTGTACCAGCCTGAAGGAACCACCTTGCAAAATTCCAGACAAAGACTTATAAGTGGTGTCACATACAGAGTTTTGTGAACCTAAACATTGTCCACCTTTAATACTTGCAGACTTAATGAAAATGCTATCCCACGGTAAAAGGTTTAGATTAAGTTAACTCTAAGAAGTCCTCATGTTTCTGCACTGATCTTCCATTATATAACATGGTGGACAAAAAGTCTTTTTTTAATCCGACTTTTTAAAATTTAAACTAAATACATATTTATGTTTTAAAAATAAACCTATTTGCAATTATGACAANCTTTTTTTAATCCGACTTTTTAAAATTTAAACTAAATACATATTTATGTTTTAAAAATAAATCTATTTGCAATTATGACAATTTATGTTCAGATTGCAACTTACCATAGTATTAAAATAATTTCAATTAAATCAAATATTAAGCAGCACATTTGCTGCCCAAGTTTTAAAGAAAGTCAAACCACTGAACGTGTAGAAGTCACTGGCTAAGCACCTGGAACCAGAGCTTGCTGAAGTGCTAAGCCAGCTTTTGATAGCAGTAACCTCTTCAGCAGGCAGAGAGAATGCTTTCTCATTTCAGTTTATTCCAATAGTTCAGATCAATGTTTAGTTCACTCACAGCTTGTTTTCCCCTTCCAATCAATGAATAAAATCCAGCTGAGAGGCTGAGATCTACTATTTTTGAAATCTTGAGGAACGCAGTAACCAGGAAAAAAAATCACTTAATTCACTAACTACAGGTAATATTTCTTTGTTAATAAACCAGTTTTAAATGCAAAACATTTTGATAAAGATCTTTATTTAACTAAAAAAAAAAAATTAATATGTTGTTTTTGTGCATTTTTCATTGAATTCAAATTTCCATCTAAATAGAATTTAATGCACATCACAAGGAAAAAAAAAATTATCCAGCAAAGAAGAAACTAATCATTCACCATTTTTCTAATGTAAGACATAAAAATCAAGCATCTGAATAAATGTTAAGTTATATAATTGCTTCAGAAAGCATGTATAGACATAGTATATCTTCTGGTTAACAAAAGTACTAAATAAGCATAAAGGCTATAATTATTTGCAAATCAACATGTTTTAATAGTTCCCAGCCAATGAGAATCAACTTTTCTTTAGGAAAATAAAGTGCAAAACAAGATTAAAACTGGTGATTTAAATTGCTTTATTTGAACCAATCCATCCTGCTATTTAATGAGCAAAGACACTTGAAATTTTATTTTAATGTTTTTTTCCAGTTATTGCAGGTTTTAAAGACTCATTAATATTGTGTAAATTTTAGTTTCCTTTTAATACAAACTGTGTGCCCATAAATATTTTTCAATTATTTATTTCCGTGAAGTATATTTCCAGTGTACAAAGGGAAAAAACAGTTCGTTTCAGAAAAGATTGTATAAGTCAAGAAATATTGAGCATGTTGGCCCTCTGTCCTGACAGAAGTTTATTGAATTCCATAGCTTATGTGGAAGCAGAGAAAGAAGTGACAAGGATTTGTAGGGGATTTCAATGCATGACAGTCTCTGTTAGCAAGAGTCAGGCTAACTGTAACCACCCTAATAACGCGAGATTTGTAGAAGCGAGGACTGTGTGAGGCGAGTGGGAAAGAACTGTGGGAGAAGTTGCTGTGACCTTGTGTAGATAAGGTTTGGAATGTGGACTAGAGTCTAAATAAGTGAGAAAAAGAAGTTAGCAGGATGATCTATGTATAAACAAAATGCAGTTGTTGCTTATTATTGTCTGTAACAAAAGGTATAAATGCTTGCTGTAATTGTTTACCTGTAGAGAGACCTGTTCAGCTCTCTCCCTCCACGCAATTGCTAGAGAAAATAAAGTATCTGATTTGCTGCACCCAACCAAAAGAGTGAGAACTGTGTTTTTCTCCGACACTTACAACAAAAAGTGCTATCTTTTCATCCACAGTAAAAAAGAAAACTGCAACAAGAAAATCAACTAATCTAGAAGTGATCATTCTTCAGGAAAATATATCAGTCTGTATTTGTTTTGTGCTTGTCAGCACAATTCACCACAAGGTTTCAATAATTTAACTATCAACAGCATTCACAGATTACTAGACAAGTGAAAATATTGTCTCTACCTTTGTTTGTTGTCTCAACAAACAGCAGAGTTTCAAACATTCTCACCAGGAAAGCTTCTTGTAAAATGAAGTAAAAAAACAAAATAGTTTCACATCAATATTTAACAAAACCTTGATAAGAGTCCAACAATAATCAGTTTGATAGCAAACTGGATAGTGCAATGTCCAACCTTTTAAGAGAACAATGTTCAAGGAATATTTTGATTTAATATTCCCTAGCAAAATGAGTGAGTTTCCCCTCCAGAAATAGAGAAAATGGGAAGACAGAACAGCAATACTGAGTACGGAGGTAGAACTAATGGAGACAGTAAGAGCCCAAACTACTGTTTACAAATTTATTTCCACTGTGGTCTTGGCCTTCTGACAAAGAGAAGCAACAACTACTTGCTTTTTACGTAGAAGCATGGCTTCATTTTTATCACATACAAGGTAGGCATGTGAAAATTCATTCTCCAAATGTACGGTGAATGTTGAGTAACAAAAGCTTTTTCACATAGTGGAGGGTGGCAATTGATCCAAGCTCTTAACAGGTTTATTTGCAGTGTATATCATAATGATACCTAAGCTAGTTTTGTAAGCAATGTATGTCTACAAGCAAGATAATACTCATTTAAAAACTGCTAACCATCCAAAGAGGAAAAGTCATTATTGAAGAAACCTACATCTTGTAAATGTAAGACTGTGTTTAAAGGCTCCAAAGTCTTCTGATCCATTCCTCTTTGGTCACTAATAGGACTACAAAATAGGTGACTTTAAAAAGTCATATTTTGACTTTTTTTTTCAATCAACAGAAATGGAAGAGAATATTTCTTGTCACTCAGTAGAGGGGCAAAATTCTGAATTACTTGTGAATTAAAAACAAAATCCATAATTATACATTATGATGGTTTCACATATAAAGAAAGTTAAGAATTCTAAATTCTGATTACTAAACCAATTATTCCTATAGTTTTCATGCTCATGAACTATCATTTTCTCCCAAAGTTGGGATCAACTGAAAAATAGCAGCTTACATTTAAAGAACCCTTTTTAAATATATCACAATAAGTGACTAAAATAACAGCTGAAGAAGGTAAATCAAACAGGACAAAGGAAAATTATTTTAATATTGCAGGTTATTTAAAATAAGAAATATAACAAAAATATATTCTGATGTGTGGTTGTTTTTTTACTCTAAGTTTGCAAAACAAAATTTCTTTAAAGTTCTACAACCTATTTAGAACCATTTTGGTTACTCAAAATATGTAGTTTCCATGATAAATATTGGTTAACTTTTATTGAAGAAAACTCATATTAAGACCTCTGACAAATAGAAAAGGTGCAGGTAACAAAATAATAAATTAGATACCTTAAACTTGAAGGTCAGCTTTAATACAATATCAAAAACCAATTTCCACTCATTGTCAGAGTCATTCATCAGGTATGTTTAACGCAATTATAACCTATACCAAAACTTTCATTTGCTCCTAACCTCTTACTAGGGGTGATTAGGTATTCAAAAACAACAAGTCTAGTGGGACCTACAAACACTTAAGTCACGCACCATAAATTGGAACAAAAGTGAACAAACAGCAAAATATAAGTAATCCTTCCATGGAATTTGTGTAAGCTACATGATCCCAAAAATGACTTGAAAGTGCTTTGGTTAAAAGTGCTAAGCAGAAGTCTATTGATCACTGTGTGGGTCCCCGCCGCCCCAGAGAGAGACGAGCCCCTCCGGACTCCAGAGTGGGCAGAGCCAGGAAGCCCTGAGCCCGCCCCCCCAGAGGGCCAGGCTTGGCACAGGAAGTATAAGGCCCGACCCCAGAGCTCACTGAGGGCAGCTGCCAGGGAAGCCAGACGCCTCCGGCCTACCTCCATGTTGGGAATCACCAGCGACCTACAGTGGACCCAAGGGCTGGCCGGGCCTGTCCCAGGCCAGCTATCTGGAGAAGTTGCCAAGCCTGCCCCAGGCCAGCTATCCCGAGGAACCCATGATGCTGGACCCCACAGAGGACACCACCCTGACCCAGGTACCTCAAGAGGGGGAGTTTGGAAGTAGCCCGGGGGCAGCCGACCCTAGCCTGGCTGCGACACTGCCAGAACCCATGTCTATTTACTTTGTATATTTTGACATATGATGTTGACATTTGTGTTTTAACAGTTATAAAGCTTTAACTTTTTGAATCTCTGTCATTAAATTGTCTGATCCTCTCCCCATTAACTGACACCTCACAATTTCCCACAACTGTTACAATCTAAATCGATAAAACTAAAATGCTCAAAAATAAAGAAATATGATTTTGACAGATTATACCAAAAAGATCAAATTCTGCCAAGCCCAGAAATAACCCACTCATAGTGTAAGTTTCTCACTAACCAACTTACTTCAGCAGCTGCCTTAAACCTGCTTCAGATCCGCTTCCAGTTTTTAGTACTTACCGTGATGGCTCAATGTTATTATCCACAGAAAAAAAAAGTTACACCCTTTACTGAACATCGCTTACATTCTATTAAATGGTTGAAGAAGTAGCAACAAAGAGTTAAGCCAAGACTTAATAAATTCTGTCAATATATATTTTAATTAACGAGGCAGAAGAAGAAATAAAAGAATTTCAAAGGAGAGGCTGGAAACCCTTGGAAAGGTGAACATTTTCTGCCATCTGCAGGATGGGTAAAAACGTAAAATGACATGTTGACCTATCAAGTACACAAATTTACAGTCTGCAATCAGATATGTATACATCTCAATATCTTGGACTGCCCAATGGGAAGATAATTGAGGCAACAAATTGATCGTTTTAGGAACTGGGTCAGCCCCTCAAAAAACAACTAAATGGAAAAATCTGTATAAAAAACTTTTGCAGAATCCCAGTTCATTGGGATCTCTCAGTATAAAGAGAACAATCATCTGAAAGATCCAGCTTTCATCTAAAGCTGGGGTCTCAAACTCAATTTACCTTAGGGCCAGTGCCAGTCCTCAAACCCTCCCAGCAGGCCAATAATGTCACTCATGCCGCCCAGAACCCACCCCCCCAAAACTCTGCCCCCCATCTGCCTACAGCTCTGGGAGGGAGTTTGGGTGGGAGAGGAGTTCTGGGGTAGGGGATTGGGGGTGCAGGCTCTGGGAAGGACTTTGGGTGCAGAAGGGGTGAGAGGTTGGGCTCTGGGAGGGACTTTGGGTGGGGGAGGGGGTGTGGGGTGCAGGCTCTGGGATGGAGTTTCAGTGCTGGGTGCAGGAGGGCTGCAGGCTCTGGGAGGGGGACAGAGGGTGCGGCATTTACCTGGGGCGGGGGGCCTCCGCACGCTGCTGCTGCCCCCAGGCACCGCCCCCACAGTTTCCCATTGGCCGCAGGGGCACTCGCGGCGGGGGCAGCGCATGGAGACACAGCCCCGCCCCGTCCTGGGGACGCAGGAAGGAGCCAGCAGACACATGGAGCAAGCAGGAAGACGCCGCTCAGCTCCCCTGCACTGCTGGTGGTCAGCGGGGCCCCAAGCCATTGTAAATCATGTGGGGGGGAGGGGGGGAGAGAGCGCATGGGGGTGGCAGGTGGGGCCAAGGGAGAGACCCAGCCCCAAAACTGCTGGAGCCCTGCAGGCCACATTGGGGAGGTTCTCAGGCCGCAGATGGCCTGCAGGCCAGGAGTTTGAGACCCCTGATATAAAGGTTCAGAGGTCCTGAAAGCCCAATCATCCTGACCCTGACCCACGAAGAGACCCCTGTTTATGTAAGCAGTGTTTAGTAACTTTGCTGTCCCAACAGCAAGTTTCTCTTAACTAAAAGTCCTTTATGGACAAGAACCTGAGTTTTGGAATCTTAGGATGTCCAAAGTTTCAAATATAGGCGACCTTAGGAAAGAAGTGCTTTCCCAAAGCTCAAAAACACTAAGAATAAACCATCACCTCACCAGAAGACTCCCCAGCCAACAGAAGCAAAGGTGATATAATCCCACTTTGCTCTAAAGCATAGGAAGATTTGTAAATCAGTATTTACTGCGAAGATTCCACAGGGAATTTCTGTGCATTGAAGAAAGCCAGAATTTAGCCTTGGCGTGCAAAAATATTGCCTTTCCAGAATTCTGAAAACCCTTGTATGTAGTTCAGATTCCTGTTCCACAAATGTTATGGATCTTTGAATTGAAATTCCAAAACTTAACTTCCATGGATACTAATAAAATATTCTGATTCCAAATAAGTACTAAGAAAGATTATACTAGAAGGAAAGAAATAGAGACTTTAAGTAGCTTTAAGATTTCAAATCTTCCCCTTAGGGACACCTAGAGTGTGGGGTTGCATCCCTGGCCAGATTGGCTAATAGTCATTGATAAACTTATCTTCTATGAAATTTATCTAATTTTTTTTTTAATCCAGTTATACTTTTGGCCTTCACAGCATTCCCTGGCAACAAGTTCCACAAGTGGACTGTGCATTGTGTGAAGCAGTACTTCCTAATGTTAGTTATAAACCTATTGCCTATTAATTTCACCGAGAGACACTTGGTTCTTGGTGTGAACGGGTAAATAACACTTCCTCATTCATTTTCTTCACACCGTTCATAATTTTATAGACCTATATCATGCACCCCCTTACTCATCTCTTTTCCAAGCTGAACAGTCCCAGACTTTTTCATCTCTCCCCATAAGGAAGCTATTAACATACCCCTAATTATTAGGTGCCCTTCTCTGTACCTTTTACAATTTTAATATCTTTTTTTGAGATAAGGCAACCAGAACTACATGCAGTACTCACGGTGTGGGCGTACCATGGATTTATATAGCAGCATTATATTTATTGTGTTATAACTAGTATTCCTTTCCTAATGGTTGGTAACTGATGGTTTCGGTCACAGAGATCCTCTTGGGACTGCCACCTGATGTGCTGAAATTACCTCTGAGCCCGTTTTCCCTGCCAGCTGGGGACTTCCAGAACCCGGTCTTGTTGAGCCAGACACACTAGCCTGCTGCAACACAGACCCAGGGTCTGGACCATGCCCCCAAAGCTACAAGCTTTAAGTTAAAACAGCTCAGCAGGTTACCTATCTCCAGCACCCAGATACCCAGTTATACAGGGTAAATTCATGAATTGTCCGCCCTCTATAACACTGATAGAGAGATATGTACAGCTGTTTGCTCCCCCAGATATTAAATCACTTACTCTGGGTTTATTAATAAACAAAAGTGATGTTAAGTATAAAAAGTAGGATTTACGTGGTTTCTAGTAGTAACAGACAGAACAAAATAAGTCACCAACAAAATAAAGCAAAAACACACAAGTCTAAGCCTAATACATTAAGAAACTGATTACACATAATATCTCACCCTCAGAGATGTTCCAATAAGCTTCTTTCACAGACTAGACTACTTCCTAGCCTGGGCCCAATCCTTCCGCCTGGTACAGTCTTTGTTAGATACAGCAGACATCTCAGGTGGTAAGCAGCGGTTTTTTCATGACTGGCCACCCCCTTTGTCCTGCTCCACCCCCTTTTATAGCTTTGGCACAAGGCGGAAATCTTTCGTCTGTGCTTGTTCCCACCCCCGCCTCATCAATGGAAAAGTACAAGGATTAAGATGGATTCCAGTATCATGTGACATGGTCACGTCACAGTCTCCATTCTTCCTGGGTTGGCCCACACATACACAGGAAGCTTTGCAGGTAAATAAACCATTTACATCCAATTGTCCTAGTCAATAGGAGCCATCAAGATTCTAAACCACCATTAATGGCCCACACTTTGCATAATTACAATAGAACTTCAGAGTTATACTTCATATTTCTAGCTTTAGATACAAGAATGATACAGGCATACAAATAGGAGGAATATATTCAGTAAGTTATAACCTTTGTTATAATACCTTACAAGAGACCTTTTGCATAAAGCATATTCCAGTTACATCCTATTTACACTCATAAGCATATTTCAATAAAACATATGGAGTGCAACATCACAGTAACGTTGCTAGCTTTTTTGACTACTACTGAACATGGTGGAGATTTTTTCAGAGAACTATCCATGGTGACCCCCAAGATTTTTTTTTTATTTTTTTGAGTGGTAACAGTTAATTTAGTCCCCATAATTCTTTATGTATAATTGGGATTATATTTTCCAATACCCATTACTTTGCATTTAACAACACTGAATTTCATCTGCCATTTTGTTGCCCAGTCACCCAGTTTTGTGAGATCCCTTTGTAAGACTTCAGTCTGCTTTGGACTTTACCATCCTTATTCTCTGGATTTCTTTTGGTCTGGAATATTATTTCTCTGTCTTATTATGCCTTTGAACATAAAAGGAATAGGAAGCACTCCTTTATTATGAGGATTTAGATACAACTACAAATATTTATATTTAGCCTTCTATGGCGCCTTTCAACTGAGGATCTTGATTATTTAAAATTAATTTAATCTCTTTTTATAAACCATCAATTGCAACCACCGAATTAACAGAAAAACCCTGCTATATGGATTAATAAACTTTTTATATATCAAGATGCTTCATTAGCAAAGAAATTCATATGTTTAAGTGAACAAGTGATGTTACTATATACAAAGTGATAAAAATTAATTTAAAGGGACATTAGCAAGAGAATAATTCTTGTGTTACATAACCAGAACAAAAACACTCATTAAAGATTTAGCCTAGGTAAAATATGTTTTATGACCAGTAATAAAAAAACATTCCAAGGAGCAGAGAAAAACTGATTGATTTAGAATAAAAATTAAGTTACACAGTGTTCTGAAAATATCTGCACTATTCTAACTCCTAGTGTTCACTGTTGTGTCCTGCATTTCACAATGAAGAATATTTTAAGGTGCAATATCTACAGTAACCACGTGAACAATAGAGTGTCATAATAAAAATCTAATGTTATTATGAAAATAAAACAAGTTTGGAATAATTACAATCTTGTGATCTACCTGCAAAAACAGTTTAAAAAAAAAAGTAAGGCATAAAATTTAGATATTCAAATGCTTATCTTTTTCTCAAGATTCACTTGTGTATCTAATACTCTAAAACATTTGTTTTTAAAAAAATAGTGTTTACTAAATCAATGTATGTCTTTTGTTCCCATTGAAAGCAACCTGATACAAAAATAGAATCCACTGTCACTTTGCAGTGCTAGAAAACCTCCTGATGCTAGTGCTTCTAGTAATTGCTAAGAAATAAGCTACAAAAACCAGAAAAGAGTATATGTTGCAAGGACTTGTATATTCTTATTTGGCTTTGCAGGTAACAAAAAACATTGGAGCATATAATAATGAGCTGTTGCTTTAGTTAACAAAATCTGAAATTCAAAAGGCTCTATAGGAACATCACAATGATGCACAATTACTTGAGCAACAAGTGACTCAGCAACACCAATGAGGGACATGGACAACATAGAAATGTATTGATCATCATGGGACTTGGTTGCTGTGGGCAACATTTGGAACAGATAAGACAAAATACTCCCCAATATTTTAAAAGTTTCCCTTATATTGTTACAACAGTATTAACACAGGGATTCAAATAGCATGTGACTTTCAATTATTGAACTCCTTTAATTTGAACCCCCAAATTCTCCTACCAGATCATAAAATCATAGAACGTTAGGATTGGAAGAGACCTCAGGCGGTCATCTGGTCCAACCCCCTGCTCAAAGCAGGACCAACACCAACTAAATCATCCCAGCCACGGCTTTGTCAAGCCTGACCTTAAAAACCTCTAAGGATGGAGATTCCACCACCTCCCTAGGTAACCCATTCCAGTGCTTCACCACCCTCCTAGTGAAATAGTGTTTCCTAATACCCAACCTAGACCTCCCGCACTGCAACTTGAGACCATTGCTTCTTGTTCTGTAATCTGCCACCACTGAAAACAGCTGAGCTCCATCCTCTTTGGAACCCCCCCTTCAGGTAGTTGAAGGCTTCGATCAAATCCCCCCGCACTCTTCTCTTCTGCAGACTAAACAAGCCCAGTTCCCTCAGCCTCTCCTCATAAGTCATGTGCCCCAGCCCCCTGATTATTTTCAATGCCCTCCGCTGGACTCTCTCCAATTTGTCCACATCCTTTCTGTAGTGGGGGCCCAAATCTGGACACAATACTACAGATGTGGCCTCACCAGTGCCGAATAGAGGGGAATAATCACTTCGCTCGATCTGCTGGCAATGCTCCTACTAATGCAGCCCAATATGCCGTTAGCTTTCTTGGCAACAAGGGCACAGCGCTGACCACTGGTCCCTCTAAGCTGTGGGGTGTGCGCGCGCGCACAGAGATCCTAAACACCACGCACACGGCAAAACACCGCGCGCACAAAAAATGAAATACATCTACATCGGAGCCAGGCCGAAATATTATTTATGGGTGACTTTTGACATTGTTCGCCCGCCATCAACACAGCCAGATTCTACTAGCTGGCAAGGGGGGGAAAGTGAAAGGAGGGCAATGAATCGTTCGTACACCTCCGACAGCATTTTGAACGTGGAACGTTGATCACGTCAGGACGGTCAGGACCCACACATCTCCTTGTAGTCTGTTCATTTGGCTGTGTAGAAACGCAAATACATGCGAATAAGTCAAAATGCCTGGCCGCAGTTGCTAACAAACTGCAAAGATTCCCCAGAAATGACCAAAGGTAAGTGTTTTCGTGACTGAAATCTTGCAAAGGCATTGGACTTCATACGTTTACTCATGATGTTTTACCATTTTCCCTTTTTTTGGCCTTTTGCTATGCACAAACTTCCGGTATCCTGATCTGAATGATCTCCCGTTTGCCCTTTTGTCGAGTCACACTGTTAAGCACATTGAAATAGTAGCCATATAATAAAAGTATTAATTTTAAATAAACCAATCTGGTAAAAAAAATCAATCCCAAAATGTCACGGTCTAGAGGTCTAAAGCGTAAATGAACAGTGACTTCATTTAACTCTGGATGGCTGGATGAGACTATAGAGACTGTTACACCCAAGTCACATAGTGTAATGCTTGTTAAACTTCATGAAATATTCACATATGATGAGAACAATGGAGTGGTTTGTGTATATTGTTGAGATGCCAGAGCTTCGGGAGAATTTTCAACAGGAAGAATGTGGAATGATGTATGGAAGTTGGATTTCTTAAAGCATCATCCGTCAAGTAAGTCTCATATAGATGGGTTTCTACAGGTATGTTAGAACAAGAAAAAGGTCAGGGAAAGTATGGATCCCTTAATGAATGGGGGAGGCAACCTAGTGACAGATGATGTGGAAAAAGCTGAAGTACTCAATGTTTTATTCCCCTCGGTCTTCATGGACAAAGTCAGCTCCCACACTGCTGTCCTGGGCAACACAATATGGGGAGGAGATGAGCATCCCTCAGTGGTGAGGGAACAGGTTAAGGACTATTTAGAAAAGCTGGACATGCACAAGTCCATGGGTCCGGATCTAATGCATCTGAGGGTGCTGAGGGAATTGGCTAATGTGGTTGCAGAGCCATTGGACATTATCTTTGAAAACTCATGGTGATTGGACGAGTTTGGAAAAGCAAATATAGTGCCCATCTTTAAAAAAGGCAAGGAGGAGGACCTGGGGAACTACAGACTGGTCAGCCTCACCTCAGTCCCTGGAAAAATCATGGAGCAGGTCCTCAAGGAAACAATTCTGAAGCACTTGGAGAGGAAGGTGATCAGGAACAGTCAACATGGATTCACCAAGGGCAAGTCATGCCTGACCAACCTGATTGCTTTCTATGATGAGATAACTGGCTCTGTGGATATGGGGAAAGCGGTGGACGTGATCTATCTTGACTTTAGCGAAGCTTTTGATATGGTCTCCCACAGCAGTATTGCCAGCAAGCTAAAAAGGTATGGATTGGATGAATGGACTATAAGGTGGATAGAAAGCTGTCTAGATTGTCGGGTTCAATGGGTAATGATCAACGGCTTGATGTCTAGTTGGCAGCCGGTATCAAGCGGAGTGTCCCAGGGGTCAGTCCTGGGGCCGGTTTTGTTCAACATCTTCATTAATGGTCTGGATGATGGGGATTCACGATATGCTACCTTTCAGTTTTTAAGATCTCAGTCATTTTGACTTTACAAAACAACATGGGCTTTCATCTATAGTAAAGCATATATCTATGCCATGCCAAGAGTCTTAGACCATTGTGATATCAGAGGTAACTCAACCAATCACCACCCTCACTATGTAGCTAAATTGTATTTCTCTTAACCCAATTAACTTATGTATTGACTGGGTGTCGTCTTGCCAAAATACTACATTCTATAAAGGATCTTATACCATGATAATTAGTTTATCTGACCACCTTCCAGTAGTGTAACTGTGCAATGGGACTACGATCTGTCATGTGTTACTCAATAATATCTTGTGCATTTCAATATTACATTAATCGTTCCGACCTCCAGAAAGCTTGTGTTTGTCTGCTGTTTGAATGTGCGTCATTCTATTGGTACTGAAAGGCTACATGGTGTTGAAAATAAGATACAACGCTGATGGTATTTTTGCTGCAAAAAGAGTTTTCCTTCTGTATTTCTATTAGCAAACGGTGATTTAACAATTTGAGTCAATGGAAGATGGTTCTTTGACCTGTTTTAATATACATTGCTCTAAAAGAAGCGCATTCCTCTCCATGTGTCTTTGGGTTGAACATCTATACTAATTAATAGATAGCATAGGAATAGGTAAATATGGATGTCTTGGTCCCTCCCTAAGAATACTATTACTAGAGTCCTTTGGGACTAGTAATATCATTTGGTGTGCTCACAAAAGGAATAAACTTGTCTCACAGTGGTGATTTTGGGCAGTAAATCCAGGAAGTTTTCTTATATTCCTGGTGGGTATGTATTAAACATGCTTCTGAGGAGTTTGATCAAAGTAATAAAGCTAAATTCTGCTCTGTTATATAGGTGTCAACTCCTATTTGAGTCAATCAGCATTGCACCCAGTTAACTCAGCAGAATTTGGTGCCTGTTCTTTCAACAAAGCTGAAGGTACTACGTAGTGGTGGTATGAATAGTTTTACTTTTTTTTGGTAGAAAGTCCTTTTTGGTTTTTGCATCCTCTCCCCACTTTAATCTTTGATTTTCAGTTTCTAGGAAGGGTGTCTGAAGTATTAGTTACTATTTTGGTCATTATTTCAAAGAATTCTAAAAGAAACGTCCTCAATTGATTGAAGGTGTTTGACTTTACTGTTCGTCTTGCCTTGAAGTCAGGTGTTCAAAGTAAGACTTTTATATCTGAAAGACATCACCTCTCATCTCACCTTCATATGTAAGCACTGCACAGGTAAATTATATGTACATGTAAAGCTCCTTAATGGGATTTATGGAATCTGCTGTTTTTCTCAGTTCCCTGGTGTGAGAAAATGGAAGAGGATATTTGTTTTACCAATATGTCAAGAGTTCGGGGGTAGGGGCACCTTGGTAGAAAGAAAGAACTCTGTTGCCCTGGGGGAAGATGTGAGAGAGTTTGGAGAAAAAGACATATGATGGTCACTGCTAGACTTAGTGGTGAGCTTTGGACTTAGACTCACATGCATCCCGAGGGAAGGTGAAGACTGAGTAGCCGAGTAGCAATGCACCGTAGGAGACCATACATCCTGATGAGCAAACACAAAACAGCATACCTCACCAGGCTAGTGCATCTCAGCTATATGTGCACCACCAGTGGTATTAGAGACCTCAAGTGGGGTAAAAATTTTGAGTGCCTCCAGAAGTGGGGGGGAAGAGATTAATTTCCTCAACCCCTTTTGGCGTGCTAATCTATACCCATTCCCTTGCCTAGTATTGTTTTATATAAATGATCACATAACTCCTGTGTAATTGGGTCTTTGTGTCAGGGGCTTCCAGAACCACGTAAGGAAGGGGAACTGTGCCCAACCCAAAGAGAAATAGATGCAGTCACGCTATCTTAGGACATCTACCAACAGCTGTGACCAGTGCAGGGGGGAGCAGGGTGTTGGTAGTATATCTATGTACTAGTAGTTGAAAGGCAATGCTGTCACACAGGTGTGTCACTTGGGCCAAGTAATCCACTAACTGTGCCATCTCCCTCATACAACCAATGAAATGGTTGCATGCAATTTAGCTACATAGTGAGGGTGGTGATTGGTTGAGTTACCTCTGATATCACAATGGTCTAAGACTCTTGGCATGGCATAGATATATGCTTTACTATAGATGAAAGCCCATGTTGTTTTGTAAAGTCAAAATGACTGAGATCTTAAAAACCGAAAGGTAGCATATCGTGAATCCCCATGACAACTGAAGATGGCAATATTCTAAACAGAAAGAATGTTCAACCATGCTTGTAGCTGTTTCCAGCATTTCACATATACTCAGACATTCCAGGCTTCAGAGTGACAAACCAAGGATCTTCTTATATGGATGTTTATTATTAAATCTAGTAAATTACAGTGGGAAAACTTTCCCCAAAAAGAAGATCTTGCAGCATTCCCTTATAGCTGAGGCCTGGCCTGACAAGAGCAAGTAACACCTCAAGAGGAGGCCTCATTTCTTGGAAAATACAATTAAGATGTAAACAAATCGCTAGGCTGAAAACAGAACATTTATGTTAAATAAGTTAAGTAAATAGATCAGTAGGCTAAAAAGACAGAATATCTGAGCCAGCTAAGGTAAGAGGGAGAACACCTAGGGAAACCATGTACTATGAACAAAATAACAATGGACAAGATAATTTAGGAATGTAGAGATGAGGTAAGGAGTAGGTTGCATGCAGACAATGCACCGACAGAGCATGCGGCACAGGAATTGGTTCCTGCAAAGTAACCAATCCAATCCAAAAATGTTAGAGAGATATAGTGGGTGAGGTAAAAATCTTTTATTGGACCATCTTCTGTTGGTGAGAAAGACAAGCTTTCAAGCTTACACAGATCTCTTTCTTCAGGTCCCAAAAATGTGTGGTGCAATGCATAGTAAATGCAATGTAATGCGTAAATGTATATAAAGGAAGCAGTTTTCTGTGTAACTTTGGATATGTGGTAAACCCCATACCACTCCCTACGCTTGAGGCTGATCAACTCAGAGTAGCTTTCTTGTATGCTAAATAAAGGGACCTGAATGATGAAATCAGGAGCCAAATTGAGGTTTTTCTGGATCACAGAAAACTGGATGAAGTTTTCTCCTGGAACTGAACAAGGTGTTTTGTATAAGCCGAGTGGGAAAGGTCTCGGATGGAATCCCAACATCCCTGAAGATGGTTAAGATCTGGGTTTGTCCAAGATCTCTGGAAGCTCATTATATGGTACAGATCCTCTCCACTTTATCTCCAAGCTCTAATGCCTTTTGTCGTGGTGATTCAGTGGCAAGGACGCTAGCCCAAGACTCACGAAATCTGGGTTCAATTCTTTGCTTCACCACATACTTCTGTTTACCCTTGGACAAGGTACTTAGTCTTTTTGTGCCTCAGTCCTTACATTATTGTAGAATTGGCATAATAGTACTTCCCTACCTCACAGGGAAGTTAAAGATTGTGAGGTTCTGAGATAAGAGATCTTACAGAAGTGGTTCTCAACTTATGGCCTGATGCTGGCCCAATCAGCACACATCTTCAGCCCATGTGACATCCTCAGAGCCATACAGGTAGTATATATATTGTGTGGATGTGGCCCACATAACACAGAGTTGCATAAGCAGCCCACAATGGTAAATAGGTTGAGAACCATTGTCCTACAGTGTACAGATTTAACATCTTGTCCCAGAGTAACATAGCTACCTTGGCAGGCCACAGATGCAGCGGTGTCCTAATCCATTTATGGCCTAGACAAGATCAGGATCAAGATCTTGAACTGACACTGAACATGGACAAGAAGCCAGCAGAAGCAAAGAAAGGACAAGTGATATGATTATAGAAACGCATCCTGTTGAAAAAGTAGGCACTCACATTCTGCACAAGCTGAAGCATCTACACTTCCTCTACGTTCATCCAGAAACACAGTGAATTAAACTAACCCAATCTAGAGGACCCACATGGATCACTGAGGCCAGACCCTCAACAAGGAAGGAAGGGAAGAAATTTTCCTAGCAAGAAAGCTGTTTTTCCATTGGACAGTGCCTGGTGGTTTAGGATTAACGGTAAGAGAAACAAGAACTTCAGACTTTGTTCCACTTTGGACACTTGCAAACTGAACAGGACAACCACCCAAATAATGCCTCAAAGCATTTTTCCCCTCCACCAGCATAAACTCATTCTTGCCTGGCCTGAGTCTGAGTCAGCTGATCTTCATATATATGCTGATTTCCAGAATGAATTTTGACATCCTTCTGGATGACAGTGTTCAACAGGTAGAGAATAAACAAGCAAGTGTCATCAGCATACTGATGGCAGTGAAGCCCATATTGTGTCACCATCCCTTGAAGAGGAAGGGGGACAGGATGGAATCAGTGGGAGAATTTGCAAATGAGGGCCGTTGGGGAAGACTAATTGACAATCACCATGCTCCGAGTCCAGTGGAAGAGGAATAACTAAAACCATTGTGACACTGTGCCATCTACACCAGCTTTGTCATGTATGCATTTTAAGCACACCTTGTAGTCAACCATGCCCAAAACAGAAAGAATGTAGTATGAGCCCTGAGATATGTCCTCTAGCCTTTGCCATGAGAAATTAGCCTTCTAGTGATACCAGACACCTCTGTGTTCTTGGGGAACCAGGGTGCAGTATCCAGCCTGACTCATGAAAGACAAGCTCCCCCCCCCCCAGCCTCTGCTTAAACCAAAACCCATCAGAGGGGGGAAAAAACTTGCAGAGAGCAGTGAAGGGCGTTGGGAGACACACCTAGACCCCTCTTGACAAGGGTGACAAGATTAAGACATCTCCATTAGCATACAGAATGGAGAGCAGAGACAACACCCCTAGCCTCATCTGCATGAAAGATGGGACAGGAAGACATCTCAATTTACATACAGAATGGAGAAGAGAGAACCACACTGAACTCTGGGACCAGAAAAAGCAGGGAAGCACTGCATCATGGCAATCTCTGCTCCAGATGCTAATGAACCTATGTCTGCACACACCCAGCTCAACAATTATCAGACCAATTCTAGTAATGAATCCTTAATTGATATCCAAATACTGAAGCAGCCTAGTTGCATTGTGAGCTCCCTGGAAGAAAACACCACCCATAGCCAAGAGTGATCAGCTCCTATTGTATAGCCTAAAGAAATCCCTTGAGTCATCAGCTTACCTATAAACAAATCTAGTGTTCTCCCTTGAACAATTGTAATTTCTCTACAAAAATCCCTCCTCACCCTCCAGTCAGTGTTCTGATGCTTAGATCCAAACTATGCATCAGTTCCACTGGAACTCCTTCTCCTGACTGATCGTGCTGGTGGCTCTGCCTGTCTCCAGCATTCAGGACCCTCCGCTACCACCATCACCTGGGAACCCCGACCAGTTCAAGCCTCATGGAGTGGGTGAGATCCCTCCTCTTTCTCTCTCTCTGTTTTCCTTTCTACCTTAGATATTAACCTTTAAAAATGTATGTTATGTTGGTTTAGCCCTCCCTGTGTAGTTATCAGTATTATTCAATAAATAACTATTATGGTTAACTTGGTTGCTTCTCTCTCTCTTGCTGAACTTAACTCTTTTGTGTTTTTAACTTCCCCCATTCACTTTACAGCAACTCTTCTTTTACCTAAGCTAAAGATCCCTGCAGCGCCCAAAATACTGTGGGGTTTGCTCATCAAGTAGGTTACTGCCAGTACAATTGTGATGTGAGAGCAGGGATAGGGACGTGCTGAATCTGGGACGCATAAGGGTAACAGCTTGAAAGTGCTGCTTGACCCAGTCCATGAAGCCAAGGGGCATAAAAGGAGAGGCAGCTTGAAAGTGCTGCTTCATCCAGCCCAGTGAGTCCAGAGACATATAAGGGGTCAGCTTGACAGTGCTGATTGACCCGGTCTGCTCAGACTTGCTCTGTTAATGTATGTGTGGGTGTTCATCCGGTTTTGAGGCTGGAGAAACCCAGTCCTAGGGAACCTAGGTCCTGCAGGATAGCTCCATTGGGAGGGGACTTGCAGAAGGGAGAAGTAGAGCTCCCTATGAAAACACAAGTGACACAAGCAGTACATTGATAGGATTACAGAATCCCCTTCCCCAGAAGAGTAACTCGAATAAGTGAGCATACCCCAAAGTAATGGGCAAATCTGGTAACACTAGCAAATCTAGTGTTATCTCCGGGTGCCCTAGCCTGAATCATTTCAGCCCAAGTGCCACTCAAGTCTTTACAAACTATTCAATGATAGCTCAATGAAACTTACCAGTTTTGATTAAAAGAGAAATATGAGTACCTCCGTATATGCGGTATTTCCTATGCTTCATTTACACAATACTTAGAAAATACTGCAGATTACGGAGGTAACAGTGATTTATGACAATGAATAAATTTTCCAGATTGACCACTGTAGATACAAGCATCACCACAGCACCCACCTCTGAAATGCAACCAACTCAAGTAAAATAATGTATAAACATCCAGGACACAATCTTAGAAGATTTCTGAGTATCATATCCAATTGAAATTGTAAGAATATTTGTAGGTAGCTTTAAAGTATTTATGCAAACTGGAATTTAAATCAGGACACATTGGATTAAAATCCCCGCTGAACAAAAATTTCATTCTTGCAACATGACAGGTTCAGTTTTTGAAAGTAAGCTGCAAAAGCACACAATCTTCAATACAAAAAAGAAAAATACTGGAAAGCCTACACAGTACCCACTTGTTCAGCTACAAAAGGGCTTACTAGGATAGAATGAGGCCCCTGAAGTGCTACTGAGCAGAGCGGTGACTGCCAGATATAGAAATCAGACCTATTGCTCTAAAGTTAACATGTAAGATGCTGAAAATCTCTCTAGAATAAGCTAAATTGAATCCAAATTACAATGAAGCCAGACTCTGACACTGCTTCCTGACACCACTGCTGAACAAATGAAAAAAATTTATAATCATTTACCTCATCTTCCACAAGGTGTATCATCTTTAAAGTGTATTATGTATAAACCAAGTGGGAATAATGCTTGTCAGAAGCTCTTGATCTTCAGAATATTTTTGCCTTTGCAAAATAATTTTCCTTTATTTTCTTCCTTAGCTCTCCAAAAACATAAGAGCTGAAATTATTTGGATTCCCTTCACGCTGAGGCTAAGCACACAATAGAGCGAATGCCTGAAGAGAATGTATTAATGACCCAGAGACCGAAATCCTGCTTGAGGACTGGCTGTTTTGCCTGACCAACAAACACTCAGCATTGCAGATCACTTGATTTGAGCAGCAGAAAAAGTATTCCTAACACCTGAATTTGATAAACCAAAGCACCACTTAATCAGGATACAAAGCTGTAGTACACAAACAAAAATACATAGCCAAGTTGAAGATGAACACAAAAAAATTAAATTATACTAAACAATTCTTGAAATATATTCACAAATTAGCATGTAAATATCTTCACAAGAAACTTGAAGATGTTAATTTACAGCATCCAATATATATCCTTATTAGTTGTACTCAAAATGAAATACAAAAATGTTACTGTAGAAGAACATGAAGTTTGCAAAATCAAGCACTCAGAAGTTTGGAAATGCCAGAATTTAGGTTACCCATGAAACTTTCATTTGGCCCTTTGTGCGTATGCATAATACCGTCTAATTAAACAATCACATACCATTTTTCACACAGGATCCTGGCCTTCGGTGCACAGAATGAAAGATGCTCAATGAACAACTAGCAAAGTATATCAATGAGTAGAGATTGTCCCTCAATAATTGTGAATTAGGTTGGTTGTCCATTTAGAAAATACAATCCATGAGGAAAGTATTTGTTACTTTCCTGACTGCGCTACTCATCAGCACTCAAGCTCATCCCTCCTGGTATTGCTGATGTCCGGTGATGTGTTCTATGTAGATGTCCCTCAACCACCTGATGTCGTCCGACACCATGAGTTGTCACATAAGCCAAGCATAGCGCTGACCAATTCCGCTTTCTCTCAGCACTTGCTTGTTACTGGGGTCCCATGCGCCTAAGGCTCCGATGATCAGTGCGTGTCTGGACTTGGTAACTCTTAGCTCTCAAGGTTTCGGCCAAAGAGGCATATTTCTCTACCTTTCGAGCTCTGACATCGTGGAAGGCTGGGGTCCTGTACTCAAACGGCACTGTGATGTCCACCATGATAATCTTCTTCCGGTCCTTGTTGATGACGACCATGTCCAATCGCAGTTGGCTGTCAGTTCCAGGGATGGCGGAGTTTACCGCAATCTTCCCCACGGGTGGCAGGATGGCTCTGGCCAGGTGATCTTGGATGGCCTTGTGTCGCAGCTGCCAAGCTCTTGAATGGGGCTTGCAGCTACACAGGACGTGGATAGCCGCACTTCCTGCATCGCTTTTCCGAATTCCTGTGGTGGACACAGTTGAGCCAGGCCCTATGGATGAACCTCCAGTCCACAAATCGAGTGAAGCTGCCCCCGGGGAGGAAGTGACTGCTGGCGTCCCACTTGCAGGTCACCTCGAACGCCTTTCCCTGGTCCAGCTTCTGTTTCAGGTTTTCCACACATTGGCAGCGGATGGCATCCTTCAGGGTCCTCTCCAGCATCATTCTAGCTCTCGCAGTGATGATAGTGTGATCTGTATTCTTCACCTGTGGCACCAGGACTCCCAGCTCCTGGCATTCCTCGCACCACGTCCAGTGGCAGCCAATACGCTTCTCCAGTCATCACGTACAGTTTCAGGCACGAGTCCAGAGTGAAGCAAAGTCTCCCGTCTCTTCCAAATTCACCTTCCAGCAAGCCACTCAGGGAGGTGGCGACATCTTGGTTGGAGGTGCTGGCAATTCGCTTCTTGACAGCATCCTGCAGAGCACTCTCCATGACGTTCCTCACCGTGGCATTCGGGCATTTCAGAAGGCTTGAGTGATCACAGCAACGTAGCACAGATCACCCATTCGAGGGACACTGGCACTGCACTGCCTGTGCGAGATGTACACTATTGCTGGCCATCTGGGGAAGAAACATCCACTTCTTCACCAGCTGCCAGATGGTGTTGTCTGTCTCATTCAGAGGTACCTTCGCCACAGCAGATCCCCTCAGAACAAATGAGATACAGGGGATCAGGAAGGTGTTAAGGCATTGATCTTCTGCCACAGTGCCAGTAAGGAGGAGTCGATTCTGGCCAGATCTTGTAGGATCTCCGTGATGGCATAGAATATCAGGGTTGGAGGGGACCTCAACAGGTCATCTAGTCCAACCCCCTACTCAAAGCAGGACCAAAAGCATCCTCAAGTGTCTGCTGGACACGGAAACCTGTTGGCGTGCTGAGATGTTGGTATGCTTGTCCGTCCTTGAGGAAGATCATGGGTTCACCCTGGATCTGAAAAGACATTGCCTGGACCGAATCCCTTCTACTGCCATCGATATGCAGGGATGCACACTTCCTGGCATTGAAGTGGAGTCCCATCCAGTTGGCAGCCTGGCTGGTGATGTCAAGCATTTGTTGAAGACTCTCGGGGTTGTCTGCAATCAGGACCAGAGCCTCTGCGTAGGCCAGAATATTCACACTGTTGTCGTATAGATTGAAACCGCCTAGACCGCTGGAGATCGCTCGAATGAGCGGCTCCATGGCTAAGTTGAAAACGATGTTGATTCATTCCCAGAGAACTATCCATCCTACAATGAATGAGGCAAAGGTCATGTGCAGGGGGAAGTGTGATCATCTAACTGAAAAGTATCAATGTATGCACACAAGGGGGCCAAACTACAATTGCACGGGCAACTGAATACTTTCAAATAACTTTCAAGTGCTTAAAAGAACATTAAGATTACAAAGTTAATATCTGTATTTGTATGCAATTTCCAAGTTTTCTTGAGAAAAATTACAAAAAAAAAAAAAAATTATGACGTGGAACCCTAATGATACCCATATATATCAACAGTTTTTACATCCACAGCATAGACCTTTCTCACTTGAAGTGATAGAATAATACACCTCTACCTCGATATAACGCTGTCCTCGCGAGCCAAAAAATCTTACCGCGCTATAGGTGAAACCGCGTTATATTGAATTTGCTTTGATCCAGCGGAGTGCGCAGCCCCCCCCCGCCCCCCCGAGCACTGCTTTACCGCATTATATCAGAATTCGTGTTATATCGGGTTGCGTTATATTGAGGTAGCGGTGTAGATAGCAGAAAAAAGCTGTTATTCTCTTATAACCAGCAAAAGTGGGATAAGACAATTTGCCAGCTGGTTTCATGGCTGTTTACTAGAAAACAGAGGAATGCTGAGACTCTGGAATGCTGGGTTACATTCCAAGTTCTAGAAGTGAGCATTCTCTAGTGGTTTTAGCTCGTCTCCTCTCCCTCCAAAAGACGCCCCCCCCCCTCCCCCCCAGGCTGTCTGTCAACTCCAAATCCCATAGCTTGTCTCTGCCCATTCCCTTGTACCCAAGTAATTATGATTTTTTTTTTAAATGAGCAAAACATATATTTTGCTAAACTCATTCTTTGAAATGGCTAAACCGTTTCTGCTGAAACATTTTTAAAAATCTGCTTGAGGCAGACACCAGGCCAAACTTCAGCCATTCAAGCTGAAATTTTCAATGCTGAGTTACAAGCAATTAAAAACAGGGTCTTATAATTGGAAAGCGCTAGCAAGCCTTACCTATAGGTATTGCTATCAGTTCCACCTATAATTTTAAATATGCTTTGGTTTATTAAACAAAATCTCAATTTGCGATAGTCTGGTTATTACCACTCAATAGCACAAGATCATGAGCCTTTTATTTTGTTGTTGAAAAGTGTAGTAATATTGTACATACTTTGCATCAGTAAAATGAATGATTTGAGAGGCACAGGAATTTATGACACCTGTAGAGATTCCTAGAGCCATACACACTGATTTTACATTGAACTCAAAAATGTATTGATGTTAGTTTGTTATTTATCAAGAAAATGATTTTTGGAGACTAATTTTTAGATCCTCCTCAAATTAAAACAGCTAAAAACAAAGGCAAAACTGATAGGTAAGAGCTTGATTTTATTGTGTTGTAATTGTTTTATTCACAACACAAATTTCTCTAGAATTAAACATTTTTAATAATCTTCTCTCCATCACTACTTTTTGTGAAACTGATGTTATCCATCAGCTTGTCAAAAACAAAGTATGTAGTTTGCAACCACAAGAAGTTAGAAGTATTATTCACCATACATGTTGACAACCCAGTTTTCTAATAAATACTCAACCTCAGTCCTACGAAGCTCAAGAGGGAATGACTGTAGACTATATTTGATTTCACAGAGATAAGTGAAACCAATTTTACAGTTTTAGAACGGTTCACGTCAAGTTGAAAGCTATATAGCTTTGATCTGTAGGTACAGTAATAAGTCTTGAAAACATATTACTGTATATTTATTACAACACTATATTGATGCCAGCCTGCTTGACTGGTATGCAAAGTTAACTGCAAAACAAGAGTAAGTATGTGATGTCATGTAGTTTTGACATAAAATGCATTAGGCTTATACAAGACCGCAGACTGTCTTATATAGAGTTTCTACCGCAAACAGTTACTCTTTCCCCTACTTCTCCCTGAATGTCTCTAAATCCTGATCCCTTTCTTTCCCCAGAAACTAAAATGCTTCTTTAATGCCATTCAAAGGGATGGAAGCAGGAAGAAGCCAATCAGGGCCGAGCAGGCCAGATTAAAACGTCTGGCTGTTTCTTCCAGACCTCAGTTCTTGGTGAAGCTAGGACAAAGGAGGAACGATTTTTTCTTGTCTTAACCAGGAAACCCAGCTTCTGAGAGGCTTAACTAACCCCTGCTTTTGGCTAAACCAGCAAAAGACTGTTTTATGTTATGGAATTTAAAAGCCCAGGTGGCCATCTTGAGATAAATATCAGTTTATTACTGTAATATCATGGCAAACCGACTTTGCAAGATGCCCCACTGGCTCAGGTGAGCCCTTAACAAATAGACAATACCTTCTGTGCCCCATTCAGCACAGAGCCAATCACCCCACATAACCGAAAACTATTCCTCTAAAGGAGAAAAAACAGTAGTATCATGACTATCTTGTGCTATCATTTTACATAATATGCTGAAACAAGCAAGCACTTATGTATATGGATTGTGTTGGTGGTTTTCCTTCCAAAGCTAGCTTTTCAAAAGGGAAAGTGATGCCTGTTCCTGCTGTTTATGTCCCAGTAAAGTCATAGTGGAACGTCACCATGCACCAATATCAAAGTAGCACCCTAAGTACATACCTTCTACCATGAAGTGGAAGTAGGAGCTGTAAAATCAAAATTCATCCGGGGAGTAGTTTGTTGTTTTTTCCATAGACTAGAAGGCCAGAAGGGACCATTGTGATTATCTAGTCTGACCTGCAAAACACAGGCCATGGGATTTCCCCGAATTAATTTTTATTTGAACTAGACCATTTTAGAAAAAAGCCAATTTTGATTTAAAAATGGCTAGTGATGGAGAATCCACTAGAACCCTTGGTAACCCAACTGAGCTTCTTAGTCTTAAAAGCTAGCCAAATTTTAAAAGACAGTTAGGAACAGTTATCCTTTCAAAGCAGCTGGGGCATAAATAGCGTTACAAAACAGGCTGAACTTAACCTCCAAGATTATAATTTCCCAGTAGATGAACAAAAACTAAAACATTCAAAGCGGAAGAAGAGGGAAAAAACGGTTACTTGCCTTTCATAACTGTTCTTCTTCTAAATGTGTTGCTCATGTCCATTCCTTCTTGCCGACAACTCTGACGAAAGGGCAGGAGAAAGGATAATGGAGTGGACGTGAGCAACACATCTCAAAGATTAGTTACGCAAGGCAAGTAACACTTTCTTCTTCTTTGAGTGCTTGCTCATGTCAATTCCATTGTAGGGGACTCACAAGCAGAATCCCTGGAGGTGGGCTCGGAGTTCACAGTCTTGCAGATTGGAGTACTGCTCTGCCGAAACCAGCATCAGCCCAAGCTTGCTGGGTCAGTGCATAGTGCGGCGTGGAAAATTTCCTAGATCGGCACCTGAGCGACAAAGGCCGCCCATGATGCCTGCGCCCTGGTCAAGTGAGCGGTCATGATTGCTAGTGGGGACACCTTTGCCACCTCATAGCAGTAGCGGATGCAGGCTATGATCCAGGGTGAGATTCTCTGGGTAGACACTAAGCAACCCTTCATCCCGGCCATGACAGCAACAAACAGTTGTGTAGACTTATGGAACAGCTTCGTCCTCTCTATGTAGAAGGCCAATGCTCGCCGGACGTTCAGAGTATGCAGCCTGTGTTCCTCATCCATAGTATGAAGCTTCGGGCAGAAGATCGGTAGGTATATGTGCCGACCAGTACGGAACTGGGAGACAACATGGGGGAGAAAAGCCGGGTGCAGACACAGCTGGACCTTGTCCTTACAGAAGATCATATAAGGCAGCTCCGATGTGAGCACCCTGATCTCGGATACCCTCCAGGCCGAAATTATAGCAACCAAAAAGGAGAAATTCCAGAAGAGAAGCAGAAGGGATCAGATAGCCAGGGGCTCAAGGGGGGGGTCCGTTCAAAGTTCAGGTCCAAAAGAGGGACCGGTCCCCAACATGCAAGTAAAGGCGCTGCAGAGGTTTCAGGAACCGCGCCGTCATGGGATAGGTGAAGACCGACCTGCCGTGAAACGGAGGATGGAAAACCGAAATGGCCGCCAGGTGCACCCTGACAGAGGACAGTGACAGACTCTGGAGCTTAAGGTGCAGCAAACAGTCCAGGATGTCATGCAGCGGGGGCCTCTTCCACCCAGATGCGGCGATTTGAGGTCCAATATGTGAACCACTTCCACTTAGCCACGTAGGTAGCCCTGGTGGAGGATTTCCTGCTGCCCAGAAGGACGTGCTGGATACCGGAAGAACACTGCCGTTCTTCTCCACTCAGCCACGCAGAAACAAGGCCATCAAGTGCAGCGCTGTCAGGTTCAGATGCAGCAGATTCCTGTGGTTCTGGGACAGCAGATCCAGCTGAAAAGGCAACTGCAACGGGGTGGCTGCTGAAAGGCTCAGGAGCACAGCGAACTAGTGCTGCTGAGGCCATGCTGGGGCTATGAGGATGACTGTCGCTCTGTCTTGTTTCACCTTGAGCAGGACAGTGTGGATTAATGGCGCCAGCAGGAAGGTGTACATCAGCGCTCCCAACCAGGCAGCCCTTGTCCCTGCCCAGCAGAGAACAGAACACGGGGCACTTCCTGTTTTGTCTGGACGCAAACAGTTCCCCACCTGCGGAAAACTAGGCTGACCAACTCCAGATGGAACAACCATTCTTGGCAAGACGAGAAGATTCCGCTGAAGCAATCCTCCAGGACATTCTTGGCTCTGGGCAGGTGGGCAACCTCCAAATGAATGGCGTGCCACACACAAAAGTCCCAGAGGCTGAGCGCTGAGGTACACCTTCCCACCGGTACATTGCGGCAGTATTGTCCATCATTACCTTGCCTTCCAGGTGGAGCAAGAAAGCCTGGCACACCAGTTGAACCGCCCTGAGCTCCTTGACATTGATATGGAGGGCTAAGTCGTGTTGCACCAACGGCCCTGGGTGTTATGCTCGCCCAGATGGGCACCCCAGCCCAGATCCAATATGTCCGAGACCAAGGTGAGCAAAGGCGACGGGGTCGGGAAGGGGACTCCCTGCAGCAGCGACTTGGGATCCTGCTACCAGTCCGGAGATGAGAGGACATGGCTCGACACCGTGACCACTCAGTCCAGGGGGTGCCTGCTTGGAATGTAGACCGAGGCCAGCCATGCTTCAAGGGCCTCAGATGAAGTCGGGTGTGGCTTACCACGTAGGTACTCACGGCCATGTGGCCCATCAGACGCAGGCACATGTGGGCCATGCTGAGCAGTTGACTCTAGGTGGCCAATCAAGACTGACATAGCTTGAAAGCATGCTTCCGGTAGGAAGGCCCTCGCCCACGTGGAGTCAAGAACTGCTCCAATGAACTCTACGCGTTGAACAGCTGTTAACGTAGATTTTTCTGTATTTATCACGAGACCCAGATCGCTGCAAGTGGGGCGCCTCAGATCGAGGCTCCTCTGGCCCTGCTCCAGAGAACTGCCCTTGATGAGCCAATTGTCGAGATACGGGAAGATCTGGACCCCTCCACACCTCAGGTAAGCCACCACCGGTGCCACGCATTTCATGAATACCCTGAGGGCCGAGGACAGGCCAAAGGGTAGCGCCGTAAACTGGAAGTGGCACCCCGCCACTATGAAACGTCTGTGTCCTGGGAATATGGAGACAGGGAAGTAAGCGTCCTTCAAATGGAGAGCAGCGTACTAGTCCCCCGGATCCAGGGAAGGGATGATGGAGGCCAGGAATACCATGCAGAATTTCAACTTCATGAGCGACTTCTTGAGGCCTCACAGATCCAGAATGGGTCTGAGTCTCCCTTCTGACTTCGGGATTAGGAAGTAGAAGGAGTAGAATATTCTTCCTTGCATATCCCGAGGAACCTCCTCCACAGCCCCCAAGCGTAGGAGGTTCTTGACCTCCTGAATGAGGAGTTGCTCATGAGAAGGATCCCTGAAGAGGTGGGGGGACAGAGTGAGGGGGCAGGAGGGAGAAGGGGCCAAAAATTGCAGGGTGTAGCCCAAGCCACTATGTCCAGGATACAACGGTCCAAAGAAAACCGCAACCAGGCCGAGCAGTAGGGGAGAAAGGCAATCAAGCAAAGTGCGGGAAGGATCCGGGCAGTTAGCTCCCAAGCGCACCCTCAAAATGAGCATTTCTAGCCCCCATGGTGTTTCACCGGGCCGGGCTGTCCAGGAGATCGGGATGATGAAGGGTGGTGGCGCTTAAACCCGGTGTGATGTTGTGCAGTCTATATGGGTTTATAAAAACATAAGTGAATATAATGTAACTGGAATATGCTTCATGCAAAAGGTCTCTTGTAAGGTAACATTACAAAGTTTATAATCTACTGAGTGATCATCCTATTTGTATAAATGTACCACTCTTGTATCTAAAACTAGAAATATAAAATATAACTCTGAGGGCCTATTGTAATTATGCAAAGTGTAGGCCATTAATGGTGGTTTGGAATCTTGATGACTCCCATTAACCAGGACCATTGTCTGCAGATGGCTGTATTTACCTGAGAGTCTTCCTGTATATATGTGTGTGCTGGCAAGTGGGTAATGAAGTCTTACAGTGACATGTGATCATGTCACCTGAACTGGAATCCATCTTTAACCTGGTGCTTTTCCAGTGAGGGGGGGTGGAAACCTAGAGGGACAAAGGATTCCCACCTTATGCAGAAGATATATAAAGGGGTGGAAGAGAACAGAACGGGAGAGGAGCCATCATGAAGAATCCCCTAGCTATCACCTGAGCTGGAACAAGAGCTGTACCAGGGAAAGAATTGTTCCCAGGCCTGGAAGGTGTCCAGTCTGAGAAAAAACTTACTGAAGCATCTCTGAGGGTGAGATTATCTGTATTCAGTGTTTGATTAGACATAGATTTGCGCATTTGATTTTATTTTGCTGGGTAACTTACTTTGTTCTGTCTGTTACTACTTGGAATCACTTAAATCCTACTTTCTGTATAATAAGTAAAAAGTGATTTTATTTAAAATTAACTCAGAGTATGTATTAATACCTGGGGGAGCAAACAACTGTGCATTTCTCTCTATCAGTGTTATAGAGGGCGAACAATTTAAGTTTTTACCCTGTATAAGCTTTACACAGGATAAAACGGATTTATGTGGGTTTAGACCCCATTGGGAGTTGGGCATCTGAGTGCTAAAGACAAGCACACTTCTGTGAGCTGTTTTCAGGTAAACCTGCAGCTTTGGGGCAGGTAATTCAGACCCTGGGTCTGTGTTGGAGCAGACGGGGGTGTCTGGCTTCAGCAAGACAGGGTGCTGAAGCCAGTGAGCTGGCAGGGAAAACAGGAATAGAAGTAGTCTTTGCACATCAGTTGGCAGCTCCCAAGCGGGTTTCTGTGATCCAACCCGTCACACCCGGCATCTCTTTCTCGCAGGCCCCTGTCGGGGCTGCCATTGTCTAGGTGGCGGAGGAGGCCGGAACAGCTGCCTGGACATCTGAGGAGCGTGCATCCCCAGAGTGCGGAGGGTCACCCTCGTATCCTTCAGGCCATGCAGACACACATCCGTTTGGTCGGAAAACAGGCCAACACCATCAAAACAGGAGGTCCTGGATAGAGGCCTGCATCTCCTGGGACAGGCTGGCGGTCTGGAACCAGGAACTTCGCCACATAACCAGCACGAGAGGCGATCACTCGGGCAGCTGAATCGGCTGCATCCCAGCCCATTTGGAGAGAGCACCGGGCCGCTGTGGTCCCCTCTTTCACCAGGGTTGTGAACTCCTGGGCCGCCTCCTAGGACATGGAGTCCTTGAACTTGAGGAGAGAGTCCCACAAGTTAAAATTGTAGCAGCCCAAGAGAGCCTGGTGGTTCGCCACCCGAAAGTGGAGGCTGGCTGTGGAATAAATTTTGCGACCAAACAAATCTAGTCTCTTCGCCTCTTTATTCTTATTGGTGGAACTGGTGGCCCCCTGCTTGTCCCTTTCATTTGCTGCCAACACGAACAATGATGCCGGTGGTGGGTGAGAATACAAGTACTTGAACCCTTTTGCGGGAATTAAGTACTTCTTTTCCACCCTTTTAGAGGCGGTCAGGATGGAGAACAGGGTTTGCCAGATTTTGGTCATGTTCAGGACCCCCTCGTGTACCAGGAGCGCAATGCACGCTGGGGCAGACGTGGAGAGCACCTTTTATAAATGTGCCCATCTGCTCCTCCATCTCCTCTGCCTTGAGGCCCAAGTTCAAAGCCACCCTGCGGAGCAGTGCCTGATGCTTGCAGAAATCATCCAGTGGGCTAGCTCTGGAAGGCCCCACCACCATATCGTCTCGAAGATTAGACGACCGGGGGAGGTCCAGGGGTGTCTCATAGACTCATAGGAGTTTAAGGTCAGAAGGGACCATTATGATCTTCTAGGCTGACCTCCTGCACAATGCAGGCCACAGAATCTCACCAACCCACTCCTGTAACAAACCCCTGACCTACGTCTGAGCTATTGAAGTCCTCAACTTGTGGTTTAAAGACTTCAACGTGCAGAGAATCCTCCAACAAGTGACCCGTGCCCCACGCTGCAGAGGAAGGCGAAAAAACCCCAGGGCCTCTGCCAATCTGCCCTGGAGGAAAATTCCTTCCCGACCCCAAATATGGCGATCAGCTAAACCCTGAGCACATGGACAAGACTCACCAAACACACACCCAGGAAAAAATTGTCTGTAGTAACTCAGATCCCATCCTATCTAGTGTCCCATTACAGGCCATTGGGCATATTTACCGCTAAAAGTCAAAGATAAATTAATTGCCAAAATTAGGCTATCCCATCATACCATCCCTTCCATAAACTTATCAAGCTTAGTCTTGAAGCCAGATATGTCTTTTGCCTCCACTTCTCCCCTTGGAAGGCTATTCCAGAACTTCACTCCTCTGATGGTTAGAAACCTTCGTCTAATTTCAAGTCTAAACTTCCTGATGGCCAGTTTATATCCATTTGTTCTTGTGTCCACATTGGTACTGAGCTTAAATAATTTCTCCCCCTCCCTGGTATTTATCCCTCTGATATATTTAGAGAGAGCAATCATATCTCCCCTCAGCCTTCTGGGAGGATGGCCTTGGAGTGAGTATCGGCTCCTCACCCACGGCAGCCGCCGGGATGTCCTGAAGCAAACCTGGAGCCATGGAGCCAACTTCAGCCTGTCTGAAAGAGCCACCAAGGAGTGGCAGGAGTGGGGCACCGGCCTGACAGGATTGCCTCATGCATTCCAATAAGGTCATTGGGTCGGCCACTGGCTCTGCTGCGAGGTCAGCACCAACGCCATGGACGCACTCTCCGGAGTCCAATCATGTTGCCTGGGAAAGGGGATGAATTGAGCCTCCGAGCCTGAGAAGTCATTACCCTCCGACGACTGGAGGGGGGGGAGGGAAGAGAGGGGCCGGAGACAGGTGCCACGAACGGTACAACCGGTGCTGGGGGTAGGGGGAGCACCCTTGAGGTCTCGGCGACGGCACGACGAAGACCGGTGCCGGGGAGATCGACGACACCTGGGCAAGCTTTGGTGCGACAACAGGGATTGGGAGCATGGTGTCAATGACTCGCAGCGGTGAGCCGGAGACCAGGGTTGATGCGGAGACCAAGAACATGGAGACCTAGGGCTGTCTTGGCTCCGGAGAGTGGTGGCGCTCACCTGTTTTGTGTGAGGCCTTGCCGGGGGGCTTGACCTCGCTGGGAGCCTTAGCGAGTTCCATTGCCACATGCGGTGCCAGCTGCAGCGAAGGCGCTCTCAGCTCTTCAGACACCAGGGCCTCAGAGGCAGTCAACTGTGCCATCGGCCTAGGCCCTTTACCACTCCTCGGAGTCGGTGGGGGAGGAACGACGAGCCTTTTAGTGGGTCCGGAGTAGGCCTAAGGCCTGAGCAGGGTCCTTTGCCCAGAGCCCCTTGGTCGGGCTTGGTTGGTGCCACCTTCTTAGTCTTTTTCTTCGGCACCGGCTATAGGGATTGGTGCTGGGAGGACCTTGGTGCTGGAGGTGCGCTACGCACCAAAGATGAAGCACTGGGTGCCAGTTCGGGCTGTGCCGACTCCGAAGCTGGACACAGGGCAGCCTTCATCAGAAGGGCCTTGAGACGGATGTCACACTCTCTTTGTGTCCGCGGACAAATGCGACAGCACTCCTTCACATGGGTTTCCCTGAGGCACTGTAGACACCTCTCGTGTAGGTCACTAACAAACATAAGCCTGTTACACAAAGAGCAGGGCTTGAAACCCGGAGACCGGGGCATGCCCCGCTGGGGGCAAAATCCCTGCTGGGACACTATCTAACACTCAACGGGTACTTAAGAACTAACTAACAATGATTTAACTATTTACAGGTAAAACACAAGGCTAAGCTAGACGAGAAACCACTGACCGCTTGCAAAGCAAGTGACAGAGGCGCTCCAACTCACCACCACGGGCAGTGAGAAGGAACTGAGAGGGCGCTGGTCCGGTGGCGCCTGATATACTGCGCCATGAGTGCGGCACTCCAGAGGGCGCCACAGCCAGCCCTACGGGTACCGCTAAAGCAAATGTCTGCGACTGCTGCGCACATGGGCACGTGCACACGTACAATGGAATCGACATGAGCAAGCACTCAAAGAAGAGCATCTATGTGGACGAACTGTTGGAACTGTAGTTGTTGGTGAACATAATTTTCTCCGTTATTAAGCTTCCATAAATTCCCTAACCGAGACTAGATATCAGTAATAACCCATGGCGTAAACCAAGGTATAGTCCAAAAATAGAGGTTGAAGGACTACTTTATCAACTTTAAAGTCTTACCTATTTAGTACTTCACTTTGAATTGTCATTTTAAATGTGTTACTACTTATGATAAACAATCTTGTTCCACCTTGTATTTAACTGAGACACTGTGTACATTTCCCAGACTTGAAGAAAAACTCCGTGCAAGTTCAAAAGCTTGTCTTTCACAAACAGAAGTTGGTCCAATAGATATTACCTCACCCACTTAATCTCTCTAATGTTCTAGAACCAACAGAACTACAACACTGCCATATCCTTATGTAGCATTCAGATGTAGCCAGAATTGACTATTCTTTGGATATAAAAACTGCTTTACATTTTGTCCCTTAGATTTTTTCCAGACAAGAAAATAGTAACAGCCTACGTAAAAATTAGAGAACCTGAAAAAAAAAAAAAAAAAAAACGTACCGACAGCTTGAAAACCAGAACGGCATTAGCAGATGTAAATTAATCAAACAGCATCAAGGTATGCATACTTAAAACCCACCTATTCATTTTATTTAGAAGAAAATTTCTTATTATAAAATTCTATGATAAAAGTCTACAGATCATTGTTACACATTGCAATATGCCCTAACAGATGGAGTCATTACCTGACAGGGTTACTGGTCAAAGACACCCGTAGAGATTCTAAGCAAGTGACAAGTCTTTCATCTGTTGCTCCAGATTTTAGTTCCAGGATGAATTCCTGTGCTGTAATCTGTCGGCTGCTCTTGAGGCTTCCCTGCAAGAGGAAAGTCACACTGATTTTCTTTCTGGTACACAATTAGTTTATATAGATTACCCAATACAATTGCTATTTATGAGAAAACCTTGATTCCTGACTCTTAATAAAAAACATTTTAGGAACTGTACTATAACAATCCTAAAATGTGAGTAAAACAAACTGGTGGAAATATTTGAAGTTGTATCATACATTGTTTGAGTTTTCAGTAAATATTTTTGACTGCAAATGAACCAAGCGAGAGTCAGAAAGCAACACCTGTCAGTAGGACAAAGCCCAGGTATGTTCAATGTAGCACGATATTTAAATTTTAAATGTGTTAACAGCATAAGAAAGGAGGAGAGAAAAGTATCCAAAATGTACCAAAAATACATAATTCAACTACAAAATGTATTACATGAGGTGAGAAGCTTGGCATTTTATGACTACTTGTTTCACTGAGCAAAAAAATAGCAGACCTTTTGATTACCTCTATTAATATCAGAACATGAAAGTACGATAGGGGGAAAAAAAAAAAAAAAAAAAAAGGGTAATTATAATGAACCAAGTCCAAGATAATTTTTGTGAAGATAATCATTTTTCATGTATGCTACATTTTGAGTTAGTTAGTTATCTTTACAAATCTTCTCAAAAAGTTTTAAGGTACTGAGAAAAGTGACTGGAATAAAACAAGGGTTGAAATCACTATTTACATGTCTAATCCACTGACGCCTACCTATAGCAGTTAATTTTTTTTTTGAAAGACTGACGGTCCAGAAAGCAGACACTGAATAATGTGTAACACTGAAGACACGTTTTGTCCACCAACCCTGGTTTATCAGCACTCAAGTAATGTCTGCAAGTAGCCAGAACTATTTAACCATATTAACCTATATGCTTTAATGCTCTGCCCTTTTTTTAAAAATTAAGCCAAACCTGGAAACAAGTTAATTTCCCATCTTAAAGTGTTTAGGTGTCCTGTGACAACAGTGTCAATTCTATCACCATGTATACGCTACAAACTTTGGTCAATGCAAGTTACATCAGCAAAAAACTTTTTTAATTTTACCCTTCTGTAATACTAGTTTTGCCACAGTTAACCAAGTTTTGTTGATTTTTGTTTCAGAATTTTATAGTGATTAGAAGTTGACGTAAGTGTTAATACCTTGTACTACTCATGTTCTTAACCTTTCCTTTTATATACACCTAATTCATTTGCATACTCTGATTAATTTTTATAACGGTTAAAGCCCTATTTCATTTACAATATTGCAGATCCTGCAATATTAGGCTTCCACAGCCTACCCACCTCAGGCTGAGGCCTGTGTTTTTCTGTCATCTGCCTGAGCCAAGATGCCAGGTGAAAGATTGCCTATTGCTCTGCCCTACCCCAAGGGTCAGACCCCCTTTAAAACTGTTTGTTGCTCTGCCCTGCTGAGGGCCTGAGCTCTCTAGACTGCTTACTGCTCAGCTCTGCTATAAGGCCAGAGCCTCACAGACTGCTTACTGCTCGGCCCCACCTAGAGGGACAGAGCCTCATAGGACTGCTTGACGCTCTACCCCACCAAGAGCAGGGTCAGAGCCCTGGAAGCCCTAATTTCCCCTTAAGCTTGGTTGGACAGCGACGCAGTAGCGAGGGGGCATGGCCCCCCACTGAGACTGACAAAGAGAGAGAACCACGGATCCATACATCAGGGCACCCAGGACTAAGTCATCCTGTTATCCTGACTCCAGCGAAAGGTAGTCTTCCTTATGGTAGCTGGGTATCAATTCCCCACCACCACCAGCCTTTCTGCCGAACAACACTTGTCCGGACTATACCATCCCTAATTTTGCCTTGCACATTAACAATAGGTGCTTCCCAAGGCCCAAGTTGCTTTGAATCATTCCCCTGTGATATCCAGCCAGAGTGGTGGAAACAAATGGTTACAATACACAACAAAATCATAAAATGCAAACCTGGGTCTACATTTATGCATACAGTAACTCCCCACTTAACATTGTAGTTATGCTCCTGAAAAATGCAACTTTAAGCGAAACAATGTTAAGCTACTCCAATTTCCCCATAAGAATTCATGTAAATGGGGAAATTGGAGTAGCTTAACTCCAATTAGGTTCCCTGGGTTAGGTTCCAGGGAAATTTTTTTCACCAGACAAAAGACATTATGTACATATACAGTTTAAGTTCTAAACAATTTTCAACAGTTTAGCATTGTACACAGCAATGAATGATTGTGAAGCTTGGGTGAGGTCCTGGAATAAGAGAGTGGGATATTTCCCAGGGAATGCCTTGCTGCTAAATGATGAACTAGCACTCGGCTGAGCCCTTAAAGGTTAATACGCTGTTATTAATGTAGCCTCACACTCTACAAGGCAGCATGGACTGAGGCAGGAGGGAGGAAACACAATAGATGCAGGGCAGTAGCTGCATACACTTCCTTTAAGTGGTTTAGATTGTTTGTCGTTCCCTCTGATGGTTTCTCGAAGTCTTAATATTGTGTAAAGCTAAACAAGTGAGTCACACATTGCATCAATGGCCAAATGGGGTGACAACCCTCCCATCCCCCGCCCAAATGGGTTGCCACTGAGACATTATCTCCAGATGACTAATTTCTATTCCAAGTACGTACAACATACTTTCAATATCAATACATTACTCCTTAAATATTACCCATACAGTAACTCCTCACTTAAAGTCGTCCCGGTTAATGTTGTTTCGTTGTTACGTTGCTGATCAATTAGGGAACATGCTCGTTTAAAGTTGTGCAATGCCCCCTTATAACATCGTTTGGCAGCCGCCTCCTTTGTCCACTGCTTGCAGGAAGAGCAGCCCGTTACAGCTAGCTGGTGGGGGCTTGGAACGAGGGTGAACCGGCAGCCCCCCTATCAGCTCCCCGTTCCCCTAAGTTCCCTGTGCGGCAGCCGCCCAGCAGGCTAATCAATTGCCAGCAGTGCAGCTGTCCCTCCCCCCACTGCCATATGCTGCTCCTGCCCTCTGGCTTGGAGCTGCTCCCCGGAGCCTCCTGCTTGCTGTACGGGAGGGGGGAGCCTAATGTCAGGGTGTCCCCCTCCCCCCTGCTCCTGCACCCCACTTACCCCATCTTCCATAGAGCGGGGGGGGCACACGACAGGGCTCAGGACGGAGGGAGCTTCCCGGCAGCAGCTGCCGTCTCAGCTTCCTGATTAACTTAAAAAGGCAGTGTACTTAGAATCGGGTCAGCATACTTAAAGAAGCAATGCACATCTCTCCCACACACACAGGGTGTGTGTCTCTGTCTGCCATGCTGTCTCCCCTCCCTCCATTTGTGATGCCTTGTAGAGTAGGAGGCTACATTAACAACGAGTTAACCCTTGAGGGCTCAGCCAATTGCTAGTTCATCTTTTAGCAGTAAGGCATCCCCTGGGAAATATCCCACCCTCTGACTTCACCACCTCATCCAAGCTTCACAAATATCATCGCTGTGTACCAGTATTAAATTGTTTGTTTAAAACGTATAGTGAGTGAGAGTGTGAATAAAAATATAAAATATCCTCTTTTGTCTGGTGAAAAAAAATTCCCTGGAACCTAACCCCTCCCCACCCCCATTTACATTAATTCTTATGGGGAAATGGGATTCGCTTAACATCGTTTCACTTAAAGTTTCATTTTTCAGGAACATAACTACAACGTTAAGCGAGGAGTTACTGTACATACATCTCACAATGATTACAAATATCATGTTAGGAGCTCTCTGTAAATATCTTACGTGTTACTCTTTATGGCTAAATATCCTGTAAGATGCGTTTGGTGCAGGTCTCAGATGAGAGATGTTTGTTAAAAAAAAAACCAGGGGATCCTTTATAAAAGGGATCTTTGTCACAGAGGTTGTGCGTTTATTTTGTACGGGGCATTTTGATGGGGTCAGAGGAAAGCAAAAGTAATTATGATAATTTGCAACATGATATTGTGATTCATCCGTCAAGGTCATCGCAAGGGAGCAAATGCCAGAACTCAGTACATTATGGTTTGCTGCATCCCCTTGTCAGATGGCATTTAAGAGGTTCTTGCATCACACTTGTATAGTAATGCCATATTTATTCCTGCTGTCACATTAAATCCACATGAAAACAAATTTTAATTGCCCTTTAAGACAGGGACCATCTTTTTGTTATGTGTTTATACAGTGATTAGCACCTAGGAGTCCAAATCATGGATCATGGTCCCGTTGTGCTAATGTAGTTTGTATTCATAATAATAAAAGCCAGGAAAACGTATTTGGTACAGTAAACTATGGATCAATATACAAGCCCATATTACTCCTAACAGTAAAAGAAAGAGGGTGGGGAATCCATTTACAGAAGAGCTTTCTGGAAACATTGCATTGACAGTTACTGGTCCAAATGCCCATGGTGTGCAACCAAGATTTGACACTGCATGGGACAGGAATTTAAGTGAAAGAGCCTGGAAGAATTTCCCAAGCCAGGTAACGTACAATAAAGGTATCCAAGTGGTACTACTTTAACACTATATATTACAGTGAAGAATGGAGTAGCTCCTTATTTGGTTACCAAAATTACTTGTGATTTCTGTGCTCAATTTATTCACCAAGAAGGGAAGTAGTTGTAACCTGTATGTGATGACCGCCTTCTTGGCTAACACAACATTGATTGAAGTAGGCACCTCCAAATCTAAATGCATGTCTCTACAGCTTGAACTAAGCTCTATAGCAGGAGGCTGTAACAGACTCATCTTCTATGAATTGAGCACAGAGGGCGAGACATGTAACACACTGGCCAGCAGGGTACATATGCAGCAATTCCTACATTGCAGAGTCATGATGCCAAAATAAGATTTCAATACTTTAAACTACTGACCAAGTTAGACCATACAAAATGTATTCTCCAGGAACAAAACTATTTTTGAGTCTTCATTTGAGTCTCATTGGTAATGAGCAGCATCAAGGAATTAGTATTTGATTCATCTCTGGGGTCACTAAATTAGAGTATCCAAAAATTTTCCAATACAAGTACAACTTGTGTCACAAAAACTAATGCAAAACGTAGAACTGTTCCACACCGGATTCAATTGAAAGACTTTTCTAAAATCTGCAAACATTTACTTTAGTTTGACATCTTATGTTTCATCTAATACATCAATTGGGCTTTGCTATGTGAAATAGGGTAGCTGTGGCAGATGAAATTCTGTACTGACAAATGTAAAATAATTCCTTCTCATGTTTATTGCTTCAAGTAGTCACAATCCTTACTAGGTTCCCAGTTGGTTCCAACAACTCAGAAAAGAAACTGTAAACCTCAGTGAAAACCTCTGCTCACAGTTTGCTTTTTGACCACCACTACGCTAAGATGCATAAAGAAGGGAGTGGAAAATATTGAAAATGTCATTGAGATAAATCAGTGATACAACCTCACTTGGAATACTGTGTTCAATATTGGTTACAAAAAGGATACAATAGAAATAATGGGGGGTACAGAGACTGAGTAAAAGCAACAAGAATGACTGGACTACGAAAATATTTGCTATGAAGAAAAACTGAAAAGAAAAAAGATTTACATTGAAGAGAGGATAAATAAATAGTGACATCATAAAGGTACACAAAAGAAATAACAGTACTGAAAAGGTGGATCAGACATGTATAGTCACCTTGTCAATTCTAAAATATAGGTCATATAATTAAATTGAAGAGTGGCAAATTTAAAAATGACATGGAAATTTTTTTTCACAGAATGCACAAGTAGTCTGTGGAACTCATGGTCTCAATATCCCTAAGATCAAGAACTAAGTAGGATTCAAAATAAAAATTGGACATTTGTGTGTCTATATGACCACTATTAGACACAGAATACTAAGTTAGATGTACCCTGGTTGGTTCCAGTATGCACCTTCGATGTTGCTAAACAACATTGCACAAATTGAAAGTAACAAACAATACAGAATGTCAAGTGTAAAGGATGCATGAACAACCAAGTAAAAACGAAGTTATTTTAAAATAGTACTGCAAAGTAACACTATAACTGAAGCTTCAGATGTTTGCAAGGGAACTTATTTGTCCCAATTGACAGTTATACCTTTACCTTACAGGATAAACTCGGCCCAACATATACAGACAACTTCCACTGTTACATAAAGATGTAAAAAAAACTAAAATCTGGCACTTTAGGACATTTACATCCAAGGATTGATATTAGTCCAAAAAATTAATAGCTCAAATATGCATTATCATCCCTCCAAACATACATGTAAAAGTAATAAGTACACTAAACTTTTCATAGGCATATTTTTGGTGTATTTTAGAAGTGACATATACTTACAGCCTTCGAAGCAGTACTGATATATTGCATCACCATTTCTTTTTTGGTATTGAAGTCTTTTTCTCGCAATGGTGTTTTTCTGTCTTCATTTAAATTCATATCTTCCTATGGGAAAAAATTTGAAAAAACTTCATTTGGCCATCTATATGTCTGACAATAAGGATCTTAATGAGGTCCTACACTTTGCTGAGTAGGTATATATGAACATTTAAAGGTGAAACTTCAGAAAAAAAAACCTATGTAAAAAACAGAATACTAACAATGAGGAAACTGAAGAATCAAATACAAAACATCCACTTAAGCAATTTAAAACCATGAAATAGGAAAAAAGGAGAGAGCAAAATATAAAGTCAAGTTAAAAATTAAAAAAAGTTTTCTTTAATTTTTAAGGAAAATGTGTCATGATTTTACCCACCCTATTTGGCAATTTCAGCATCACCATACTGAACAACCTTAGTCATGTAGGGAATGTGCAGTGCAGCAGCACTAGCACTGTAGTAGTTCCAATTCAATCTCATCCTAGAAATCATATGCAAAATGGACACATTGCATTGGATCCAGTGTTGGGGTGGGAGATCTATATTTCAGATTAGGTGCAAGCAGCACAGTCACACTACCTCCTCCTCAATCAGCCAAAATAGTAAGGCTCTTGCAAGAATACCAGAGTTGGAACCATATGCACCAAAAATCAAGACTGCAGTATCAATCATTTTGGAAAATGTATGCAAGATTAGGGCAAAAAAATTATCTTTGCATCTTTTGTAGAGCAAGTGTCACTGCCTTTTGTTATTTCTGTAATTAGACACCCAAATGGCAAACATCATCTGCAGTTCAGTGATCACACAGCAGCATTTTTCTCCCACATCTCCTGCCTCTGTCAAGAATATTTCAGCCTATTTTTGGATGCAGATCTTGCTACTAACATCCATGCCTGTCAGTCACCATGAGATGAGATTACTGCACTGCATCCAGGTACATTTTAAATCCTTTTGAAAAGTGAAGCTGGTGCATAACTTGCTACAAACAGAGTTTCCTGCCATGAGATCATTATGCTAGTGCTCTGGAAACTGTTCTACCTGAGTTACCGCACATAGTTTTAAGTTACTGATTTGGTCTATGAAGGTGACTTAGCACCTGCCTATGTCAGAGGCAGCCTCACCCNTGCATCTTTTGTAGAGCAAGTGTCACTGCCTTTTGTTATTTCTGTAATTAGACACCCAAATGGCAAACATCATCTGCAGTTCAGTGATCACACAGCAGCATTTTTCTCCCACATCTCCTGCCTCTGTCAAGAATATTTCAGCCCCATTTTGGATGCAGATCTTGCTACTAACATCCATGCCTGTCAGTCACCATGAGATGAGATTACTGCACTGCATCCAGGTACATTTTAAATCCTTTTGAAAAGTGAAGCTGGTGCATAACTTGCTACAAACAGAGTTTCCTGCCATGAGATCATTATGCTAGTGCTCTGGAAACTGTTCTATCTAACTGAGTTACCGCACATAGTTTTAAGTTACTGATTTGGTCTATGAAGGTGACTTAGCACCTGCCTATGTCAGAGGCAGCCTCACCCCCTGTCCCATATTATCTTATCCTTTTATGCTGCAGTATCTAAGTGTCTTCCACATAAAATGAGCAGCAAGTCCCTAATAGACTTCTTCGAGTCTGTGGCACTCTTCCCTTCAGAGGGTAAAAACGCTTCTTGTTTTGTTTTTGATTTTATTAAATTTACTTATTTGTTGCTTTGATGGATTTGTTTCAGGGTAACTTTTTTGTTGGTTGTGGTTTTATGTGCCAAAACAGGGTTTACATGTCTTTCTGATGGAGAATAAATAGGCCTTTTTCAAAAAGAAAGGTTTTGCAGCATTTTCTAAAGCTCTAGCTTCACCTAAGCTCATCTGGAAATTTGGTCCATAGCCAGATTTCCCCCCAGCCAACAATTCTTTGTCCCCAGTTCTCACGCACTTAATCCTGGGATCTGGAATCTGCACTGTCCTAGAAGAATGCAGCATCGCAGTAGTTCATACGTCAACATTTAGTCTTTAACATCACTGAGGCTCAATCTATTGATCCCTTTGAAATTAAGACAAAAGCCTTAAACCAGCATCAGAAGCTGACTAGGGAGACAGTAGAGCAGTAGTTCTCAACCTATTTACCATTGTGGACCACATCCAATACTACCTGTATGGCCCTGAGGATGTCACATGGGCCACAGCCCTGTGCTGATTGGGCCACAAATGTCCCGTGGGCCGAAGGTTGAGAACCACTGCAACAAAGGGACTCAAGCACTGGCCTGATGTGCTCGGAGCTGCTTAAACCATGGAGAAGGTGAGCAGCCACATTCCTTGCCAGCTGGAACCTGTGCTTTGTCATCTTCACATTCATCTTCAGATACAGTGAATTACAACAATCCGGCCTTGAGCTGATAAATATATGTATGACTGTGGCCAGGTCCTCAGCTGGGAGCAACTTATACAGATACCGTACAAGCTGCCTGTGAAAGGAGGCATTTTTAGATGCTGACATCTAAGGCTAGTGAGGACTGCTGCAGCTATTTTCAGATTAAACTCATGAGATGGATCCCCATCAGTTCAGGCAAGGTGACTGCTAGTCATTCAACAACTGCCCCAACTTCAAAATTTACTTAGCCTAATCAAATAACCCACATCTCTGTTGGTCCTTCAAGACATGCTGCGAACCAGTCTGTTCTCCTCGGCTTTTAGGAAAGGAAAGGTGCAATGAGAGCTACTATTTTGTGATATGGCAGGAAGTAGGTATTATTTGGTTTTCATTATTTTTTTAGTCAGCGAATAGTGCGAAGTACATAACCATATCACACCCTAAGGATCTAACAGTCTGGTGCAGTGAATGGGGTCTTTTTGTGAGACACCCAAAAGCAGTACACCAAAGGATCTATTTGTAATCTCATTTTTGTCCTACCATTGAGGTTTAAAATATTTAGCCATATTCCCATGCAGAACATAACATCCAAATATAGTTAAAGTTACTTCTCATTCCACACACTTTCCAGACTCACCATTTCCTTTAAAGAATATATTTATAAGGAACCATTCAAACAGGGGTTGTTATTTTGGGGGGTGGGGGGAAAAGGGTAAACACCTTTTTTTTTCCTGTTACATATCTTGAAAAAGTCGTCGTTGTCATCACCACCACCGCCACTCCCATAACCGCATTGGTCGTTGGGGCACCATCATTGATGAGCAACCAACCAATTGTCTCCACCCCGACGACTGTGTGTCAGGGCTTGAATCTCCGCCAAGTCCATTCCTGTCCACTCTTTTATGTTGTCAATCCATCTCTTCTTCTGTCTACCTCTTCTTCTCTTACCCTATATTGTCCCTTGGAGGATGATCTTGGGGAAGAGAAGACCAGATGATCTTGTTATATGGCCGTACCACTTCACCTTGCGCTTCTTCATGGTCGTCAGGATGGCTTCATATGACCCAGCACATCGGGTGATGATGTTGCTGAACTCTTCATTAGTGACGTGGTCGAAGTAGGAGATTGCCCAGGATTTTACAGAAGCATCTCATCTCTACTACCTGTATTTTCTGTTCAAGTTCTGCCACAAGGGTCCATGTCTCGCGCACACAAAGAAAAATGGAGATAACCAGTGCGTGCAGCAGTTTCAGTTTGGATTCCAGCGAGATGTTCTTATTCCTCCAAATTGGCTTTAGCTTTGCCACTGCTGCTGCTGGTTGCACAGTTCTTGCCCGAATTTCTGCCTTCGATCCTTCATCAATGATGATTGCCCCCAAATACTTGAACTGTTTGTTTCACTGTCTCCAGCTCTTGTCCACTGACAACGATATGTGAGCTGATCCTATCACTNAGAAGCATCTCATCTCTACTACCTGTATTTTCTGTTCAAGTTCTGCCACAAGGGTCCATATCTCACGCACACAAAGAAAAATGGAGATAACCAGTGTGTGCAGCAGTTTCAGTTTGGATTCCAGCGAGATGTTCTTATTCCTCCAAATTGGCTTTAGCTTTGCCACTGCTGCTGCTGGTTGCACAGTTCTTGCCTGAATTTCTGCCTTCGATCCTTCATCAATGATGATTGCCCCCAAATACTTGAACTGTTTCACTGTCTCCAGCTCTTGTCCACTGACAACGATATGTGAGCTGATCCTATCACTTTTGTTTGTCATCAGCTTGGTTTTCTCTGCACTGATTTCCATGCCATATTTTGCATAGGTTTCATCCAATCATTTCACAGGCTTGGCAAGTTCATTTTTGCTGCCTGCCAAGCCATCAATGTCATCAGCAAACTGAAGATTTGAGATTGTTTGCCCGCCAATGCTGACTGTGCATACGTGATCTTCTAGGGCATCAGTCATTATGCGCTCCAAGTAGATGTTGAACAGCGTGGGCAAAAGTAGGCAGCCTTGCCAGACTGCAACAGTGGGGCGAAACCACTCTCCTATTGTGCCATTGACGAGAACTGCACTGCTGGCCTTGGCATACAGTTGTTTAATTGTAAGAATAAGCTTATGACCAACCTTGTACTTCTTCATGGTTGCCCAGAGAGCTTCGTGCCATAATCTGTCAAATGCCTTCTTGAAAACAACAAACATGTGGTAGATGTCCTGCTGGCATTGTAAGTACTTCTCACATAGAACATGAAGGTTGAAAATCTATTCTGTGGTACTTCTTCCAGCATGAAAGCCAACCTGTTCTTCAGCTATGATATTCTCTGCTTGTGGCTTTAATCTGTTCAATATGACTTTCAGCATCACTTTGCTAGGATGGCTGATTAAGCTTATGGTCTGGTAATTTTGACACAATTGCAGGTTGCCTTTCTTTGGCAGAGTGTTGATTAGTGACTGTGTCCATGTGGAGGGCCACTCAGTGGTCTGCCAGTTCTTGTTGAGTACATCTATTACTATTTCTCCTCCGAATTTCATCAGTTCAGCTGGGATGTAGCTTTTCCATTCTGTATCCACTTCTTCACGCAGTATTGGAAAGTCATCCTCCTCTGTTGAATCTGGGCTGTCTAAGACACTAGGATCTCCTTTTGTCTGGTGGTTGTATAGATCAGAGCAGTACTTTGTCCACCTATTGATGATGTCCCTTTCTTCTCTAAGACTGTTCCCTTCTTTGTCTTGAATTGCAATAGCTTTGATCCATCTTTCCTTCAACAGATCTTTTATAACCTGGAAGGCTCATTTGCTATTTTTATTATTGATACACTCTTCAATTTTAGAGCATTGTTTTTCAATCCATATCTCCTTGGCCACCTTCATTACTTTCTTAATCTTTCTGCCAATTGCTCTGTATTTATCAGCTCCCTCAGTGCTGTTCTTGTCTCTCAAGTTCTCTTCTGTGTCACATTTGTAATATTTCATTTGTGACCCATGGTTTTGTCTTCTTACGATGTTTCCCAAGGATGTCCATTTCTGCCTCATTCATTACAGCGTTGAAATTGTTGGTCATTGTTTCTACGTCTTCCTCTAGAGCAAGCAGCGAGGTAAATTTTCCGCCGACCATTACTTGGAATGACTCTGCAATGTTTCGGTCTCTGAGTCTTTCTAAGTCAAACTCGGTTCTGGTGAACTTTGGCCTGACGATTATCCTTAGCCGCAGCCAAATATTTAGCATCACAAGGTCGTGATCACTTCCAATATCAACACCAGGGAAGCACCTTGTTTTAGCTCTGTTAATCCCAGAATGAAATTGGTTTTGCACCATGATGTAGTTGATCTGGCTGTGACGTGGACCATTAGGTGCGAGCCATGTAGATCGTCTTGAAGCTTTATGTGCTCCTAATGTGTTTGCAAGAACCAGATTGTTATAGCTGGCAAACTCCAAAAGTCTCAATCCTCTCTCACTGGTTACCGCATTACAGAAAGGGCCACAATAATCTCGCCAATCTGCTTATGCATCAATACCCACTTCAGCATTCCAATCTCCTTGTACAATCAGGATATCTTTCTTGTGTACCTTATCAATGATGTCTTGGAGCTGATTGTAAAAATCTTCAATTTGCTCATCATCCTAGTCTGTTGTAGGGGTGTAGACTTGTACAATTGTGATATTAAACGGTACGGCCTTTAGACAGATGGAAATAAGCCTGCTGGACATTGGGTGGCATCCTAACACTGAATTCTTGATATCTTTATGCACAAGAAATCCGACACTGTTGACATGTTTGTCCTCTCTACTGTAATAGTGTACATGGCCTTCTTCCGTTAGTACCTCTCCAAAGTTCTTCCATCTGACCTCAGAGATTCCTAGGAGGTGCCAGGTATATTGTTCCATTTCATACACGAGTTCTTTCAACCTCCCTATTTGTGTCCATCTCCTTAGATTTCATGTGGCTATGGTGATGTTATCTCTTCCACGGATCCTCTTTGTTGGGGTTCCACCATAGTATACTAGTCACGTCTGCCCTGGTGGGAGACGGATGGCATGGTCATTATTAACCTAGGCTGTGATTTATCCGCGATAGACATCGTTGCCTTGTTCATCATATGGTGTGACTTGGGCAAATTTCTAACCTGGCGGAGCCCATCCCTCTCCAGGCAGCCCCTTTTTAGTCGCCTCTAACATGCAGGAGGAGCAGTGGGTCTATTCTGTCCCCGGGCCCACAGGGGAAAATTTACTCTAAGCCAAAACAGGGATCAAGCGCTCTAAGGGCCTTATATAGAGCTTTTTCCCATTTATGTAATTACATTTACCTTTCTTGCTTATGAAATACACTGAGCCCACCATTTCTTAGTGGTTGAAATAGGTTTTAGTTTTATATAACAAAAATTGTTGTAACCTACTGTGACGGGGCAAGGCCAGATGGCTATAGAAAAGTAATGGGAGATAGATATATTAGCCCCAGGTTAAACAAATCCCTGGTACCAGTATAAGTAAATGGCAGCTGCTCCAGATCAATTAAAACACCTGGGGCCAATTAAGATCTTTCCAGAAGGCAGTGGAGATTGCTAGGTTGATTGGGACACCTGAAGCCAATCAGGGGCTGGCTGAAACTAGTTAAAAAGCCTCCCAGTTAGTCAGGTGGGCGCACATGTCAGGAGCTGTGAGAAGTTGCGCTGTTGGAGAGACTGAGCTGTATATACCATATTAGGCACAAGGAAGGAGGCCCTGAGGTAAGGGTGAAGTGAAGCTTAAGGAAGTGGGGGCTGCTGCGGGGAAGTAGCCCAGGGAATTGTACGTGTCCTGTTCCTAAAAGGTCAGCTACCATAGCTGATACTATTAGGGTCCCTGGGCGGGAGCCCAGAGTAGAGGGTGGGCCCGGGCTCCCCCCCACCCCTTGCCTCCTGATTAANTGACTAAGTAAGTTGCAATTGGTACAGAATTTAATCAAGCAAAGCCTGGGGTCCCACTGAGAGGTTACACACAGAGAACAGAACCTAACTCTCCAATATGGCAATCCCAAATTCCATCCCCTTTCTGACGCTGCCTCTCAAAGACTCAGACAACTTTTTGTCCTTGATTATGCTGCCTGTGAAATGGGGCTACTCATGCATAGGAAAAACCTACTGTTCTTGTATTATGCATCCTCTAAGGGCTGGTTAACAGGGCTTCTATTTCTTTGACCATGGAATGCTGTTCCGGGAAGAAAGACTGCTGAGCAGAGATGGGATCCACCTATTGAGGAAGAAGAGTACCTCTGGATCAGACTAGCTAATCTAGTGAGGAGAGCTTTAAACTAGGCTCAAAAAGGGCAGGAAACAAAAACCCACAGATAAGTCAAAAACATGGAGACCTGGGAGAAGGGTTGGAATCTGGGGGGAGAATGGCCAATTATATCAGAGACAAGGCAAAGGCAAGAGAGAGAGAGAACAGAGGGGAAATCAAATCAGTATGTTAGATGTCTGTATACTAATGCCCGAAGTACGGGGAATAAATAGGAAGAACTAGAAATGACAGTTGGCACCACAGAAACTTGGTGGGATAACACATGAGTGGAATATTGGTATAGAAGCATGCTGCTTGTTCAGGAAGGACAAGCAGGGAAAAAAGGGAGAAGGTATTCCCTTGTATACCAAAAATGTATACATTTAGACTGAGGTTGAAATGGAAATAGGAGACAGACTCGTTGAAAATCTCTGGGTAACGATAAAAGGGTAAAAACAAGGGTGATGTCATGGTATGGGTTTACTACAGACCACCTAATCAGGAAAAAGAGGTGGATAAGGCTTAAAAAAAAAAACACACCACTAACGAAATCATCCAAAACACACAACTTAGCGGTGATGAGTGACTTCAACTACCCAGACATCTGTGGGAAAAATACAGCAGGGCTCAGATTATCCAATGCTTTGGAGACAATTTTTGATTTCAGAAGGTGGAGAAAGTAACTAGCGGAGAAACTCTTCTAGATTTAATTTTGACAAATAGGGAGGAACTGGTTGAGAATTTGAAAGTGGAAGGCAGCTTGGGTGAAAGTGATCATGAAATAATTGAGTTCATGATTCTAAGGAATGGTAGGAGGGAAAACAGCACAATAAAGACAATGGGTTTTAAAGAAGGCAGACTTTAGCAAACTCAGGCAGTTGATAGACTAGGTTCCTATGGGATCTTACCTAAGGGGAAAAACAGGTCAAGAGAGTAAGCAGTTTTTCCAAAGAGACATTAATAAGGGCAAAAGAGCCAACTAACCCAACACGTAGTAAACATTCGAAGTATGGCAAGAGACCGCCCTGGCTTAACCAGGAGATCTTCAATGATCTGAAACTAAAGAGAGAGTCCTACAAAAAGTGGAAACTGGGTCAAATTACAAAGGATGAATATAAACCAACACCACAAGCCAAGACACAAAATGAGATTAAACTAGTTAGAGACAAAGTAACAAGAAAACATTCTACAAATACATTAAAAGCAAGAGGAAAAAGAAGAACAGGGTAGGCCCCTTAGTCAATGAGGGGGGAAAGACAACAATGTAAAATGTGGAAATGGCTGAAGTGTTCAATGACTTTTTTGATTCAGTTTTCACCAAAAGGGTTAGTAGCAATCGGACGTCTAACATCGTGACCACCAGGGAAAACGAGGTAGGATCTGACACTAAAATATGTTAACAACTTAAAAATTACTTAGACAATTATATGTCTTCAAGTCACCAGGTCCTCATGAAATACATCCTAGCATACTAAAGGAGCTGACTGAAGAGATATCTGAGCCATTAATGATTATTTTTGAAAACTCACGAAAAATGAAAAAGGGCAAATATAGTGCCAATCTATAAAAAGGGAATAAGGACAACCTGGGGAATTATAGATCAGTCATCTTAACTTCAGTACCCGGAAAGATAATGGAGCAAATAATCAAACAATGAATTTGCCAACACCTAGAACAATAACGCGATAAGTAACAATCATGGATTTTTCAAGAACAAATCATGTCAAACCAATCAAATAGCTTTCTTTGATGGGATAATAAGCATTGTGGATGGGGGGGAAGCGGTAGATGTGATATCTCTACTTCAGTAAGGCTTTTGATACTGTCTCACATGACCTTCTCATAAACAAATTAGGGAAATAGAGCCTAGATGGAGCTACTATAAGGCGGGTGCATACCTGGTTGGAAAACTATTCCAATGGTTCACAATCAAGCTGAAAGGACATATTGAGTGGAGTCCCACCGGGATCGGTCCTGGGTCCGGTACGGTTTAATATCTTTATTAATGATTTAGATAATGGCATAAAGAGTACATTTATAAAGTTTGCTGACAATAGCAACCTAGAAGGGGTTGCAAGTGCTTTGGAGGATATGATTAAAATTCAAAACGATCTGGACAAACTGGATAAATGGTCTGAAAGAAATAGGATGAAATTCAATAAGGACAAACGCAAAAGTACTCCTCTTTGGGTACGTCCAGACTACCCGCCCGGATCGGCGGGTAGCAATCGAATTATCGGGGGTCGATCTCTCGCGTCTCGCCTGGACGCGATAGATCAATCCCCGAACGCGCTCCCATCGGCTCCGGAACTCCAGCAGGGCGAGCGGAGGTAGCGGAGTCGACGGGGGAGCCGCGGCCGTCGATCCCGCGCTGCGAGGACGCGAGGTAAGTGGAGGTAAGTCGAAATAAGATACTTCGACTTCAGCTACGCTATTCCTGTAGCTGAAGTCGCGTATCTTATTTCGATAGCTCCCCCTAGTGTGGACCAGGCCTTAGGAAGGAACAATCAGTTTCACACATACAAAATGGGGAATGACTGCCTACGAAGGGGTACTGAGGAAAGAGATCAGAGGGTTATAGTGGATCACAAGCTAAATAAGAGTCAACAGTAGAACACTGTTGCAAAAAAAGTGAACTTAATTCTGTTAAGTGTCATCAGGAACATTGTAAGCCAGACAAGTAGTAATTCTTCCACTCTATTCCATGCTGATAAGGCCTCAGCTGGAGTATTGTGTCCAGTTCTGGGTGCCACATTTCAGGAAAGATGTGGAAAAATTGGAGAAAATCTAGAGGAAAGCAATAAAAATGACTCCAGGTCTAGAAAACAAGACCTATCAGGGAAAATTGAAAAAACTGAGTTTGTTTAGTCTAGAGAAAGATTAAGGGTGGACATGATAATATTTTATGTACTTGAAAGCTGGTGTCACAATGAGGGTGGTGAAAAATTGTTCTCCTTAACCTCTGAGGATAGGACAAGAAGCAATGGGCTTATATTCCAGCAGGGGAGGTTTAGGTTGAATATTAGGAAAAACTTTCTGACTATCAGGATGGTTAAGCACTGGAACAAATCGCCCAGGAAGGTTGTAGAATCTCCATCATTGGAGGTTTTTAAGAACAGGTTAGACAAACACCTGTCAGGAACGGTCTAGTTATTAATTAGTCCTGACTTGAGTGCAGGGGACTGGACTAGATGACCTATTGAAGTCCCTTCAGTCCTACACTTCTCTGATCCTCCTACTACAAACTGATGTTAATCCTGTAGCTCAAGTCGCAGAAGGGTCTGTGCAGTGCTGAAGATCCAGGCCCCAACGCCACATGATGGGGAGCATTAATGTTACACGTAACAGAATTGGCTTTAACTCTACTTTTATTCCTTTTTTTAAAAAGCTAGGTAAATTTCAAGAGAACTGTTATTTACCCTACAGCAAACTTATAGAAAGCCACTTACAGATCAATCAAGTCTTTTACAAATGGGAGGTTAGTACTTAATATACTGAACTCCTTTAATCTATCACTGTAAGGCATGTTTTACAATCCTTTAATCATTCTTCTTGCTCCTGAATTGTGGACACCAAAACTGTACTCAGTATTCCAGCAGCGGTTACACCGGAGTCAAACATAGGGGTAACATAGCCTTTCTACTTCCATTCAATCTTCCCCCATTTATACATCAGAGGGCCACACTAGCCCCTTTGGTCACAGCTCATGTTCAGCTGATCATGCACCATGATAACTAAGTCATCTCTAGAGTCCTCCCAACCGACATTCTATGGCCTCCTTTGCTAGAACCTCTTTTCTCTTTGATTCAGAGGGCCTGTGCTGACAGTAGTAATAAGAAGGGGTCATCTGTCCGAATAAAGTCTGAGGTCTGGTTGGTTTTCTCCTTAGTACCTGTGGCATGTAGCGCCCCACAGATAAAAAAAATGGCTCACAAATCTTACAGAATGCTGGTCTTGATCAGTATTGGAATTAAACAATACTTCAACCTTCAAATGAGAGGCCTGCTGTTGTGATCTGTACTTCTCCCCGTACCCATGAAGACTGTAACCTAGAAGCCCAGCGCATGGCAACACCTGTGACCCTAGAGCTCTCTGCAGTGTCTGAAGCATCTAACACCACCTGCAAAGTAGTATGAGCCATGAACTGACCTTTCTGTTATAAATGGACCGCAGTTTCTCCGTTGTCTTGAGAAAGCTTTTCTATACAACTTGATGCATAATCCCAATTTAAATAACTATGTTTATCTAAAAGGGCCTGGCAATTAGCAGTAAACATTTCCAAGCTAGTTGAAAAATAAGTTTTTCCTCCCAATAGATCAGGGGTGGGCAAACTACGGCTTGGGGGCTGCATCCGGCCCTTCAGACATTTTAATCCAGCCCTCAAGCTCCCGCCAGGGAGCAGGGTCTAGGGCTTGCCCCGCTCCGGCGTTCCAGCCAGGGAGCAGTGTCGAGGGCCTGCCCCGCTCCGCGCAGGTCCCACAAGCAGCAGCATGTCCCCCCCTCCAGCCTCTGTGCATAGGGGCAGCCAAGGGGCTCCACACACTCTGCCCCTGCCCCAAGCACCGCCCCCGCAGCTCCCATTGGCCAGGAACTGCAGCCAACGGGAGCTGCAGGGGCAGCCCCTGCGGATGGCACAGCACGCAGAGCCGCGTGGCCGCGCCTCCGTGTAGGAGACGGAGGGAGAACATGCCGCTGCTTCCAGGAGCTGCTTGAGATAGGCGCTGCCCAAAGCCTGCACCTGGACCCCCCGTATGCCCCAACCCCCCACGTCAGCCCTGATCCCCCTCCTGCCCTCCGAACCCCTCGGTCCCAGCCCGGAGCACACTCCTGCATCCCCAACTGCTCATGCCTAGTCCCATCCCAGAGCCCACACTCCCAGCCAGAGCCCTCACCCCCTCCCATACCCCAACCCCCAATTTCATGAGCATTCATAGCCTGCCATACAATTTCCATACCCAGATGTGGGCCTTGGGCCAAGAAGTTTGCCCACCCCTGCAATAGATAGTCCTTTCGACTTGTGGTGTTCATTTTGGTGGCCCTTACTGTCTAGATCACTCGAACAGCAGCTACCACCAAGGATCCTGGGATAGGATGCATTTAGAAGTACTGAAAGCCAGATGAGGGTACTGTTTGCTTATACCTGGTTTACAAGCAATCCAGATTGCACTATAAAAGTGAACTGTTTTCATTATTTACTGTGTCTCATCTGCAAATTGGTAAGTTATGATTGTGTCTCTTCTTCCAGGTCACTGATAAAAAAAGAGCACAGGGCTAAGATCCCACAAGAAACACCACCACTTGATGATTCCCAGTTTGCCTTTACATCTTGATACATATGCTTCATTCAATTAGGGACAAAAAAAAAAGAGACACTTTCATTCATACATTGATAATGAGCTTCAAGTGAACAGACATTAGTCATGGCGTAATTCTCTAAATGAAAGACATCTAAAATTCACCATTAAGTATTAAACAGTGATATGGGATTCTTACCATCATTTTTTCAAAAAGTGCTAGGATTTCTCTCTCTGACAAGGGTTTGGGGATGAATTCATCCACATCTGCAGGAGGTGATGACCAATCAATAGAGGAATGTGATTGTTTCAGCTGCAATAAAGGAGGTCTTTCTTTTCTACTGCCTGGAATCCTTATGCTGGCAAATCTATCCAACTGCAAACAAAAAAAAAGTGAACGTATATCACCAGTTGTCATTCATATTATATTCAACCACAATAAATAGTTTTCACACATACTTTTTTTTAAAAGTTAAGTGTCTGACATGTTTGACCAACAGCTAGCCCTTACAATTTGATTTTAAACATTTTTATGATGAGAGACCTATTCTACTCATCTTTAGACATTTAAAAAAAAAAAAAAAAAAATCAGCTGCTCCAATACAATGTGTACTTTAAAGTTTGCATCGATAGGTATCTTTTTTGTTTTTTATTACCCGAGAGAAAGGGAATAAGGCACATCAATTCAGAGATTTATTTAGCACACGGACCTTTTATCTTATATGCCCAAATATTATTTGACCAAACCTCAGCAATATATTCCAGTAAAAAATCTCAAGTTAACTCTTACCAAGTGAGTAACCTTGAGTTTAAAATCTGCTATCTAGTAACTGATAGAAAATGAGGGTGTATCCATGCAAAGTCAATGCACTAGATGGAAGCCCACCACCCCCCACTGGGAAGAAGACTGCAAAGATTCTTACCAGGCCACTGCCCCTGTACTCCGATAGGTGGTCAATCCTCTATATCAGCCTCTGGTTAGGGGCTACCAGATTAAAATTTAAGGTGCTGCTGGCTGCTAGAGGAAAAAAAGGTACTTGTCCCTTCACCCATCCAAATACAGGGGATGTCTCTGCTACTATACCGCTACCTCGATATAACGCGACCCGATATAACACGAATTCAGATATAAGGTGGTAAAGCAGTGCTCCGGGGGGGCGGGGCTGCGCACTCCGGTGGATCAAAGCAACTTCAATATAACACGATTTCACCTATAACGCGGTAAGATTTTTTGGCTCCCGAGGACAGCGTTATATCGAGGTAGAGGTGTATCTATTTTCTCAAGCGGCCTCCTGGTTGCTTCAAGAGGGTAGGTGTTGCTGTAAGGTCCCCCTCCCCTGAATATCCAATGCCTTCATTATAGCAGAACAAGCACCCGTCAAATGAAACATATGTAGGTCTTGGCAGTTTCACAGCTGCTCAGAGCTCTGAATAGGATCAAGTAACTAGCCAGGCAATTTGTAAATTTTCTATAGGTTGCCTCTGCTTCTTCTTCTCGCTTTCCAAGGCAGCACTACAATGGTCTTCAGTATACTAAAGAAAATAGCACTATATTAGGTTATAGTTAGTTCACATTTGGAAGGTTACCTTCACAATCATAGTAGCTAGAAAAAGTAGTATTTTTTTAAAAATAACATGTAAAAATTAGTAGTTTGCTCCCCACACACTCAAGTGTTTGAGGCCCAGCCCTTCTCCTGGGTAGTTAGAGGGCTCTCAAACTGTGGTGCACGAGCACGAAGACTTATAACAGTTGTCCAGAAGCACGCTGAGACACCAAAAGCATACCAAATGTGAGTCAGTACATCAACATGTCTACTGGAAAAAATAAAATAAAAAAAGGCAAACTTTTAGGCCATGTCTATATTAGCGAACTTACAGTGGCACAGCTGTACCAATGCAGCTGCGCTGTTGTAAAATCGCTCGTTTAGCCGCTCTATGCTGACAGAAGAGAGCTCTCCCAAAAACACATAAACAAGCGGCGATAGCCATGACGGCAAGAGAAGCTCTCTCACTGACATAGCACTGTGCACATAAGCACTTATGCCAGCAAAACTTATATCGATCACGGACATGGTTTTTTCACGCCCCCAAGTGATCTAAGTTTTGCCAAAAAAAGTGGTAGTACAGACATGGCATTAGTCCTAAAAGTACAATAGTAGTAAATAATAGTGGTTAGCTCACCAAGCTCTTATTGTTCAGAGATCTCAAAGTACTTTATAGAGTTGGCTAAGAATTGTGCATTGTACCCCAAAATTGTGCTCCCAAAATTGATGCAAATACATGTTAAGTAACTTGTCCAAGGAATAAAAGATGGAGCTAGAACACAATGTTCCTGACCTCTACCCACAGCACTATTGTAAAACCAATATGTTTTGTGTATATTTGAATTTAATAACTCTTCGGGATTGTCAAATAGGCTTAAATGGAATTTAATCAAATAAGAGCCAGATTAGTACACCACTATACACAATACAGATACATTACCACCCTTGGTGTAAGGTAAAGAGCTAGCCTCTCTCCCCCCACCCCACCCCCCTATATCTGGTTGGATGCTGGCAGTTTTATACTCCCCAACCTAATTTTTCAAGTTCCCTGTTTTTTATAGGGTGGGAGAAAAAACTCCTTGCTGAAGAAAAAGTTGCTTTTCCGTGACTAAATTTCACCATGTGTCCTCTTGACATTTTTGTTTTATTTAATTATTTATGGAATTTCTTTTATGGCATCTTTAGGGTTACATGATTGGATTAGAATTCCTCTTAGTTTATCAGTTACTATTACTGACGGCTGTGACAGCCAGCAATTCTTACTCAGTTAGCAAAACCTCTTTCAATGGATTATTTTACCCATTACAGAAAACACCTGCAACAAATACCTCTTATCAAAGAACATAAATAAATATTAGGTACCCCTTATCAATCATCCAGTTTTGTTTATACCATACTTTTGCTGTATAAGGGGTCTTTTCCCTAGACATCTATTTTCCCATAGACTTGAGACCAGCCATAATAAAGTAAAGCCCAGTATTCAGTCACATGAAATTCCTGAGTATGGGTCACTCACAGGTTAAAAAACAACATTTTGGTCTTAGAGTTCAAACATACCCTTTGCTAATACCATAAAGACTTTGGAAGAACAATTAATATATGAATGAATTTAATGTACAAAAATAAAAAGAGGACTAAAAGGGTTATTAAACTAACAATTGCAAAAACTTATTGAAAAAGGTGGGTTTGTTTTTTAAATAAATAGACTCTTATTTGCGTCTTATGAAGGAAATTAAAATTCATAACAGGCATGATTTTGGTGTTCTAGAACTCTTCCTAATAAGATGCCGCCTTTTTTTATTTAATAAAAATAAATATCAAGGTTATTTTAAGTATTTTTATTTTTATTTTTTTTTACAGGTTACAATTTAAGCCTGTTAGGATACTTCACAGTATTAAATGTTCCCATTCTAAACACACTGAACTATTGTCTATTAAAGCGACTTCGTAAATTACTTCTCTGTACTTACTGCACAAAAGATAGCGTTCACTAAAACATAAGAAAGTCAATAGCTTGGTATTGTTAAGAATTGTTTCAAGAGTTTATTTCCATTTCTTCTCCTCCTCCCTCAGCTCCCTGAGCATGTCACAACATCTTACTTCCTTATTAAGTAAGAATACCAGAATTTCCCACGCTACCACATTGTTTACTTCACTGTATCCTCATTTTTCTATCTGCTATCCCCACAACTTTGCATGGCAAAGAACACTTATCAGTTTTGTAGTCTTCCCTACACTTGGCATTTCCAACACTTCCGATTGGACAGCACATAGGAGTAGATCTAGAAGTGCAGAATCAGATTGCACAATCCCATAAGTCAGAAGCTTGTCTTAGTCACAGGTTTGACTGAGCCTTCAAGACTGGACACACAGTCAAGGAGGATCAAAAATACAAGCAACTGAAAGTCATACTGCCTAATTCAGACTTTTGCGGTTTGGTAAGCAACAGATTATATTAGCCTAGCCCAAATCAGCTAGGCACCTTCCCTTAGTTTTTGTTACTGGAAGAAGGCTGTTTTTAAAAGTATCTGAACTTTAAGCCTTACTAAACCAAACCTTTAGTCCAAATATTTTGTACCATGTATACCTACAGGAAAGCTTGAGTCATACATATTAGATTAGAGCCAATTACTTCTATATTTCTTATTATAAACAGACTATTATGTGATATGTCCCTTAGCCTCTATGTAGCTTAAAAAAGTATTGTCACTAAGATGTACTATTAAGAGCAAGTAGAATAACAAATGGAAGCTTGAAGTCTGTACCTGTTTCGTGTTTTCACAATTATGGAAGACAACCCTACCGATTGCCATGACCCCAGCTATTAGTATGTTGCAACAAATTAACAGTTATTATAATCAAACTGTAGGAATTCACATTTTACAGCAAGTATTTAAAATATGTATCGTATCAGGTACTACACATGGGGATGATATACAAAAGTACTCCAATCAAAGAAAAACCAAAGACAGCACAAACTTGTACTAAGCTAAAAAACTCCATTTAACTGTAGTTCATATTAGAAAAAAGTAATTTTCAGCTTCATTGAGTTCCGCTTCATGAATTACAGATTCATCCCTTCATGACTTTGAGTATTGTATGTGTGTACACACAAAGTACTGAAGGTCATCAGGTGATTAATCTTTGTATATGTGTATGTATGCATTACAGAAAAAGAATGGTTTCTTGTCTTAACTGTAGTTTGAGAAGTTTTGTCCACACAGATCCCACACTAGATGTGTGTGCACCTCATGCATGTGATATCAGATTCTTTTTAGCCAGCAGCAACCGTTGGAGAGGACAAAGTGTGCGGTGGCCCAGTTGCCTCCCAGTTCCTTCACAATGGTAAAGGACTCCACATTAGTGTATGGTGGGCAGGCTGTGGGATCCATGTGGACAAAACCTCTCTAACCAGTTACTTTATACTAAGTCATTTTTTCTTTGAATATTTATGCACACGGATCCCACTTTAGGCAACAGACAAGAAGTTCTTGGTCTCCAATAGTGGGGTCAGAAGTCTAAATGACAAGACTCCACTGCCAAATTGTGCATGAGATTTAGAAGCTGCCAAGAGAATAATAATGTAAAAACATATCTATCGAATTCCAAGTAGCAGCTCTACAGATATCCAAAATAGCTACAGGTATGTATCTCATAAAGGCAGAGGAGGCTGCCTTGAACTCTGGTAGAATGCCATCTGACACCCATTTTTAAGATTTGCTGTTGAAAGCTTGTTCCCTAAATTTATCACCAAAAGATACCAACAGTATTGATGATTGAGACACATCCAGGATGAATCACTACTACCTACTTACAGAGTAAGCGAGTCTTGACTGTGTCCACCAGGATAAAAAAAAACTCTCCCTGAACTACCTACTGAAGGCAACACAAGCACTCCACTCCAGGGTGTCATAAGCCCCACTCTTCCCCAGGGCAGGCTAGCAATTTACACTCCTCACTTTCTTATACTCGAGTACCCAGTCCCTTGTCTTCTGGACACCCGCAATGTATTCTGATCCACGGACTACATGGATGCAGTACACCTCCGTTCAACACTTTCCTTAGCACAAGGCACTCAGACATATTTATAAGAAGAACTGAAGTTTAACAAAGCTTGAGTTAAAGATTCAAATAAAAAGAAGTTTAAGGATTTGTAAACATAAGATTGCAGGTAAAAGCATAACAATTTATAGCCTGTACTTATTAAGTTACTTTCCTGTAGAATAAGGTTTTTCTCACCCAACGGTCAGTTCATGTAGTGCTTGTCCAATCCAGAGAGCTGGGATCCACTTTTCATGACACTGATGTTGGCAGATCTCCTCCATAATGGAGAATATTTTGTGCTATTTTTCCTTCTATTATACAGCCCCAGACTTTTGTCTCATGTCATGATCAGCTGTTTCATTAACTTCAGCTTTGTCTTAAGTTTGTTCTTAAGCAGAGACCACACATGACCACCCCCACCCTTCAATGAAGTATCAAGAAACTAATCAGATACAGATGATGTATGCCTGCCTGGCAATGTCATCTTGTCTGGTAATGCCTGTGTCACAGGATTGGCAGAAAAGTTTTGTCTTATTGAGGTAATACAAGATAACTTTTGTCCGGCTTGTCCTCATCCGTCCCTCCACGAATGCAAGTCGACGCCACAACATTCTGTTTTATTGCGAGCAAGTTCTTTCATTTCTGGTCATAGAATTTTGTCATGGGATCGGCCCAGCACGTTTTCGGTCTGCCCAGCGGTCGCTTGTGGTCTCTGGGGATCTAATCACTGATGCGGTTGTCCACCTATTGTCTTGCTTGCAAACTAAATAACCCTCCCATCTCCACTTTGCATTGTAAATCGCCTGCACTACATCAGTCACCTCTGTATTCCTTCTGATCTCCTCATTCGGTATGTGATCATGGAGTGATATCTTACACATTTGCCTTTCCATTGCTCTCTGGATGACAGCAAATTTTTCTTCCTCCACTTTCATCACTGACCAGCTTTCCACCCTGTATATCATTGCTGGCAGAACAGTGGAGTTAAATAGTTTTCCTTTTCTTCTTTTCATCTCCATTAGAGACATCTTTATTTTGTTGAAACTTTCCCACCCCGCCTTTCTCCAGAGCATCCTTGGTTTTGGCTCGGAGTGTTATCGTCTCTATACCAGTACTTGAACCGGACCTGTTGGTCAATTTTTGCCGTGAAGCAAATAAATTATGAGTTTATCTGAGTTTTGTAAAATTGGCCTCTTTCCAATACACTGTAGCTTATCTTTCTCCTTATAGTATTGCACTGTGGGCGAAAAGTTATTTCCTGCACCAAAGGCAGATGACCAGATCTGAGAACCATGGTTTCCTCCACCAGGTCAAGGCTATCAGAAAAAACCTTGAACCTCTCCTTTGAGACTTTTGTAACATTTCTGGACACTATGGTAACAGTGAGGGAAGAAAATCAGGGTGTGAACTTTCATTCTCATACAATTGATAACCTCATTGGATTGTGCCTTTTAACTTCTACAAGTTGCCCCTTGGAGGAAAGACTACAGGTGGTGTGATAATCTGGCCTACAAATTTACCCTTATTGTAAACAACTGTAAAAAGTGAGTGAATGTCATAACGCATCACAATTCCCATCAACGTTTTATTGTTGAAGACAATATTTTCATGGATGGGTGGGGGGGGGGGAGAGGAGAATAGAAAGACTGAATTCTGGGGGGGTGGGAAATAGAAAAACTGAATTAGTCCAAACAAAAAGGCCTGCTGATATAATTCAAGAACTATGTTAAAATCATGCCAGGTGAACAACAGTGTGAGACCAGAAAAATATCAATGAACCAAAACTGGTGTGTCAGAAGTTAGGCCTAATTGGTGGACAAAATTATGAGGGGAAGGGCCATTACACCCCATCATTTTCTTTTTTTAAAGGGACCCCATAAAACAACTAGGTGCAGTGGAAGCTGGCCAGAAAAAACACTGACTGACAAGGGGGAAAGCTAGCTAACCACAACGCTGGCTAAAGAAGGGGAAGGAGCAAGCTTCATAATTATGGCTGCCACACCCACTACCTCCTGGGATACCCAGCCTTCTTCATTCTAATCCTGAAAGACATCCTGACCAGAAAAAGAGAGCCAGAGGACATCACCACCGACACCAACTCCGGTGAAACCCCAAACAACACCTGGGATGGGAAAGGAGGGCGCTGCTTTTATGAAGGTTGCAGAAGCCGAAAGACAATGGCTTACCATGGTCGCATGCAAGCCGAATTCTGTTGCCCGGCCCTGCGTCTGTGATCTCTAACACCAAAGCCACAGGCACTTAATATTAAGATGCAAAATGCGACCTTGTACCGAAATCACATGTGCTATGTAATGTGACTAGTGTTGTTCACCATGAAAGTGTATAAGCATTGTTCTGTAAAATGTATGTTTTTAAATACTTCTCTCCCTTTTTTCCCCGCCCGTAGCTACAAATTTTTCAAGCCTCCCTCCTCTGTCCCAAAGGCTCTCTCAGATAAGGCGGCGAAAAAAACAGCACTAAAGATGAAATGTTCTCTGAGATCATGCAGTCGACCCGCAATGAAAGAGCTCATCTGAATGAGTGGAAGGACACGGTATCACAGTACAGGAAAGAGGCCAACGAACGTGAGGACAGGAGGGACGAACGTGAGGACAGGAGGGACGCTCAAGATGAGAGGTGGCGGCAGGAAGATCAGAGGAGGCAGGATGCAACGCTGGGGCTACTGCGTGATCAAACAGACATGCTCCAGCGTCTGGTGGAGCTTCAGGAACGGCAGCAGGATCACAGAGTGCCGTTGCAGCCCCTGTATAACCGCCCTCCCGAAGTTCTATAGCCTCCTCACCCAGACGCCCAAGAACGCGGGGGGGGAGGCTCCGTGCACCCTACCACTCCACCCCAGTGGACAGCCCAAGCAAAAGGCTGTCATGCAACAAGTTTTGAAGTGGCCTTTTCCTTCCCTCCTCCCCTCCTCACACGCCCCACCCAGGCTACCTTGTCAGTTCTCTCCCTATGTTTATAATCAATTAATAAAGAATACATGATTTTTAAACGATAGTGACTTTATTTCCTTCGAAAGTAAGCTGTGATCGAAGGGGGGGAGGGTGGGTTGCTTACAGGGAATGAGTCAATCAAGGGGGCGGGTTTTCATCAAGGAGAAACAAACAGAACTTTCACACCGTAGCCTCACCAGTCATGAAACTGGTTTTCAAAGCTTCTCTGATGCGCGGCGCTTCCTGGTGTGCTCTTCTAATCGCCCTGGTGTCTGGCTGCGCGTAATCAGCGGCCAGGCGATTTGCCTCAACCTCCCACCCGGCCATAAACGTCTCCCCCTTACTCTCACACAGACTGTGGAGCGCACAGCAAGAAGCAATAACAATGGGAATATTGATTTGGCTGAGGTCTGAGCGAGTCAGTAAAGTGCACCAGCAATCCTTTAAACGTCCAAAGGCACATTCTACCACCATTCTGCACTTGCTCAGCCTGTAGTTGAACAGCTCCTGACTACTGTCCAGGCTGCCTGTGTATGGCTTCATGAGCCATGGCATTAAGGGGTAGGCTGGGTCCCCAAGGATAACTATAGGCATGTCAACATCCCCAACGGTTATTTTCTGGTCTGGGAAGTAAATTCCTTGCTGCAGCCGTTTAAACAGACTAGTGTTCCTGAAGAGGCAAGCGTCATGAACCCTTCCCGGCCATCCCACGTCGATGTTGGTGAAACGTCCTTTGTGATCCACCAGTGCTTGCAACACCATTGAAAAGTACCCCTTGCGGTTTACGTACTGGCTTCCCTGGTGCTCCAGTGCCAAGATCGGGATATGGGTTCCATCTATCGCCCCACCACAGTTAGGGAATCCCATTGCAGCAAAGCCATCTACTATGACCTGCACATTTACCAGAGTCACTACCTTTGGTAGCAGTAGCTCAGCGATTGCTTTGGCTATTTGCATCACAGCAGCCCCCACAGTAGATTTGCCCACTCCAAATTGATTACCGACTGACCGGTAGCTGTCTGGCGTTGCAAGCTTCCACAGGGCTATCGCCACTCGCTTCTCAACTGTGAGGACTGCTCTCATCTTGGTATTCTGGCGCTTCAGGACAAGGGAAAGTAAGTGACAAAGTTCCATGAAAGTGCCCTTACGCATGCGAAAGTTTCGCAGCCACTGGGAATCGTCCCATACCTGCAACACTATGCTGTCCCACCAGTCTGTGCTTGTTTCCCGGGCCCAGAATCGGCGTTCCACGGCTAGAACCTGCCCCATTAACATGATCTCCAAAGCGCCAGGGCCCGTGGTTTGAAAGAATTCTGTGTCCTCATCACTCTCGTCACCGCGCTGCTGTCGCCGCCTCCTCCTCCTCGCCTGGTTTTTCAGGTTCTGGTTCAGCATAAACTGGACGATAATGCGCGAGGTGTTTACAATGTTCATACTACTGCCTTGAGCTGAGCGGGCTCCATGCTTGCCGTGGTATGGCGTCTGCACAGGTAACCCAGGAGAAAAGGCGCAAAACGGTTGTCTGCCGTTGCTTTCATGGAGGGAGGGAGGGAAGGAGAGGGGGGCCTGACGACATACCCAGAACCACCCACGACAATATTTTTTCTCACATCAGGCATTGGGATCTCAACCCAGAATTCCAATGGGCGGGGGAGACTGCAGGAACTATGGGATAGCTACCCACAGTGCAACACTCCGGAAGTCGACGCTAGCCTCGGTACATGGACGCACACCGCCGAATTAATGTGCTTAGTGTGGCCGCATGCACTCCACTTTATACAATCTGTTGCCCAAAATCAAATTCTGTAAAATCGGAGTAATCCTGTAGTGTAGACATACCCTAAGATACAGTCAAACATGGAGGGGTTTCCTTCTAAAGACTCTCTGCAGCTAGAGAAAGAGAACAAGGGATGTAGTTAAAGTGAAAGCCTCATTTAATACTTTCCATTTCAACATGTTTTAATTGTTTTTTTTTCCTTTTTTTTTAAAAAAGGATTTAAATATTAATCTCTACTGTTGCAGATGCAGTTCAGTTGGCAGGGTGAGAGGAAGGAGTTACATTTTAGTAATACACAAACCAAGTAGTGTAGATGCAGTGCTCATTATCAATATCACATCAACTTGGAAAACCTTTAGTGAGATGACATACCATATGATCAATCAAGAATAGATATTTTACCTTACTTGACAGCAACTAATCAGGTGTGATAGAAAAATGAAGGTGGAATTCTTGAGAAAAACGGTTACCTATGCTTTAACCATTGTTCTTACAGATGTGTTGCTCATGTCCATTTCATTCTAGGTGTGTGCGTGCCCACGTGCACAGTTGGAGATTTTCACCTTAGCAGTATCCGTAATGTCAGCTGTAGCGCTCCCTTAAGTGCCGTGCTCATGCGTTGGTATATTAGGCACTGCTGACCCTCGCCCTCTCATTACCTTCTTGTCAGCAACTCCGACAGAGGGGTAGAGGGTGGGTAATAGAAGGGACATAAGCAACACATCTCAAAGAACAACAGTTACGAAAAGGTAGGTAACCGTTTTTTCTTCTAATGCTTGCTCCTGTCAATTCCATTCTAGGTGACTAACAAGCAGTATGCCTGGAGGTGGGTTCAGAGTTCACAGTCTAGCGGCTTGCAGTACTGCTCTACCAAAGCCAGCATTGTTCCAGAACTGCTGGGTAAGTGCATAATGGGACGTGAACATGTGGACGGATGATGAGGTGGCTGCCCTACAGATGTCCTGGATAGGCACTTGGGCTAGGAAAGCTGCTGAGAAGGCTTGCGCCCTGATTGAATGGGCGGTTACGATCATCGGAGGTGGCACCTTTGCCAGATCACAGGAGCAGCAAATGCAGGCAGTGATCCAAGAAGAAATTCTTTGAGCAGACACTGGATGACCTGTCATCGTGTCAGCCACCGCAATGAACAATTGTGTCGACTTGCAGAATGGCTTGGTCCTTTCAATGTAGAAAGCTAGCGCTCTCCTGACATCTAAGGAATGCAATCTACACTCCCCCTCCAACGTATGCAACTTTGCAAAAAAGACAGCAAAGTACATGTCCTCGCCCATATGAAACTGCGAGACCACCTTGGGCAGGAAAAACAGGTGCAGCCGCAACTGGACCTTATCTTTGTAGAAGACCGTATAGGGTGGCTCCGAGGTAAGTGCCCTTATCTCAGAGATCCGGCGGACGGATGTTATTGCAACTAGCAACATGACTTTCCAGGACAGGAGGAGGAGAGAGCAGGAAACCAGAGGCTCGAAGGGGGGATTCCGTAAGCCATGACCGCACAAGATTCAGGTTCCAGGGGGGAACAGGGTCCGACATGAAGGTAGACACGCTCAAGGCCCTTGAGGAACCTAAGTCATGTTCTGGGAGAAAACCAACCTACCCTTGAGCGGCGGACGGAAGACCAAAATAGCAGCCAAGTGGACCTTGATAGATGAAAGGGACAGGCCTTGGAGCTTCAGATACAGAAGGTAGTCCAGGATCAACTGCAGCAAGGCCTGCTCAGGTCAAATACCCTTATCTGAGGTCCAACAAGCAAACCGCTTCCATTTGGCCAAGTAGGTCACTCTGGTAGAGGGCTTTCTGCTGCACAACAGAACCTGCTGGACAGCAGCCAAGCACTCCTGCTCCTCTGCATTTAACCATGTGGTAGCCATGCAGTCAGGTGCAGCACCACCAGGTTTGGATGCAGAAGACTACCATGGTTTGGAGATAGCAGATCCAGCCTGAGCGGCAGCCGCAATGGAACAGCCACCGAGAGGTTCAGCAGTGTGCCGAACCAGTGCTGGTGCAGTCAAGGCAGCAACCCACCACCTTCGCCCTGACCTGCTTCATTTTCATGAGAACACTGTGAATCAGCAGCACTGGAGACGAAAAGCATCTGACAGGGAGCCTTTGTCCAACCCCTGAATCAAGCAGAAATAATAATATAATATATGGAGATATACCTATCTCATACAGCTGGAAGGGACCCTGAAGGGTCATCGAGTCCAGCCCCCTGCCTTCACTAGCAGGACCAATTGTGCCCCAGATCCCTAAGTGGCCCCCTCAAGGATTGAACTCACAACCCTGGGTTTAGCAGGCCAATGCTCAAACCACTGAGCTATCCCCTCCCCCATAACATAGCATTTCCTGTTCTGCCTGGACGCAAACAGGTCTGTGACAGGTTAGAGCCCCCCATCCGGGATGCCACCTGATGTGCTGGGGTCCCACTCAGCCCTCTGGCCCTGCCAGCGTGGGTTTCCCTTGCACTGGGTTGCTGTGCCAGGCTCTCAAGTCCCTTTCCAGCACATACCCAGGCAAGACCACACTCAGCAAACACAGACTGTCGTCGGATCTGTGTGAGAGGATTTACCCAGCACTCATGTGCACACCCACGGTGGAGAGGTAAGCCCCAGATAATATTGTCTTGCGCGGTATAGAAAGATCTGCACAGCGCAAGCTCATAAAAATTCACCCTCTCCCTCAATGTGGAGAAAGATATGCACAACTTTTTACCCCCGCCCGCCCAAGGTATGAATTACACAATCTGGATTAGGTTATAAACAAGAAATAAGTTTAACAACTATAAAAGGTGGATTTTAAGTGATTATAAGGGATAGCAAACAGAACAAAGATTACCAAGCAAATAAAATAAAACACACATACTAAGCTTAAGATCTTGAAGAGACTGGTTTCAAGAAGTAATTTTTCACTCTAAATGTTGACTTAGGCGGAACGCAGAGTTTCTGTATCTTAGAGTTCCAGTTATTTCTCTTTACAGATTAGACTCCTCGGTCTCAGTCTGGACTCAGCCCTTGCCTTTTCCATTGCTCAGTTCTTTTGTCTATTCAGCTACTTTCAGCAGTCTTTCTTCTTGGGCAGGAAGGCAACAGAGAAGAGTCCTGTTTGCCTTACTCCCCAACCTTAAATAAGATTTACATAAAGCGGGAATCTTGTGTTTCCCAGTCTTGACCTTCCCCTCCTTTTAGTGTAAAATTACTAGAAGTCCAAGAAAGTGTTTAGTACCAGGTGACAGGACCACCTGACCTAGTAGTGTCACAGCTACATCCCAGGACACCTCTCATGAAGGAGAGTGTGTGACGGGGTGTACCTACCCCGCACCAGCCCCGAAAGGGGTAACTGTGCTTTGCAGGCTGAGGAAGCCCCTCCCCTCAGACTCTGCTGGGCATGCTCAGCCTGGAGGCAGAGTATAAAAGGAAGTAGCCCAGCTTAGTCTAGGGACGCTGCTGAAGGGAGAGGACACAGACTGCAGGCTTTCCCCAGGAAGCGGCTGCAGGCCCTGACCCCAGAAGCAAGGCACAACGAGGCCCCGACAGACTCCAGACTGCCTGACTAGCCCCGGGAAGAGACCGTGTCGGCAGGAGCTAGGCCATTGGAGGACCCCAGAGACCCGAGGGAGAAAAGAGGAGGAAGCAGCCCAAGGTGAGTGAAAGGGGGAACTGGTCAGCGTGTTTCGGGAGGATCACCGCTGAGTAGGTGGTGAGCACCGCCGCTATCGCCAGGGCCCTGGGTTGGGATTCGGAGGAGCAGGGAGGGCCCGAGTTCCCCTCCCCTGGACACCACCACCCCAAGTAGCACCCCACTCCCCCAACAGGCCAATAGGCCACACAATCCCACAGGGGTGGGCCACCCTATTGACTCTGGCCATTAGGCCACACTACCCTGAGTGAAAGGCCCGCTTACTGACTCCGGCCATTGGGCCACACTGCCCTGAGAGAAAGGGCCGCTTACTGACTCTGGCCACTGGGCCGTACTACTACATTTGTAGTCAGGGTCAACAACATAGGACCTGACACACTGCTATTCAGTTCTTCTTCCCTTCTTTAAAAAAAACAACAACAAAAAAAACACAATCTCTCTCAGTTATGCCATATCCATGTCATAAGCATATTTCCATAAAGCATATCGGGTGTAATGTCACAAGGTCCACTTGGGGAGCTCCCCACCTCTGGAAAATGAAGCTAACTGCTTCCAGATGGAAGAACCACTTGTGGCGAGATAAGGTGGTCCAGCTGAGGTGATCAGCCAAAGCGTTCCTGGCCCCAGGGAGGTGTGCAGCTACAAGATGGATGCCGTGTTGTACACAGAAGTTTCAGAGCCCGAGGGCTTCCTAGGAAAGGGCAGATGACCTGGCCCCACCTTGCTTGTTGATATAGAACATAGCTGCTGTATGGTATGGAACTGCAAAGGGAACTCCCTCCAACACCAATGCAGGATTCTGCCACCATGTGAGTGACAACAGTACGTGGTCTGGGACCCTGACCACACGGTCCACGCCGTGTCTGTTGGGGATGTAAACCGACGCCAGCCTCGCCTGCAGGGGCCATGGGGAAGAGCCGTGCATGCCAGACCACGTAAGTGCAGGCCATCACGTGGCCCAACAATCATAGGCACATGTAGTCAGAGGGTGGGCTTGCATGCACAAGATCAGGTCCGCCATTGCTCAGAACTGAGCCTCGGGAAAGAAGACTCTGGCCAGAGTAGAGTTGAGGACCACTCCGATGAATTCTATGCCTTGTACTGGACTTAAGGTCAATTTTTTCTCATTTATCAACAGCCCCAGGTCACAACAGGCGGAGCAAACCAGATCGAGATGCCACCGCACCTGATCCCAGGACCAGCTCTTTATTAGCCAGTCATCGAATACAGATAAATTTGTATCCCTCAGTGCCTCAGGTAAGCAGCCACTGGCAGCTATGCACTTTGTAAACACTCTCAGGGCCGACGAGAGACCAAAGGGCAGCGCCTTGAATTGAAAAGGGCGGTGGCCCAACACAAAATGGAGGAAACGCCTGTGCCCCAGGAAAATGGAAATATGGAAACTGTGTCCTTCAAGTCGAGGACAGCATACCAGTCTCCCGGATCCAGGGAGGGAATAATAGAGGCCAGAGAGACCATACGAAACTAACTTCTTGAGAGACTTGAGGCAATGCAGGTCTAGAATGGGTCTGAGACCCCCTTTTGCAATTAGGAAAGTGGGAATAGAACCCTTTCCACTTCAAATCTGGAGGGACCTCCTCTAACGCCCCCAGGCGTAGGAAGTTACCGACTTACTGAACGAAGAGTTGTTCAAGAGAAGGGTCCCTAAAGAGGGACAGGGGAAGGTTGGCGACAAACTGCAGCGTGCAGCCCGAAGATATTATGTTGAGCACCCAACAGTCTAAGGTCAGCTGGGACCAGACCGACGAGAAGGGGCGCAGGCAGTTCCGGAAAGAGCAGGGGGATGGATCCCTGGAAGTGACTGGGGCACCATCCTTGGGAGCATCCTCAAAACACCTGCTTCTGGCTTCCATGGTTCCTGGAAGAACCAGGCTGGGCAGAGGAAAGAAAGGGTGATGCCATTTACATCCTTTGTCTCGGTCCTTTCTGCAGGAGCTGGACCACCGACACCCCAGGACCTCAATAGAGTCGGAACAGCTGTCTAGCCTACTGAGGGGTGTGAAGGCCCAAGGAACGGAGAGTGTCATGTGAGGATTTAAGCCTGTGGAGCCATGCGTCAGCCAGCTCCCAAAAGAGCCCTGCTCCCTCAAACAGAAGAGTAGTCTGCATCTCCTGGGACAGCCCAAAGCACTGTAACCAGAAGCTACACCTCATGAACAACACAGAGGTGACTACCCTTGCCGCCGAGTCAGTAGTGTCCCAGGCCATCTGGAGTGCGCCTCTTGCCACTACTTTGCTCTTTTCCACCAAGGCGGCGAATTCCTAGGCTCAGTCCTGTGGGAGGCCCTCCTTGAACTTGCTGATGGAGTCCCACAGGTTGAAGTTGTACCTGCCTACCAGGGCCTAATGGTTAGACACCCGAAATTGCAGGCTGGCTATCCAATAAATTTTCCTGCCATAAAGTCCTGCCTCTTAGCGTCTATTTTTTGTTGTGCCACTTGCCTGGCCCTTTCATTGACAGCGGACACGACCAGGGATCCCACTGGAAGGTGGGTAACAGGTACTCAAATCTCTTTGTGGGGATATAGTACTTGTCTTCCACCTTCTTGGAGGTAGGCAGAATAGAAGAGGGGGTCTTCCACACAGACTTGGCAATTTTAAGGACCCCTGGGTGGACAGGCAACACGACCCATGCTGGGGTGAAGGAAGGTATGACATTCAAGAGGTCGGACTCCTCTGCTAGCTCCTCAACCTCCAAGTTCAGGTTGGCAGCCACCCTTTTGAGCAGGGCCTAGTGCTCCTTGAAGTCGTCCAGGTGGAGGCACTGCTCGTTTGTGAGGGGCCCACCACTGCTTTGTCCAAAGACAACTGCACAGCAGGGGGAGGGGCGGCTTCCCCTTGCTTGTCCAGGGATGGTTCCTTGGGCATCAGGGCCCATTCTGTTGCTCCCATGTTGCATTCGGCACCATGCTCCAACTCGGGTGCCGGCTGTGCTGGGGGCAGTTTGTCCACTGTGGCCTCGGAGGAACAGTGCGAGTACAGGATTGGCATCACAGGTACACCCCATGGGTTCAAGTACTGCCACTGAGCGGGTCATTGCCCCTGCCTCCACACCGCTGCCACAGGAGCTGCACCGGTTTCGATTCAAGTTTTATAGATGAGTGGCTGAACTCCCCTTCAGGCTCAGACCATTGCCCTTCCGATCACCAGGGCGGAGCCGTAGATGCCTGAGTCTGCCATGATGATGGGAAATGGACGCCTGCAGTCCGGAGATGCTCTGCTGCTTTAGGAGGTGGTCCCATAACCAGTTTTCCCATAGATGCCAGGGCCTTGGCCGGGTCCGTCACCTGGCTTGGCGTCTGCAGTGCCTGTCGGCCTACTTACTCTTTGGCCGCCAGGACCACTTCGGGCCCTGCTTGTCCCAGGAGTCAGAGGTGGGTCCCTGACTGGACTAGGGCTCCAACCGCAGTGGTACCCCCGAGCAGCTCCGGAGCAGGCACATGGCCTGACAGGTCTTTTGCCCAAACCCCCCTATTTCTGCAGTGCTGGTGGGCCCATAAACTTCGACAGCTTCTTAGGCACCGAGGTGCAGGAATGGTGACAGATGGATTCCGGTGCCAGTGGTGCACTGCGCGCCAGTGCTGAGGTGCCGGGCGTGGAGTTCGATCAAGAAGGCTCTGAGGTAGGACAAAGCGCAGCCTCCATGAGGAGGGCCCTCAAGCTGATATCCCGCTTCTTCTGAGTTCGAGGGCAAATGTTTTTGCAGATCCTGCACTTATCCTTTCTATGGGACTCCCCAAAACACTCTAAACAGCTCTCATGGGGGTCACTAATGGGCATTGGCTGGTTGCACGATGAACATGGCTTAAAGCCTGGGGAACGGGGCAGGCCCCACTCCGAGGCAAAGTCCCAGCCAGGACTCTAACTCCTAAACTACTACTCTAACAGTTAACTTAAATGTCTAACTCAGTAGCTATCAACTAACAACAAAGACGATAAAACAATGGACTGTAATAACCGCTAACGCTCTTGCGATGCAAAACAAGGCGCTCCAACGAACACATGAGCGTGGCACTCAAGCGGGCACTACAGCCAACCCTACGGCTACCGGTATGGTAAAAGTCTCCGATGACTGTGCACGTGGGCTCACACACTCCTCGAATGGAATCGACGTGAGCAAGCACTCGAAGAAGAACTCTGGAGCATAAGGTCAAGTGCAGCCATTTCCAGAATGTATATAATATCTTGCATCCGGAACCTTGCTTCCTTCATTAATAGAAGGAACTATCAATCCTCATTTGCTATCTTTTCAGGGACCACAAAGAACCCAGAGAAAATCCCTGAATGATGTTCTGAGCAGCTTTAGTCCCAGGTCCAACATATGAACTTTTTTTTTTTTTTTTAAATACAAGTTTGCCGGCACACAAAAAAAAGTAAGTCTCTTAAAATTCTGTAAGAGTACTCTTTTCATATGACATTTGTTAGAGTGGAAGCAATTTGAGATAGAAAGTATTTAGCTTCCCCACTAAACTGGCAAGTTTACATTATCTTGTGTCAGATATCTATATTGGCATCTGCTCTGCAAAGTTGCAAAAACATTTCCCCATTGTTATAGTTGGTGGACAAGCTGGCTGGAAAGACTGCTTGTTAAATGTATTCTGAGAAATTCTGAGAGCTTATCTGTAGTTCCTCACAAGGATGTTTTTCATTCCACAGAGAAGAAATTTGTTTAGTTCGGATGAATCTTTGAGAATCTTCCGAGGGATGACCCAGATAACTTAATCCTATTGAAAGCATCTTGAAAGTAACCTCCTTATGCAATACTTATGCCAACTGAAAAGGTTAAGTGCTGGTAATAGATCTGGACCAAAAAAGGCAGCTTTAACCAATTACACAAGACACTCATTTGTAGCCAGTTTGTGGGAGGTACTTCTGGAACTATAATGCAGCAGTAAAAATGAGCAAAATTCATTTAGCAAATTCCCTTTTTTATCTGAGGTTCCCTTCCATTTAGAATTTAATGAACTAGCTTATATGTGAGCCTCTTCTCCTAAATGGAAATATTGAAGTTAAGATCTAAATTTTTGCTTCAAGAGGATTAAGGAATTTGGGAGAAACCCCTAGCTTTACTGACCTCAGAGAGGAAAGAACAGAAAGGGAATAAACATTTTCAAGGTCCCTATTGACTAGCATACAGCTGAAATAGTACCACTTCAGACTGCAGCAAAATTAGTCATTTTGAAAATCACTTGCCTCCACAGCTCCTAGCTACTGACCAGTATCATAGACACCATGAAGCAACAAAGAAGTCCTCTTCCAAAGACTTAGGAAGCTGAGCAAGAGCATTGGCTGGGAACATAGCATTGTTCTGATATACACTGTGTGAGTAATAGGCACCTGCTACAGTGACTTAAAAAGTTAAACCACACTTGAGACACGTCTTCCTTATTACTAACCTTTTAAATCAAAAATTACAACCATTTGTTTGATCAACTCATAAAAGCAGACTGGACTATCAACTGCTGGGCCACTCTAATTGGTTCTGTGGATGGTAGGCTTGGTTCAGGCTGATATCCTACCTGATTCCGGCAAACTTGATAGATTTACCAAAACTGGGGGGGTGGAAGTACTAAACTACTCTGATAGGCGAGGAACACAAATAAAGCATAGTAGAGCGACAAACTGGGCTAGGTCAAACTTAGGAAGCTGGTAGGCATAGCAGATTTAGCACATCTATAGGTTATCCTAGGAAGGATGGATTACTTTACAGTTGCCAAAAATCCAATTTCAGATTTCCAGCAGTGTGAGAGTAAATTTATATTTTTAAACTCTAAAAACAAAAAAGACACCTTACACCAGGAATTAATTCAGGAAAGCTTTATGTCCTGTGTTATGTAGGAGGTCAGACTAAAAGATCACATTGAGCATTGGCCTGCTAAACCCAGGGTTGTGAGTTCAATCCTTGAGGGGGCCATTTAGGGATCTGGGGCAAAAATCTGTCTCAAGATTGATCCTGCTTTGAGCAGGGGGTTGGACTAGATGATCTCTTGAGGTCCCTTCCAACCCTGATATTCTATGATTCTATACCTTAACAAACAAACAAAAAAAACTAGCATCTGCAGGCTGATGAATACCTTAAACCACTTGTGTTCAGAGCTAGCCAACAGCAATAATTAGACCACTGGATTACTGTTTATGAGACTCTGTAGCAAGGTTGAGACTCACCAGCGCGGCACCTCCTGCTGGTCGTCCAGGGAATTAGCTCTTTCCAGCCCAGAGCGCCCTCTGTAGGGCGTTGTCTCGCCTGCCGCTGGCCCCGTGTCCTTCCCAGAACCCGGTGCCCTTTGCCCAGGGGTTCTGCCCACCGCAGTACCCCCTCACTCTTGGTCTCCCCTCCCAGGGGAACCTCCAACCCCCTAGCCCCACCTTACCTCACTGGCTACTGCCAGTCTCCATTTAGCCCCCGCTCACTGGGGCAGACGGCAGTCTGTAAACCACTCATCATCAGTGAGGGGGGTTGGACCAGCTGCCTCTTCCTATTCCTGGGCTTCCCCTCTGCAGCCCTAGTACCCTTTTGTGGACCCTTAACTCAGCCTGCAGCCTGGGGCTTTGCTAGGCTGGAGCTCCCCAGCTCCCTCTGCCCTTGAGCTCCTGGCTCACAGCCCTTTTATAGGGCCAGCTGTGGCTACTTCCCCCGTCAGCCTTTCCCCAACCACAGCCCTCTCCAGGGCTGCTTTTAACCCCTCCAGGCAGGAGCGGGGTGACCACCCCACTACAGAAGCAAATCAGCACTGGACACAAGGCAACAGATCATTTAGTTTCCATCGATGAAGACAAATATTTAAGCAAGCACATGCCCACTAGTATATTAACTTGAGTCCCTGACCCAAGGAGCTTACAAGTCACATACAGAATAATTCTGGACAAAATGCATAAGGTGCAAAAAAATGTTGACTGATTTCCAGGTATGGGGCTGGAAAGCAGTTTTCCACCAGGTCAAATTGGCAGGGACCTTGAGATTTTTTGCCTTCCTTTGCAGCATGGAGTGTGAATTCCCTACTGGGATAATTTGAGCATCTCTCACTTAATTCCCTGTCATTACTAGGGTCTCAAGCAGTGATGGTACCTTGAGCTCTCATGTTCTCTGCCGGGCCACACAACAGTTCAGTCTCCTCAGGAATGAAATGCTTTAGTCTAATCAAAATTATTGGGTTCAGTGAGGTATTTGGGTTAAATTTAATGGCTTGTGATATTCTGGAGATCAGACTAGATGACAATGTTCACTTCTGGCCTTGAATTCTTGTTGTTCTTCATGACGAAAGATGATGCTGACAATGGTATTATGTCTTAAACTATATGAAACTAAGGCCTGGCCTACACTACAGACATAGGTTGCGTTAAGTCGACCTAATTACATATGCATCTACTCTACCAGGTCCCTTCCACCAACCAAAGTGGCCTGTAAAGTCGACTTCTATACTCCACCTCCGCAAGAGGTGTAGAGCTTAATTCGACAACCATGGGTCGACATGGGGATAGTGTAAACGCTGCATTGTGTAATTTGAATTATTTGGCCTCCAGGAGGTATCCCACAATGCTCTGCTGTAACCACTCTGACGAGCGCTTTCAACTCCACTGCACAGCAACCACATACACAGAAAATAGCCCATCCCCTGGTAAAGCCTCAGGAACTTTTGAATTTTCATTTCCAGTTTGATCAGCATGGAGAGCTCACTAGCACGGCAGATCATGGAGATTCAATGCCCAAATGCACTCCAGCATGGAGTATACAGGAGGTGGTGGATCTTATTGCTGTGTGGGAAGAAGAGTTTGTGCAGACACAGCTACACTGCAGCAGAAGAAACGCTGACATCTATGCAAAGATTGCACAGAGCCTGGGGAGAGGGGCTACACCCGGGACACGCAGCAGTGCCGCATGAAAATATAAACTTTGGCAAGCGTACCAGAAGACAAGGGAGGTGAACGGTTGTTCTGGTTCTGCCCGAGACACATACCACTTTTACAATGAACTGCATGCAGTTCTCAGCAGCGACTCCACCACTACCCCAAAACACAGTGTGGATACTTCCCAGGAGTCTGAGTCCCAGACCACCTCAGGCAACAAAGAGGAGGAGGAGAATGGGTGACAGAAGACAGGTGGATCCATTCTCTCCGACAGCCAAGATCTGTTCTTAACCCTGGAGCCCATCCCTTCACAGGACTAAGTGGTGGCCCACGGTGATGCCGGGGAAGGCACCTCTGATGAGTATACATTTCCAATCTAACTGTAGTGGGTAAATTCCATTATATTATAGATTTAATCTGAAAAAAAGAATGATGGGCACGGGGTATCTGCTTGCCAGGGGCCGCTCCACCTATGCTGTGGGTGCGCCCCGAAAAGACTGCTTATGTGCATAGGGATGACATGGGAATCCTCCATTGAGATCGCTAGGAAACTTTCATAGAGGTACTCTGCAATCCTCTGCAAAAGGTTTCTGGGGAGGGCTGCCTTATTTCTTCCACCACGGTAGGACACTTTCCCACACCACTCCATTATTAACTCTGCTGGCATCATTGCAATACACAGCATAGCAGCATAAGGATCAGGTCTGCACGCAAATGCTTGCAGCATCTCCTCCCTTGCCACCTCTGTTACTCTCAGGAGACTGATATCACATAGGGTCACCTAAAGGAAATGGGGGAAGTTTTCAGTGCAAGTACATGAATTGCAAACAGAACAAATAATCCACACCCCTTGGGTGAAATCCAGGTCCCACAGTACTTCTGCACTTCAGGGCTGGGGAAAGCTCTGCACAAAAAAGTTCCTGGAAAGTGTCTTCCACATTTGAAAGTTCTGCAGCCACTGCTTGTCATCCCATAGCTGTACAACCATGCGATCCCACTCACTGCTTGTTTCCCTGGACCAGAAACAGCGCTCAACCATGTTCACCTGTTGTGCAACTGCCACCAGCAACTGCAAACTGTTTGGCTCTATGGCTTGCAGAAGGGCTGCTTGTGTGACATTGCAATGTTCCGTGTGGCAGCTCCTGTCTCAGCTTCAGAAATACTGCAGGTTAAGGGATGAGGTGTTTGTAATGCTAACAAAAGTGCACAGCTGAGCAGGGTCAGTGTTGCTCGGGCTATGGTGTATGCGCAGCTAATCCAGGCTTTCAAAAAAAGGTGCAAAAAACCTTGTTTAGTTTGCTATAGAGATCAGGGAAGGGAGGGAGGAAAGGGCATCATAGGAGACGAACTCATGTTCCCATTACCACCCATGACAATGTTTTGGTCCCATGAGGCGTTGCAAACCCTACCCAAAATCCCATTAGGCTAGTTGAACTGTGGGATAGCTATGCACAGTGCACTGCTCTGTGCATCGTTGCAAGCGCTGCTAGTGAGGACACACTTCACCAAGACAATAAGTGTGTTGTGCACATGCAAGATTGACTTAATTAATTTGAAGGCTCCATGTCAACTTACACAAAATAGACTTCACTTTCTAGTGCAGACATGATCCAAGATGTGTAAACTTACTGTTCTCATTTTTAAAAAAGGAAGACTGTTCTAACCATAAGAGATGATGCTGATGTTCATCATTTGAGAATGAATTGCAGTACAGGTCTGTCGCATCATAGTCGCATTTAACATGTGCGATTTCAGCTTTATGCGGTCGGCAAAAACAAGAAAAAACAAAAAAAAAAAAAGAGAAAAATAACAATTTAAATACTGTTTCTGTAGGGCGGGCGATTCTGCCCGCCATTACACTCAATGTAATTTTGACTATACGCGGTTTTCGCTTTAGGCGCTGACCGCGGAACGTAACCCCAGCGTAAGATGAGACAGACCTGTATCTTGAATGACAGAAGACTTGCTACCTCATAACTATGAGAAGTCTTCACAAAGTATTTTATGTTACAAGTCTATTTAGACACACAAACCAACAAGTTTAAGTGACAACAGCTAAGCTAGTCTCAGAACATGAATTATATACTGTTACGAAGGAGGTGGGAAAAGGGTTTTCACCACACATTTGCCCTGAAAGGGTTAATGAAGACAGAGAAGGGGGCTAATTAACCCGACAGGCCATAGGTGAGAAGTATCAGGTGATTAAGTAATCCCCTGACTGAGGGAGGGAGCCCAGCTGAGGAGGAGGAATGAGCTGGGTTGGGCTATAAAGGCAGGAAACTGGCAGCAGAAAGGAGTGCTGGGCAAGTCTGCAGTCACTCCCTGGGAGAAGGGAGGTAGGACAGGACTTAGGGAAAGGCCCTAAGGTCTAAGAGGGAACAGACCTTGACTGCTGGCTAGAGGGTCTCTCATCCGACACCTGGAGTAGAGGGCAGGCCTGGGTTCCCCAGCCAGCCACTGAGTGACTATGAGACAGTAAATAGGAAGGCTGCCTGAGCCTGTTTATGGAAAAGGCTTTCCAACCCAAGCAGGTGAAACCATTTGGTGACCTGGCTGGAAGCAGAGTCACAAAGAGGCAGCAGCAGCTTGCAGAGCTACATAGAGAGGTGGAAGGATGACATGCAACCACGGGAACGGGTGTCAACCTTGCAAACTATTCCCCAGAACTAGTAGGAGGAGACACCATCTTAGTGGTCAGTGGAGCACTCCATCACAGGGGGTTTAAAAAGTACAAGCTCGTATTAAACACTATTTTAGCAAGCCAAGCAGCCCTAACACGTTAACCCAATTTTTGCACGCCTTAAACGTGATTACTACATTCATTATGCTGTTTGCCTCAGACAGTTATACTAGTTGCCCTATGACGAAGCAGCAACTGGTACAGAGTACAGCAATTTAAAACAAATGACCAATACTGACATTTTTACTGGGTGCAACTAGACCAGGATAGGCAACCTATGGCACGCGTGCCAAAGGCGGCATGCAAGCTCATTTTCAGTGTCACTCACACTGCCCGGGTCCTGGACACTGGGGCGGGGGGCTCTGCATTTTAATTTAATTTTAAATGAAGCTTCTTAAACATTTTAAAAACCTTATTTACTTTACCTACAACAATAGTTTAGTTATATATTACAGACTTCTAGAAAGAGACCTTCTAAAAACGTTAAAATGTATTACTGGCACGCAAAACCTTAAATCTGAGTGAATAAATGAAGACTCAGCACACCACTTCTGAAAGGTTGCCAACCCCTGATCTAGACATATCATAGACAAGTAACCATTTTTTCCAGTTTAGCCAGATTTTATCAGTTATATTTTAGCTTTTCATTCAAACTGGCAGTATTAAAAACTGTTTTTAATGGAGACACTGTCTAGCAGCAGTGAAGATAGGCTAATGTTAAAGTTGTGGAAGATATTGGGTTAGTCACCGAGCATAGCAGAAGCAAAACTTTAAGCAGTCTTACCATATCATCTGTCAGTGTCTTGATATTTAAATGCTGTAAATTAAGGGAAAAACAACATTCATGTCACTACAAAAACAGCAAAAGTTCAATGCTTGACTGAATGGAAAATAAGGCAATACCATGCAAGTACAGCCTAAAACAATTCAAATCTTACCTGTTCACCTGTGATATGTGAACTCTACAAACACCTCCCAGTAAATCAGGCAGGGGGATAACCAATACAAGTGTCTTTTGGTTCTAAACTAGGGCTGTCAATTAGTCGCAGCAAATGCATGCGATTAACCCAAAACAAATTAACTAGATTAAAAAAAAGTCACGATTCATCACAGTTTAAAATTGCACTGTCAAACTACTATAAATATTTTGGCCGTTATTCTACATTTTCAAATATATTGATTTCAATTACAACACAGAATACAAAGTGTACAGTGCTCACTTGTATTATTTAATACAAATATTTGCACTGTAAGAAAGATAAACAAAAGAAATAGTATTTTTCAATTCACCTCATACAAGTCCACTCAGTCCCACTTTTTTTTTCTAGCCAATCACTAAGAGAAACAAGTTTGTTTATATTTATGGGAAATAATGCTGCCCAGCTCTTATTTATGTCACCTGAAAGCAAGAACAGGCATTCGCATGGCACTGTTGCAGCCGCTGTTGCAAGGTATTTACGAGCCAGATATGCTAAACATTCATATGCCTCTTCATGCTTCAACTTGAAGGCTCTCAAGTTTTACACAATAAAGAGATTGTACTACAGTACTTCTATAAGGTGAATTGAAAAATACTATTTCTTTTATCTTTTACAGTGAAAATATTTGTCAAATAAAGTGAGCACTGTATACTTTGTATTCTGTGTTATAACTGAAATCAATATATTTGAAAATGCAGAAAAAATCCCAAAATATTTATAATTTCAATTGGTATTCTATTAAGTGCAATTAAAACTGTAATTGTCACTTTTTTAATCTCACAATTGTAATTTTTTTTAATCGTTTGACAGCCCTATTCTAAACCCTTCTGTGTGCGCCATAGTTGAGAAATTCTCAAGTTGAAAGGAAAGTTGTTAGCTGCTCCATATATTACCTCTACTTGTTGAGGTCTCTTGTCCTTTAGGGTAGTTTGGGAGGGTGCCTGTACTGGTGTTTTCCCAAGATGTGACAACATTTATAAGCTAAGAAAATAAAACGTTACCCCATAATACAGCTGCCACCAGACACACAAGGGATCTACCAAGCAATGACCTAAATGCAGGGGTATAAGAGAAGGAATATTTATGGGAAAAATATTAAGTGTTCAGTATTGTCCTTACTCTGCCTTCACTGAAATCAACAAAAGTTCTATCACGGGACTTCAATGGGAGAAAAGTTAGGCCAATGCTCAACATTTATGAAAATCTCTACGTAAACTTACAGTGGGATGATAGCAAATATTGAGGATGAAATGAGGACAACAATGAAGAGAAAATTGTCTTATTATGATCTTTTATCCAGGTCCCTCAAAGTCAGTCTTCACAGTGGGTGTTCCTCATCTCCACAGCAACTAGAGGCAGAGTCTTTGTTCAGAGCCAGGGCTTACAACCACCTTTTAAGAAAAACCCTTCAAAACAATAGCCTTCAAAACTAAAAATACTGTTGTCCTGGAGAGTTCTCCCTAAGAAGTGGTCCTAAGCCCAGACTCAGAACAAATCTGGTCTGCCTCCAGTTGCTATGGAGACAGGGAGCCTCCATTGTGAAGACTGTGACATGGAGGGTCTTAAATGAAAGGTCACAGTAAGACAGAATTTTCCCCTCTCATTCCATTCCATGTCAGATGTGTCACTATGTTTTCTACATTACACTAATAATCTTTAGTGAAGGAGGGGGGATTAAATTTATCCATTAAGAAGTCAAACAAAACTTACAGGTTATAGGACACCACTGCATAACACCTTTCTACCAAAGCAATAAATACTTCAGCAGGGATGACTATGTCAACTCTATAGTGTCTGAGAAAGTAGCAGAGTTCAAACAGTGACCAGAACGATCATGGTGGGGCATTGTGGGACACTTCCTGGAGAACACTACGGTCAACATAGGTAACGCAGTGTCTACACTGACACTGCATCATCCTAACTACATGGACCTAAGCACTACACCTCTTGTGGAGGTGGACTTATTATGTCGGCGTAGTGGGCGAGTTACATTGGCAAGAGCAACATTTTCATATAGATCAGGTGTGGCCAAACTGCGGCTCGTGAGCCACATGAGGCTCTTTTACAGTTAAAATGTGGCTCGCAGGGCCCCCCATGCCCTCTCATTCTCCACCTACCAGATTAGGGCGGAGGGGGAGAGCTCAGGGCTTTTGCCCTGCAGGTGCGGTGATGGGGCTTGGGGCTTCTGCCTAGTGGGAAGGGGGTCCAGGGACTTCACCCCCACTCTTGCTAAAGCCCCAAGCACCAGAAAGCGCTTCCCCTGGGGCTGAGGCCTCAAGCCCTGCCACAGGGCAGAAATCACAGGCAGATGTGCCTGGCTCTCAAACTTCTGATCATCATCCTATGTGGCTGGGAAGATCAGTAAGTTTGGCCACCCCTGATATAGATGCTTAGTGTTAGGTCGACATAAGCTGTCTTGTGTCGACTTAACTCTGTAGTCTAGACCAGGCCTTACTCCAGAAGCCTTACAACACGGCTCAAGCAACTGCTTAGGGCCATGCTAAGAGCCTGGGTCTCATCATCTGGGGAGAAGCAACTATAAGAAGAATTTTTTTGTGGACATTGCTAAGCAGATGACCACGAGGGGCCACAACCGGGACAGTGAACAATGCAGGATAACAAGCTAACAGCTCAGGAGGAGCTAGACTCAAACCAGGGATGGCAGGAAGAAGTCCAGCAATGGAAATGTCACCTATTCATTTTCTGAGGAACTGGATAGGATTTTGATCAGTTACACTACAAATCAATGCAGGAAGGTTGTGGATCCCACTGTCCACTCTATTCTCACCCCCAAAGAATGACCAGCAAAACTCAGAGGATGTGCACAAGGAGGCCAGTGAAGAACTGTCCCTGGAAAACCAGGATCTGTTCATGACCCCAGACCCTGGCACTGGCCAGGTACACTAACTCCTCGCTTAACCTTGTAGTTATGTTCCTGAAAAATGCGATTTTAAGCGAAACGATGTTAATCAAATCCAATTTCCCCATAAGAATTAACGTAAATAGGGGGGGTTAGGTTCCAGGGAAATTTTTTTCCCCAGACAAAAGAATATGAATATATATACATATACACACACACACATATATACATATACATATACACACACACAGTATAAGTTTTAAACAAACAATTTAATACTGGTACACAGCGATGATGATTGTGAAGCTTGGATGAGCTGATGAAGTCAGAGGGTGGGATATTTCCCAGGGGATGCCTTACTGCTAAATGATGAACTAGCAATCGGCTGAGCCCCCAAGGGTTAACACATTGTTGTTAATGTAGCCTCCTACTCTACAAGGCACCACGAATGGAGAGAGGGGAGACAGCATGGCAGACAGAGATGCACACCGTGTGTGATAGAAAGATGCGCATTGCCCCTTTAAGTACGCTGACCCCACTCTAAGTATACTGCCTTTTTAAATAGATCAGCAAGTTGAGGCAGCAGCTCCTGCCAGCAAGCTCCCTCAGCCCTGTCGTGTGTCCCCCCTGCTCTTTGGAAATGGGGTAAGCAGGGTGCAGGAGCAGGGGGAGGGGGAGACCCTGAGTCCCCCTCTTCCCCCCCCCCCGCACAGCAAGTAGGAGGCTCTGGAGAGCAGCTCCAAGGCAGAGGGCAGGAGCAGCACATGGCAGTGGGGGGGAGGGACAGCTGAACTGCCAGCAATTGATAGCCTGCTGGTCGGCTGCTGCACAGGGAACTTAGGGAAACGGGGAGCTGATAGGGGGGCTGCCAGTCCACCCTGGTTCCAAGCCTCCACCAGCTAGCTCCAACGGGCTGCTCTTCCTGCAAGCAGTGGACAAAGCAGGCGGCTGCCAAACGACATTATAAGGGAGCATTGTGCAACTTTAAACAAGCATGTTCTCTAATTGATCAGCAACGAAACAACGTTAACCGGGACGACTTTAAGCGAGGAGTTACTCTATAAGACTAGCCCAATTCCTGCTGTGCAGAAACCCATACTGATCCCCAGCCAAAAACCCAGGCTAGAATAGAGGAGGCAGATCCTCTCGAAGGAGCCTTGGCATGGAAGTCTCTCTGTTTACAATTGATTATCATTATTGTACTATATTGCCACACTAGCTTCTGTTCCAGTTGCCTCTTGGCTGCAGACATTTTAGGCAGACATGAGCTTTAGTCTCCAGCCTCTGCAGTCTGTAGCAGCTGTCCCAGACAGGCTAATGCCCTGGCTATCAACTGTTTTCAAGTCCATACCACAGAAGGCATATGCCCACCCATGTATTTCTTTTCCTTCCCCACATCTGTCCTGCCTAGCCAACACACCACCACCCCAAGCCCCATTTGCCAGCTCACAATGGCAGCCTGCACTCCAGCCACCCTCTGGTGGCATATTCCAATAATGAAAACAGTAATTTGTGCGAAATTTAGTCTGTGACAGTGGACACAAGAAAAGAAGTTTGGTTAGCATTCTCGCTTTACATGAGGTACACATTATCATTGTATACCTGTAAGGGTACAAGGACCACAACTCCTTGCTTATTAATAAATGCCCTTCAACACACATTCCTACAGAAAAAGAGCTTTGCCTTAGGGATAGCAAATCTCTTAATGGCTTCTCTTAGGCTTACATAGAGAATGACTAGGAACTATGTGCTTCAGACAATGGTTACAGAACCCTATATATATTTTGCTACAAACTTTCACCATGGGACAAAGCAGAATCTAAGCTAAGACTGACAAATTGCTCAATTTTTGGCTGGACAGTATGGGAGATAACTACAAGGTCATTCTCCCCAGTATAAGTCGCAATTCCCTGGCACTCCTGCACCACTTCTGTGGTAGGACCATCTTAGTGACTAACTTCACAACTTATCTTGCTCATCTGCCCTTTGCTTTTTTGAATAAGACCATTCTCTCCCTTCAACTCTACCCACCTCAGGGTAATGTAATCGAGTCAGAACAGCCCAGCCACCGCAGGGGGACCCCACAGTTCCCAGCCACGGGCCCACAGCTCCAAGCTACCACGGGCGGCAGGGGGAACCCCACAGTCCCAGCAGTGGTGGGTGCTGGACTCTTCTCCCTACCCATTTTGTCACAGATATTTTTCACAGTAAAAGTCAGGGACATGTCACAGGCTTCTGTGAATTTGTTTATTGCCCGTGACCTGTCCATGACTTTTACTAAAAATATCTGTGACAAAATTTTAACCTTAATAATGGCTACCAGAAACAACTTCCCATTAGGGAATGTTTAATGGGATTGGACAAAAGAAGCTTGAATAGAAGGGTTTGACAAACACATGAATGTTCACCAGCAGAACTGTAGACTTTAGTGAAGATGGCAGATAATATCTAGCTTTCTGAAAAGTTAAGTAAGGAATCTAGCAGACACTTTGCTCACCCAACCTGGAGAGGCCTAAGACCAACAATCTGCAGGCTCGGCACTTAAAAAAAAAAAAAAAAAAAAAAAGTGAAAATACACCAGATTCTTATACTACTTAAAATACAAGAGTATTCAAGATGTCGGAAACTACTTTTTAAAGAGCCATCAGCTTTTTGCAAGCAAGACCCCAACACTAAGGGGGGAGGGAGAAAGGAATCAAGTACGAGTCATCTTGTGGGAAAGAACGCCTTTGACCTTCACACACCTTCAATGGGTCCTTCACAGCTACTTCTGAATAAATAAATCAGAGGGTGGCTGCTCACTGTCTTTGAAGTCTTCCAAATTAGGAGAAGAAAAGCATAGACAGACTGCTTACCATATTCACAGATTGGGAATTTCTCCTGAACACTGAGTTTTAGAGCTGGGTTTTGGTTTCACTGACCTGGAAATTTAGTGGTTGCAGCTAGACACACAAGTCTGGAAGTCAGGATTTGGAGACCATTCAAATCAAGATTGTTTTCTGAATGGGTTTAGATCTTGTGCAAACAGTATGCCTAAAAAATTAAGACTAAGATGACTCGTTTTCCCAGGAGCCAGAGTTTTTTATCTGACCTGTTCTCAGACTAGCTCAAAACAAAGAGAAACAAACCACCTTGGTTGGGTCAGTTCTAGATTATCCATTGGTAGCCAGAGCCAAGACATGAAATTTTCAGGGTCAGGGAACAGACTTGGGCCCAGGAAATCAGATCTTTGCAGAAATCCAGGTCACCCAGAGACATGCAGTTCTAGACCCAATTCTGATGTTGATTTAGAAGACACAAAGTCAAGTTCCAAGTTTGCCAATTCTCTTAACAGAAAGGCTTCTCTTTTCCTGGTCTGTGATCACATGGAGATGAGCAAATCTCCAGGAAGAGATCAGAACATTTCTCTTTGACTTAACATTAGCCTCAAGATCCCAGAGATCAGCAAGGATTGTGATTTCTTAATGAAGATAGTTTGCCAAGAGAAGATATGGGATCCCATATATGCTCTCTTGCCTGCACAGTGCTATTACCACAGCAAATTCTGAAGGTCCAAGAGTCCATGTTAGCCCAAACAATAGGAATTGACTGAAAAATAAGGTTGCCAGTCGCAAGCCTGAGCAATCTCATGAACCAGGCAATGAGATGTCATCTCTGACACTGAAGGACGTGAAGTACCTTTACTGATAACCATTTGAGCAACCTACAAGTTTCTGATATTTTAGGTACTGTTTCGGCCACTTCAGGTCCAACCACCATCTTACCTTCTCTATCTTTTGATAACAATTAAGTACCCAAATAACCTGTAGAGCTGTTACAAAGCCCAAGAGCACTAGAGCTATTTAGGCTAACTCCCAGTGGGAGTCAGACTTAAATACCTCTGAGGATCAGGGCTACACTGGCTTATATCTCTCATTTGGAAAAAATTATTACTGTATTTCATCATTAGAAAAATAGTAACAGACATAAAAGTAAATCTTACATACCTTTAAAAAATATATATATGGAAATACTCAGGCCAAAAACTGGATTATAAGAGTTAAGTTCATATATCAGTAAATGAAAACCTCAACATGCAACAGTTTAAAGCCATAAATGACCTAGCTTATTAATATAAAAGTTAAGTTAAAGCTGCAAATACAAAGTTAAGGCTGTTTTGGATACCTTAGCTCTGTCCCTAAATTCTACGTCAGTTTAAAGTCTTATGACTGCATTTTGTTCCATCTTCAACAGTTAACGAAGCTATTATGCCATATCCACTACAGGTTTCTTACAATATATTGGCATGTAGGGCATCTCCTCCCAGTCCACATCAGCTGAGCTAAAGGAAATGGATCTAGAAAGTGGAGAGCAGCGTTACTTAGCTCAGCTACCAGCCAGTAAAAGGATTCATAATGCCTGAAGTACAGGAAAATGAAGTAATATCTTGAGTTTGCAGTAGGAATGAGGACTAGGCTCAGAAGAAAGATAGGCTGAAAGTGAGCAGAAGGCTAGAGGGCAAGCCAGGCAGTAGGGAGCTGGATTTGAAACCGTTGTGCTGATCTTCGTATTAGCTATTGCAACTCATTGTGCCTAGGATACTTGCACCATTATTTCTGGCAACCCCAGTAAGATAGTCCTGTTACTTACTCAGATCCTGCTATTGTATGGGGGGGACCAACCAAGAGGTAGAGCCTACTCCTCAGAGCCCCTGCAGCACTTGCTTCTGAGCTCCTGCTATACAGGGCCTGCAACTAGATATCTACAAGAGATAGGTGTACCACAACAATTATAACACATTTCAGTTCAGGGGGTGGGTTACAGTATGTGCCACCACTCCGCCAATTCCTTCTCTTGAAAGAAGGTAAAGCAAATATAATAATGGTTGTGACCTGTTTGCTTTCTTGCCTGAAGCCAAAAAGGACTTTCTCTGTATGAAGTGCAAGCTGGTGACTGATGGAAGAAAAGATTTGTGGTTTGGAAGAACAAGTACTTATGCTCTGGAGAAACAGGGAGCGAAGAGCATTTGGAGATCCAGTTTCACGAAGCATCACTGCTCCAGAATCAAGAAAGGTCATGTCACTGGACCACCAAGGAAGAAAAAAAAGTGTGGAACCTAGAGAGTAGGCTTGGTAGTTTGTAACCACCAGCAAGAAGAGGACCAGGCAGCATTCTACACAGTTGGAAGCCGATGAGGATAGGCAGTTTGTGACTATTAGAGAAGACGACCACCAGGATTAATTCCACACAGCTAGAATTATCCAATCTTTCTTAACTATGGATACTGAATGGAAAAGACAGCTGTACAGGGCACATACCTGAGAATGACTGCTCACCCCAACCCACGAGTCAATCAAGCATTCCTATAAAGATTTCCAGCCATTTGAGGAACACAAACTATTTTTTGTCAGGGATTCTATGCTAGAAAGAAGGGGGAGGGAGGTGATTTCCACAAAGGACAGATTGACAGAATGACAACATGCTGTCTTCCTGCATACAAGACACAAGATGTGACTAAGCTTGGTTAGGCTTCTCAAGTTAGCATGCAAGGATCCATTGGTGATGGCTATATTAACCCTAATGACACTGTCGCATGAAACTTCAGATTTATAGACTACTTCAAAGAGCTTTGAAGAAGCGGAAGGAGAGGAACAGTCAAGTTATCTTCTCTGAGATCCTTCTCGTCTCACAAGCGAAAAATTCTGGAAGTCAATCACTAGCTTGGTAGGAAGCGTGAAGTAGAGGGCTTTGTTTTTGTAAAAGATTATTCCACATTCTTTGGGGAGAGGGAGCTATACAGTTTAGATGACCTCCACCTCATCCGAAGGGGAACCAATCAGGCTAGCTAAACTAGTCAGGAAGACATTGAACTACAAATAAAAGGGGAGGGTAAAAAGGGGAAACAAATGAGAACTCATTTAACACAAAAATCAAGATGTTGAGAATAAAAATAGTCAAGGCACCAAAGGATGTGAGGAGAAGAAATTCTTTAGTTACCTATACACCAAGGCTAGGAGCCTGGGCAATAAACAAGAGGAATTGGCATTGCTGATTTATGAGCATAATTTCTACCTAGTTGGTATTCTGAAACCTGGTGTGAAGATTTGCATGACTGAAATTTAAAAATCACTGGCTGTGACCTACTTAGGAAACACCAAGTGGACAACAGCAGAAGGACAGTGGCATTCTGTCAAAATTAGCATTACCCATTCCAAGTCACTGACAACTCAGGAAAAAAGTGCTAAAGCACAAGATGGGGCACTAGCTATGTCTTCTACAGACCACTAAATCACCCTAGAGAACAAGACAACCAGCTCCTAAAGCTCATAGCTAAGGTGTAGAAAAAAAGCTGCATGATCATTAGGGACTTCAGTTTGCTAGGTGACTGTGTACTGGTAGCATGTGACATCCTTGGAATTGCTAAAAATCATACATGACCATTTAAGACAGTAAGTGTTGCATCCAAAATTTGGAATTTCTACAGTAGACCTCATTCTAAACAAATCAATTCCTCTTTAATCATAGTACTAAGAATTAGTGGTTGCTTTAGGTGCAAGCAATCATGACTTGCTTACATTTGTTATGTGCCCACAAAATAAAGTTCAAGCCAGAAATAAGTGTATACTTGGTGCTTTAAAGAGGCCAATTTCATAAAGCTGAAAACAATTATGAGCCAATTCAGTTGGGAGAAACAATTTAAGAAAAATGTGATTGATCATTGGAAATTCTTTAAGAATACTTTACTAGCTGCCCAAACACCCAGAATCTCCCAATCAAGAAAGAGGGACACACCAGTTAAACACAACCTACCTTAGAGGTGAAGTGAACGCAACTATAGAAATGTTAAAAACCAATATGTAACAAGTGGGAAACAAGAGAAGCTGATGGCAGTCTACAATTTCTAGCTCCTAATTCATATAAAAAAATTTATGAGAGATACAAGAGCACACAAGGAGAGAGGCCCTGGATGCCAAATTTGGGCTGCTAAGTAAGAGATTGAAGTCCAGAACCTCCATGGTAGCATTCTCTGAAATGCTTCCAGTTCCACACACAGGGCCAGTTAGACAGCCAGAACTGCAGGGTCTCAACGTGTCCATGAGACAATGGTATAGGGAGGAAGGGTTTAGATTTATTAGGAACTGGTGTAGGACCAGGATTTTATAATGTCCCATGAAAATTAATTTTATCCTGTCAGCCACCCTTTTTAAAAGAGCAGAAAGAAATGACAGACCAGAACAATCCTTATGATTAATTATGGTCACCTTTTTGTTTTAGGATAGTTATAATGTCTACTATGGTTTCCTATATGTATTACAAAGTAGGCACTCTAGTTAAATATACATTTCTTTGTTTTAAGGTTTTAGTAAGTAAAAGACAGGATCTTGTATTATATCTATGTTAAGGAGATTAGAGGAATGTTGAGGGCCTGAAGCCCCGATGTAAAATTCTTTTAGTTATAAGATTTAGCAAGGCTTGATTTACAATGTATTCTGCTAAATATACAATACTGCTGTCTGTATACCTTTAAAGGTTTCTGTAAGAGATTGTTTGTGTAAATGAGGAATGCATGCATCAGGAAAAAATAAGGTGTAAAAGCCATCACAAATGTCCAGATGGTCAAGAAAAAGTGAAAGACTTGGAAAGACCAGAAGACAATCAGAAAACATCCATTGTATTCGATGCTAAACATGTTAGCAGCATTGACGACCTCAGAGGTGAGGCAGGCAACCCCGAAGGCAAGACAACAAATAGGAAATAACGATGGAAAGCCCAACAATAACCATCAAATAATAATACCACTTAAGAACTAATAATTACAGAATAACATTACAAAATGCATGGACTCAAATGGGAATTTACAACTATAAAGCTGGTGTGTTTTCCCATGGAACTCTGGGTTCAGTCCTGCAACGCCTCGGAGAATCGGATCGTGACCGACAAGGGCCCAGCTCCACACTCATGCTCAATCTAACTGGCCATTAGATTGACTCAAGCTACAACAAACTGGTAACCATAAACATCACTGGCGGGGGGGGGGGGGGGGGNTTCATTGGTTTGGTTGATTATATTGTTATTTTCTGGGGTTTTGTTTCTTTGTTTGTGAATTCCAGAATATGTTACTCATAATAGTTGGCTATAATGCAAGGAACCTACAGGCCTGTATCCTGTATGATTAGCTAGAGCAAGTTAGTATAAGTGTTTGTAACCTTTGGCATAGATAAATGGCCTACCGGTTACCCCTTTTGACTTTGGGGAACTGAATGAGAAACCGAACAAAGAAGTGAATGTTTACTATAAATCTGGAACAGACCGGTAATCACAGGGTACCACAGAACATTGAAGTCACGATTTAGGCCAAAGGCAATGGTTTTGGGGATGAGATAATCGATACTAATACTTATGAATATATGTCATAATATGTTAGCCTATAGAGTAAGTGTACCCGAAGATTTATCTGGGTGAGGAAATAAGATTTGGCCATGGTAGGTGGGGCCCTGATTAAGGCAGTGCCAGGACCCTATAAGAGGGCAAACAATCATGAAGGAGGGTCATTGTCACTCTTCGCTATCTTCTGTCAAGCTATCAACTCAGCTCTGCAATACAGCTTAGCTAATCAACACTGGAACCTGATCCCTATCAACTTGGGAAGCCTGGACCATCAAATTCACCAGGCATGCCAGAGACTAGGCTGGTCCTGTGTCTCCCGCTACTAGGTTTTCAGGGAAGGGTGTAAATATGTTAGTTTAAATAATCTTTTAGAATAGAGATGTTACCACCAGGGGCCATAGAATTGTATTACTTCTGTGTGACTCTGGGTACGTCTACATTACCCGCCCGGATGGGCGTGTAGAAATCGATATAGTGGGGATCGATGTATCGCGTCTCATCTGGACGCGATACATCGATCCCCGAACGCGCTCCCATCGACTCCGGAACTCCAGCAGGGCGAGCGGAGTTAGCGGAGTCGACGGGGGAGCCGCGGCCGTCGATCCCGCGCTGCGAGGACGCGAGGTAAGCGCGGGTAATTCGAAATAGGATACTTCGACTTCAGCTACGCTATTCTCGTAGCTGAAGTCGCGTATCTTATTTCGATCCCCGCCCCTAGTGTGGACCAGGCCTCTGTTTTATATCTTTGATTATTCTTTCATTCATCTTAATAAAGATCTTAACATTTTGGTATTGTCCTCAGGATAAGTGTCCTTACCACACAACCCAAGGGACATCTCACAAAGTTGAACTCTGAGTTTTCTAACCCTGTAGCCTGAATTGGGACAAGAGCCTAAATATTTTCTGGTCAGATCATTGGCGAGCCATAATAAACTAGCCCATAAATTCAGGTCAACAACAGAGACATCCCTTAGGGGAGGGTCTATTAATGGAGATTCTCTCATCCTACTAAGGAGGAGAGGATGGAAAACAATAAAATTTGGTTAGGATCTGATAAAAAACCACAGTCAAACAAAATAGAATCCCGTTCAATTACATTACATAATGGCAGACAACTAAAAAGTGGCAATTTTTTTAAGTGCTTATATACAAATGCTAAAAGTTTAAATAATAAGATGGGTCAACTAGAGTGCCTCATACTAAATGAAGATACTGATATAATAGGCATGACACAAACTTGGTAGAATGAGGATAATCAGTGGGACATGGCAATACCAGGGTACAAAATATATCAGAAGGAAAGAACAGGTTGTGCTGGTGGGGGAGTGGCACTCTGTGCGAAAGAAAGCATACAGTCAAATATAGTAAAAAAATCTTAAATGAACCCAACTGTGCAATGGAATCTCTATGGATAGTAATTCCATGCTTGAATCATAAGAATATAGTAGTAGGGATATACTACTGACCACCTAACCAGGATGGTGAGAGTGACTGAAATGCTCAGGGAGATTAGAGAGGCTATAAAAATAAAAAGCTCAATAATAATGAGGGATTTCAACTATCCCGATATTGACTGGGTACATGTCACCTCAGGATGGGATGCAGAGATAAAATTTCTTGACACGTTAAATGCTTGCTTCTTGGAGTAGCTAGTCCCGGAACCCATAACAGGAGAGGCATTTATTGTTTTAGTCTTAAGTGTAGCACAGGATCTGGTCTAAGAACATAGCTAAACTGCTTGGTAATAGTGACCATAACCTAGTAAAATTTAACATCCCTGGTGGGGGAAGGGGAGACACCAAAGCAGCCCACCACAATAACATTTAATTTCAGAAAGGGGAACTACACAAAAATGAGGAAATTAGTTAAAAGAGAAATTAAAAGGTACAATGCCAAAAGTGAAATTGCTGCAAGCTACATGGAAACTTTTTAAAGACACCATAATAGAGGCTGAATTTAAATGTACACCCCAAATTAAAAAAACATAGTAAGAGAACCAAAAAACTGCCACCATGGTTAATCAACAAAATAAAAAGCAGTTAGAGGCAAAAAGGGATCCTTTAAAAACTGGAAGTGAAATCCTACAGAGGAAAATAGAAAGGAGCATAAACTCTGGCAAGTGAAATATAAAAATACGATCAGGAAGGCCAAAAAGAGAATTTGAAGAACAGGTAGCCAAAGACTCAAAAAGTAGCAGCAAAAAAATTTGTAAGTACATCAGAAGCAGGAAGCCTTCTAAACAACCAGTGGGACCACTGGACAATCGAGATGCTAAAGGAGCACTCAAGGAAGATAAGGCCATTGTGAAAAAACTAAATGAATTCTTTGCATCGATCTTCATGGATGAGGATGTGAGGGAGATTCACAAACCTAAACCATTCTGAGGAACTGTCCCAAATTGAGATGTCATTAGGGGAGGTTTTGGAACAAATTGATAAACTAAACAGTAATAAGTCACCAGGACCAGATGGTATTCACCCAACAGTACTGAAGGAACTCAAATGTGAAATTGCAAAACTACTAACTGTGGAATGTAACCTATCACTTAAATCAGCTTCTGTATCAGATGACTGGAAGATAGCTAATGTGACACCAATTTTTTAAAAAGGCTGCAGAGGGGATCCTGACAATTACAGGCTGATAAGCCTGAGTTCAGTACCACACAAACTGGTTGAAACTGTAGTAAAGAACACAATTGTCAGACACATAGATGAACATGGAAGAGTCAACATGGTTTTGTAAAGGGAAATCACGCCTCAGCAATCTACAAAAATTCTTTGAAGCGGTCAACAAGCAAGTGGACAAGGGGGATCCAGTGGATATAGTGTACTTAGATTTTCAGAAAATCACTGACAAAGTCCCTAACCTAAGGCTCTGAAGCAAAGTAAGCTGTCATGGGATAAGAGGGAAGCTCCCATTGGCCGAGAACAGCAAACCATAGACCACTGGGAGCTGCGAGCAGCCGTACCTGCAGACACTCAGGTAAACAAAGCGTCTCACAGCCCGCCAGGGGCTTACCCTGAACAAGCCACGAAGCTAGTTTGGGAACCCCTGATCTAGGTCCAGCACAGCTATAGGACTTGAAACAGGAATGAATACAGTGAAGTCCTATAGCCTATAGTATGCACAGGGTCAGACTAGATGATCCCTTCTGGCCTTAAAAAAAACAAAACAAAAAAAACTACAAATAAAGCAGGTAGATCTGATGAGCAACAATATGTCCTTTTTACAGTCACTTTATGGAACAGCACTTTAAAAACATGATTGTTTAGTCTGACAACATTTTTTACCTTTGATTTCTAATTTGCAACCTCAACATGCAGTTAATGTAGGGTTTTGAAATGGAAACATACACCACCCTGTCCTAAGTGTTTATTTGGAAGGCAGTCTGGAAGAAGTGATTAAAGGTTGAGTTACACTGACATGATTGTTGCTATGTAGTAATAGTATTCAGGAATACACAAGTTATAAGTGTGTTAATTTGAATTAGATATAAAAAGGCAATTTTGAATTAAATTTATAAAGAATGTGTAGAAAGACATTAACGCCCAGTGACAAAATTTAATGCCATAAACCAGAGTGTTAATTCAAGCCAACAACAACAACAACATGAAGAATTATGGAATTCCACAAAACTGCAATAAGGTGTTCTAGGTAACATCTGTTCAGTAATCATTCCTATAAAATAGATTAATTTAGATTCAAGGTTTTACATTGCAGTAACTCCAACACTAATTCAGTTGCTTCATAATTAGAGATATTTATATCAGGAAGAAATAAGAAAAAACTAATTTGGATCCAAACACAAAGAGGCCATTTCTTCTCATCTGTAAGTTTCCTTCATAAATTTCCAGACATTCTGAACATTAAGTGTCATTCTGTTTTTTTCAGCAAAAAAATTGGCGCAAACAAGAAATTATTCATAATTCACATGAACTTCACTGGAACACTGCAGACTGACAATTGCTAAAGACTGGTCAAAAGTGCACTCTGAAATCAATCCAACTTCCACTGAAGTGAGTGGAAGTGTTCCCATTGACTTCCGTTATAAACAGATACTGCCTTTCGAGGGTTAAAGTCTATACATGAAAAGACTCAGGGCATATCTACACTATAGTGGCACAGCTACAGCACTACAGCTATGCCACCATCACACTAGTGTAGACATTTCCTAGATCAGGGGTAGGCAACCTATGGCACACGTGCAAAAGGCAGCACGCGAGCTGATTTTCAGTGGCACTCACACTGCCCGGGTCCTGGCCACTGGTCCGGGGAACTCTGCATTTTAATTTAATTTTAAATGAAGCTTCTTAAACATTTTTAAAACCTTATTTACTTTACATACAACAATAGTTTAGTTATATATTATAAACTTATAGAAAGAGACCTTCTAAAAACGTTAAAATGTATTACTGGCACGCGAAACCTTAAATTAGAGTGAATAAATGAAGACTCGGCACACCACTTCTGCAAGGTTGCCAACCCCTGTCCTAGATCCATAGAAGGATTTCCCCCACCACCATCCCCAGTCCATCTACATTATCCACCTCTCTAAGAGGCCGCAACCAGATCAACAGAAGAATCCTTCTGTTCACCTACCTACATCTACACCAGGGGTTAGGTCAACCTATCTACAGTGCTCAGGGCGCAAAACTTTTCACAGCCCTGAGCAACAGGTCAGCCTATATCTTAGGTGTCGGCAAGGCCTCAGTGCCAGCAAGAAGCAATTAGAAATTGTTTAAACATCATCAGCAATAAGCCAGTTGTAGAGTCGCACGGCAGCAGCAGAGACATTGCTCAATTGTCCCACATACACAATTTCAGGTTGGGAGGGGAATCCACATGAATGTATCTCTCAACTCTGAGGCTGTGTACACACTAGTTTTGCCGGCAAAAGGCAGCTTTTGCCAACAAAATAGTGGAGGTGTACACATTACAATGCTACTTTAGTCGGCAAAATTATTCTTTTTTGCTGACAAAATAAAACCACCTTGACAAGTGGCACAGAGCTTTCTGAGACAAAGTTAAAGCAACAAAGCATCAGTGTAGACACTGCCGTTTGTTATGTCACCATAACTGGCCTCCCCCAGTATCCCACAATGCCCACTCTGCTCACTGTTTTGAACTCGGCTGCACTGTATACAGCTACGCAGACATGCCATCCTCCCCTTTCAAAGCTCTGGGAAGTTCTGACAGCTGAGCATGCCGCTCTGCTGGGGTGGCAAACAGCAAATCATTAACTCGGAATCCTCCTCTCCCCAGGCAATAGGAACTGTGACCTTAGAGACAGCATGCCGACACACTCTCCCCCACCACACACACAGTTTCTCTTACATACACACTCACACACTTCCCAACACACACTAGTCTCTGTGTCTCCCCCCGCGCGCACACACCCCCCATCGCATACTCGCCCCGCTCCACACGAGTTGAAAAGCAGCCGGCAATCTACTAGGATGCCCATGGAACGATGGGATTGAGAAACCTGCTTCATGTGATGCTGCCCCATGAGGCACTGCAAAACCTTCCCAAAGCATCCTGCGGCCAGTTGCACAGTGGTATAGCTACCCACAGTGCACTGCCCTCTGTCGATGCAAGAGCTGCTAGTGTGGATGTGCTCTGCTGACACAAGGAGCATAGTGTGGACATGCAACAGCGGTTTAATTAAAGCACCGTAACATTTGTCAACACCAAAAACAACTGTTAATCAGATGCAGTGGAGGCTAAAGGGAGTGGTGTGTTAAAGGGACATTCATTCCTAAATCTTTCACATTGCAAGGTGGTAAACTGCAACAAAGGATGCTGCCCAACATACTGTGGGGTGGGTGTTCGCTTATGGTCACATGCTTGTCAATTGTGGTTGTGGGTTTTCATAAATTAATCCTGGGTTCCCTTTCCTTTTTAATAAAAGTTTTCTTTTGTTATCCACAGACTCAGTGCTTGCGAATAGGGAAGTATTGCTTCTTAGAATGGCCCCAGGATGGTGTTTAGGTTTCCCAGATTACTGGGTGGGGGCATGAGCCAGTTCTGTTTTGCATTGTTAAGATGCATCCCTAGATATTGAACCTGGCCTTGTTGCTGCTGACACCACCTGGCAGAAGGGTTACACCTGCAAAAGAACTTGATAACCATTAAGCTGCTGGTGTACTGAGACCACTGCCTATCATACTGACCAATATTATCTCATTGTTTCCTTGTACTCCCCTGTCTGTATTCATTTGTCGTGTCTTGTCTCGTAAGCTTTTGGGGGCAGGGTCCATCTTTTTGTTCTATGTTTGTACATCGCCTAATGCAATTGGGCCCTGGTTCATAACTAAGGCTCCTTGGCACTATGATAAATATTAAGGTAAGGAGATTTGGGAACACAGAACTCCAACCTGAATAATTTTTTATGAAGTCTATTCCAACCAAAATCCAAACTAGGTGCACACAGTATCAACATCCAATATTAATTACATCATTCTTTTTCTTACTGCCCTCTGGGCACAAGTTACAGTTTAAGTTTAGTATTCAAGTATATGGAATATTTTTCACTTAGTTTAAGCACTAAAAAGGTCTGTGTAAACACCAAAATCCATATGCTTTCACTAGTTAGATTTAAGAGATACTACAAAAACCGTCCACAAATCAAATATTTGATACGTAAAACAGCAATCAAAAAAACAAATATCATGAAAATATTTATCATAACGTTTAAAACCCAAATTTAGTTAATAAATTTCATTTAGATTATACGCTCTTTGGGGCAGAACTGTCTTCTGTCATATTTGTTCAGCACCCAGCATAAGAGCCTTGATAAAAATCAAAGTTTCTGGGCATTATCATGCTACAAGCATGCTATACAATTTGAAGGACTGACACAATTAATGCTGCAAATCAAATATTTAGCCCTCTTACTAGCTCCACAAAGTAAAAACACACACACACACACGCCCCCAACAAAACACCTAAAAAGTGGCTCTATCATCAGACCTGACCCTCCTGGTGTGGTCATAGCTGTTCATTTCAGGGACAAAAACTAAAAGCAATGAACATTTGTTCCTCTTATCACTGAGAAGCCAATTCAGTTAAGACAGTGAGTGGCATTCTAATCTGCTTGTGCATCAGAGCCAAATACTGCCTTCAATAACACCTGTATGACTGCAGGAAGAATTTGACAGACACTTGACTTTCAGGTACCCTATATATAAGCAATTTTACCATTGAAACTGAGCAAGTTTAAAGTGAAAGTCACTTACACATAAAATGAAATTTCATAATGCTTGTCTTTTTTAAAAGCATCACTTTCAGATTACAACTATACTGCAATCAACCTGCTGTCTTGTTTTCACCCCTCCCCAACCTCCAAGCTGTATACAGGTCTGTCTCATCTTACCCGCATTTAACATGCGCAATTTCGGCTTTGCGCAGTCGGCAAAAACACACACACACAAAAAGAGAAAAAAAGAGAAAAAAAGCAATTTATGTACTGTGTCTGTAGTGCAGGCGATTCCGCCCGCCATTGAAGTCAATGGGATTTCGACTATATGCGGTTTTCGCTTTACGCGCTAACCGCGGAACGTAACCCCAGAGTAAGATAAGACAGACCTGTAACCACCAAGGAAACACTCCACACTACACTCCAGCTGGGACTATTCTTCCCAGCATGCGTAGACAAACACATGCTAGTTGTCCTCAAGCTAGCATGCTGGAAATAGCAGTGTAGCTGAAAGTAGCATGGGTGGCACCTCAATCTAGCCACCTGACACAAAAACCTGCGCTGACCCACTTGGTACATACTCAGGTGGCTATCCCAGGTCATCACCTGTGCTACCTCTAACCACAGTGCTGTTTTCAGCACACCATCTTAAATCTGTTTACCCGTGCTGGGAAGCATGGTCCTAGCTGCAGTATAGGCATACCTTAAAAAAAGCACTGGGTTACCTAGTTCACCATCCGCCCAATAAAGAGCTCCATAATCCTGACAGTACAGGAGAAGGAAGTAACATTCTGAGGTCAGAAGGGATCAGCCTGGCAAAGAACCAGAAGCGGCAGCTGAGCAGAAGCTTGATGTAAAAGTCTGGGAACTGGTTGTAGAGCAAAAGATGAGTAGCAGGCAGCCTGAGAGCTGGGACTGGAAAACTGAGATCCAGTCAGAGAAGTAGCCTTATTACTGGTATAGCATATATGTAGAGCCCTACCAAATTCACAGCCATGAAAAAAAACACATCAACTGTGAAATCTGGTTTTCCCCCATGTGAAATCTGGTCTTTTGTGTGCTTTTACCCTATACTATACAGGAGACTAGCATTTCTTAAATAGGGGGTCCTGAGCCAAAAGGGAGTTGCAGGGGGTCACAAGGTTATTTTAGTGGGCTCGCAGTATTGCCACCCTCACTTCTGCACTGACTTCAGAGCTGGGCAGCCACAGGGCAGCAGCTGTTGGCTGGGTTCCCAGCTCTAAAGGCAGTGCCTCTGCCAGCAGCAGGGCATAAGTAAGGGTAGCAGTACCGCAACCCCCCCTACAATAACCTTGCAACCCCCCACAACTCCTTTTTGGGTCAGGACCTCTACAATTACAACACAATGACATTTCAGATTTAAATAGCTGAAATCATGAAATTTACAATTTTTAAAAAGGTATGACCATGAAATTGACCAAAATGGACCATGAATTTGGTAGGGCCTTACATATATGGGATGACTGCACTTATGGACTGCAAATCAGTGTGGAAGGGTTACAATGAGGAATCTGTGCCATTATACTGGACTGCCCCAGGTACTGTATTAGGAATCATTAACTTTTAGACAACAGTAGTTGTCTGGGGTATTTGCAGCTTTTATTTCTAGCAGCTTTAATAAAGTAAAATGGAGAATTCTTGCTGTATTCAGTATTGTACAGCCCCATTCTCTGTTCAATCATGCAACTCCCCCATCATTTCTTTAAAATCATAGTTAATGACTCACCATGTGTTCACAAAGTTTTAATTTGTGAGCAGCAAGTTGTGACCATGACTAAGATCAGATGAACAGTTAAAAATCAATTTATGAAAGAGTAAATCCTAAGGTGCTCTTTTACAACTGTGTTTGCTATACCATTAGGTATACTAGATTAAAAACTGTGGGAGACAAGTTGAGAAGTGAAGACTATGGTTTCAAGAAAGAATGTTAAATAGCTGTCTCAAAAAATATGAAGTCCAGTCCAAAAATATACTGATCAAGCACAGTCTATTATCCTTCCCTTCTATGATTCTGATGAGAAAAAATAACACTGTCATGTCAAAATAACTCACCCTGTGAAAGTAAATTTTTTACAGAGGATTTTTAGATAGTATAAGGAATTCAGAGTTTGAAATTAAAGAAATCACCAGATGTACAGGAATACCAAGTACAAGTTATCCCTGACCTAACTGTAAAGTCAGTCAGATCATTAATGACTATAAGAAACAAAATTGGTTAGACACTAACTAGAGCAGTGGTCACCAACTTGTCAATCGTGATCGACTGGTCGATCCTAGTCCTAGTCGATCGCGATCTCTGGCAGCATAGTGTGGCTGCAGCTAAGGCAAACTCCCTGCCTACACGGCCCCACACCGCTCACGGAAGCGGCCAACTCAGCCCCAGGGGTGCGGGAGCAGGGGTCTCCCTCTGTTTGCAGCCCCCACACTGGCCTGGAGAGCTGCAGTAGCGGTGTTTGCAGAGAGGGGCAGCGTGGAGCTATGTGCCCTTCCCCCTGCCAGGGGACACGTTGGCCCCTTCTGGGAATGGTGTGGGGCCGGGGTAGGCAGGGAGCCTGCCTTAGCCTCGCTGCACCCACCGGTAGACGCCGGAGGTAAGTGCTGCCCGGCGGGAGGCCGCACCCTAACCTTCATCCCTGAGCCAGCACCCCATACCCCCCTTGAACCCCAAACCCCACCGAGCCCCATTGCAGAGCCAGCACCCCAAGCCCCAGCCCTGACCCCACTTCCAGAGCCCACACCCTACACCCCAACACTCTGTCCCAGCCCAGAGTCCCCTCCTGCATCCAAACTCCCTCCTAGAGCTTGCACCCCTCACCCCTTCTGCACCCCAACCCCCTTCCCCAGGCTCAGCCCAGAGCCCCCTCCCACACTGCAAACCCCTCGTCCCCAGTCCAGCGCTCACACCCCCTCCTGAACGCCAACCCACTGCCCCACCCTGGTGAAAGTGAGGGTAGGGGAGAGCGAGCCACAGAGGGGGGGGGAGATGGAGTGGTCAGGGCCTCTGGAAAGGGGTGGGGTAGATCCTGGGTTGCCCTTATATTCAAAAAGTGATCTTGGGCATAAAAAGGTTGGAGACCACTGAACTAGACGATGAAATCTATTATCCAGAAAACCAAAAGCTCCCTCACCAGCAAAATCTACCCGATAGTCTACATAGAAAAGTTTAGCAGTTATACGAATATAGTTAGACATATGTAACGCTCCATGTGCACACTCTTACTCAAGTTCTTTTGTTAATTTCTTTTAGTTTAGCTAAAACATCTATCCCAAGCAATATGAACTAAACAGGGGGGAAAAAACACTCAAAATAAGAATATCTGGAGTGTGAAATATACTGATATAACTATGTTGATTTAAATTCACGCTTCAGGTAATACCCCCCAAAAAATTTAAAAAAAAAATAAAAAAAAACTGTTCTATGAAGACCACACCTAGCTTTAATACCTTTCTGAGAGATCCTGCCCACACCTAACAGCTGGGAAACAGTAGATGCTGTGGTTCTTAAAACGGCATCCTCAACCCAGCTGAGAGATTCTCGCTTTCACTATCAAATTGTGGCTATCAAGAGTGCTCTATCTGAACTCCTTCTTAAATTATCCATTATGCAGCCTTCTAGGTACCACTTTTGATTTCTTTAAATTTTCCATGAACAGCCAGCAGCTCCTGAACCCTTCTGTGTTAGTAGATCAGAAACATTGGTATTTAGTTTGTGACAGCAAACCCAGTTTACAGGAGCCCAGAGGTCCCCAACAAACAAAATGTCCTTCGACACATACAATATGAATTTAAGGGAATACTGGCAACGTCAATCGTTGTTTTGAGCCAGTTCTCTCTCTTCCCCCAGTCGACAGGCCCGAGCTGTCACCACTGACCATCCACTCGCTCAGGTGAGCACTCAGCATGCTGAAAAGAAAGCCCCATCCAGCCCCGCCTCTAACAAGTACAACTTTCCAGGCCCTCTCTCTGTGCGGTCAGCTTCCCCTCTCCTTGCAGGCCTCGCACGGCACTTGAGGAGAGCCGACTACATGAAGCCGGGAAAGTGAATTTGGCAGGGGACGGAGGAGAAAGTGCAGGGCCCGGATATTTGTGATTTTAAAACTGACTCGAGCTGCTGGCGTTTCAAACGCCCACCTTGCCTCCTGGGCCGGGTTGGGAGGAAAAGCAGCCACTGGGCCCCGGGGGCAGGGAGGGGCAGCACCGCCAACCTTAGGTGTTCAGCGTCGGACACACCCAGGTGCCCTGGGGCTGACTTGACCGGGCAAGGCCGGGATTTGCTTCCTGCCCCACTGACTAGGGCAGCAGCAAGGAGCTCTGTGCGCGCAGCGGGCGGGGAGCCCAGTTACACTAGCCGCTGCTGGCCGCCTCACACTTACAAATTTGGGTTTCCTGCCGTCCACAGCCGCGTCCTCCGGGCAGGGCCCACTCCCCGCCCCGGGGGGCACCTTCCTGCGAAGCAGCTTGTTCTCTCGGCCCCCCCGGACAGGCGGCGGGGACGAGTCGCTGTAGCGCTGCTGCGGCCGCCGCGGCTCCATGGCAAGAGGCGCGGAGCCCGCCTTGGTCTTTTTCCCGGGCAGGTCGCAGGCGGGGCGGGTGGGTCACTGACTCGCCCAGGCCGGCGGATCCGGGGCTCTTTCCTGCTGGCGCCGCTGGCCTCGGCCGCGCCCGGCGTGTGTCTGTAATTAGAGCGGCTTAGCTGGGCTGGGCGGCGCGGGGGGGCTCAGGGTAAAGCCGCCGCCTCGGCCCGGCAGGGGATTTAGCCGGGAAGCTCCTCTAATCTCGGCCGCCTCCGGCTGCTCGCTCTGCCCCAGCAGCCGCGCGAGGTGCTCCGATGCGGAGAAGGACAATCCGGCTGTGCCGCAAACGGCTTCTCCAGCGCGACTCTCCTCGCCGTAGGATAATCTGCTGCGTCCGAATAGTCCCGCCACTGGCACTCCCGCCCCCTCGTTCCCGAATTAACCAATCAGGAACCGCGGGCGTGCATGACTGTTTTACCATTGGTCGGACCTTCTGTCAATTCCTACCAGTCAGCTGTTTGCCCGGCGAGGCTGAACCAGCGGTGTTCTTCGAACCACAGGGGCAGCCCCAGCCGGACTACATATCCCGAAAAACAACGCAGCGATAACCACGCGAGGAATAGTTAGCATTGCATGCTGGGAACGGTAGTCGCCTTTGGGTGGAGTGTTTCCCAGCTACGCACGAGGGGATTGGTGTACCCAGTAGAACTTGGGGCGGGAAACCAGGGCTAGGCGCTCTCATTCCTGGGGGGCCGTCAGCTCACTGGCGAGTCACGTTGACGTTATGACAAAGAGAGAGAACTGAGGTGTGTGTGAAGTGAAGCTAAATATGCGTCCACACGCACTGTCAGCATAGGAATCAGTATAGAGAAAAACGAGCAGCTCCATTTCACTCCAGCTGCATTCACCATTACAATGGTTCTTGCAAGTTGTCAGAGCAGTTCCCTCAGTTGACCAGATACTATGCACCTCTGGTATAGGAGTTTATCCCTATGTGCCACAGGTGCTGGAGCAATTTGTATAATAGGGGTGCTGAGAGCCAGTGAACCAAACTGGAAACCCTGTATATAATGGAATCCACTTCAAGCCAGTGGGCGCAGCAACATCCCCAGTTCCAGCACCTCTGCTGTGTGCCAGACAGATTCAGCCTTAGGATACTCTGAGTAGAGTGACCACGTTTTACTTGAAAATGGGGAATGCTCCTCCTCTAAGGAATTGTCCCTCAAACATTTCACAAAAAAACCGGTTTTCTTCAAAATTAACTCTAGGACCGGAAGAGGCTAATTTTCAAAGATGGGACACCAAAGGGCTATTGACCACTGGAGACTTATTCCAGGACACAATACTAATGAAGTTTAAACAACTCAATTAAATTTAATCTACCTGCTCAGATAGACATTTTCTAGATTCAGTTACTGAAAGAGAAACTCTACTCTTGGGGAAGAACTGATTAGAAAAAACATACATACAGTAGGACAGGTTAACCAAATAAGCTCCTATTTCTATAATAATAACTATATACCTCAAATTCTATAACCTAGACTCAAGATTTTAACATTCCTCTTAAAAATAATAGCAAGAAGCACTCTGAAGCATATCATTATTACTATGCATGTTACTATTTTCTTTCAATATTGAACAAGCATCTAGATCTATATTTTAGATGTTAAATGTGATTTTCAATTATCCTCCCTCATAAATTGTTTATGGAGCTGTCATCATGACAGAAGACTAACAGTGAGATGACATAGGTTCTATTCTAACATTACAGTTATTTAAAATATTTATAAGTTATATGGAAAACAGGGTGAATTGTAAGGTGACAACATTGGAATGCTAGTCAAAAGTGGAGAAACTCTAAGCCAGTGGTTCTCAAACTTTTTTACTGGTGACCCCTTTCACATAGCAAGCCTCTGAGTGCGACCCCCCTTATAAATTAAAAACATTTTTTTATATATTTAAAACCATTATAAATGCTGGATGCAAAGCCGGGTTTGGGATGGAGGCTGACAGCTCATGACCCCCCATGTAATAACTCGTGACCCCCTGAGGGATCCCAACCCCCAGTTTGAGAACCCCTGCTCTAAGCAACTTCAGAAAGACCTAACAAAGTAAATGGCCAGCTCAATGGCAGATGAATTTCCTTGTTGATAAATACAAGGTAATAGACATTGGAAGGAATTAACTCTATATCTGTGCCTATGTCCTGAATGTTTTATATCAAATAACAGAAGTCAAAGGCACAAGTCTCCTTTTGCTTCCATTATGTGATATAAAATACTCGTTACCCATTGTAATTTTTTCTTTTTTGTTTGTCTTTAATGCAATAAAAATAAAATCAAATTAAAAACCAGGAACAATTACAATCACCTTTTCTAAAATAACTTGACTTGCTTAAATACAAAACAATAACAAGGAAACAGTACAGGCCTTGATCCCTCAATTTGTTCTATGCAGGAAGACCCCTACACCCATGTGAACCCCATTGAAGTGTTCTGTGTGTGTATACCTATAACGTTCCACCACATATAGCCTTTTGCAGGATTTGGGTCATAATATTGTTTTATGGAAGAATAGGTTTATTTAGAACAGGAGTTACAACCAAAATTATTATATGAATGTGTGATTTTTCTTAAAGTACAATAAAGCACTTGTGCTTTGGTAGGTTTCTCTAGCACTTTAAATTCTGATTGGAATTCTTCGTGGGGAGTATAATTAGCACAACACTGTTTAATGTCATGCTTAATTATTTTCCAGAATGTTTTGATTAGAAAATTAATCTGCCTGTGTAGTGCAGATGATAGAGCTGTTTAAATGGGACCTTTTTAATTGCACAGTTGTAGAATGCAATAGTTGTACCAGTTTACAAAGGAAGAACTGACTCAGATGCTAAATTTCCAAGGACCTAGTTGTTAATTTTATCTTACAAACTAGTTAATGGATTTACCTGTACATTTTCAGAAAATTAATATGATACTCAAAGAGTAAATGCCCTAAATTTGAATAGGGTACACTATACTTTTTCCTACAGAATAAAGAGGTTTAATTCCTGCTTTAAGTACACAGCAAAACTCAACCTTAACTACAGAGTCATAACCAGCAATGTCATAATGTGCATGTGGTCGGGGGTCTCTTACTTCTTTGGAACTTGGGTCAGGAAGTCTTTTGTTAAGAACATAAGAATGGCCATAGTGGGTCACACAAATAGTCCAGCTAACCCACCATTCTGTCTTCTGACCATGGTGGGCACCAGATGCTTCAGAGAGAACAAACAGAACAGAACGCTTTATCGAGTGATCCATCCGCTGTCATCCAGTCCCAGCTTCTGGAAGTCGGAGGTTTAGGGACACTCAGAGCATGGGGTTGTGTCCCTGATCATCCAGGCTAATAGCCATTTATGGACCTATCCTCCGTGAAATTATCTAATTCTTTTTTGAACCCAGTTATAATTTTTGCCTTTACAATATTTCCTAGCAATGAGTTCCACAAGCTGTGTGTGTGTTGTGTGAAGAAGTACTTCCTTATGTTTATTTCAGGCCTGCTGCCTATTAATTTCATTGGGTGACCCTGGTTTCTGTGTTATGTGACGGGGTAAATAACACTTCCTTATTCACTTTCCCCACACCATTCATGATTTTATAGACCTCGATTGTATTTCCCTTTAGTCATCTCTTTTCTGAGCTGAACAGTCCTAGTCTTTTTAATCTCTCCTCATATGGAAGTTATTCCATACTGTTAATCATTTTTGTTGCCCTTCTCTGTACCTTCTCCAATTATATCTTTTTTGAGATGGGACGGCCAGAACTGCATGCAGCATTCCAGGTATGGAAATCTGTGGATTCATATAGTGCAAGGATTCCCAAACTTGGTTTGTGGCTTGTTCAGGGTAAGCCCCTGGCGGGCCGCGAGATGCTTTGTTTACCTGAGTGTCCGCAGATACAGCCACTCGCAGCTCCCAGTGGCCGCGGTTCATCGTTCCCAGCCAATGGGAGCTGTGGGAAGTGGTGGCCCGGCCATTGGCTGGGAACGGAGAACCATGGCCACTGGGAGCTGCGAGCGGCCGTACCTGCGGACGCTCAGGTAAACAAAGCATCTCACGGCCCGCCCAGGGCTTACCCCTGAACAAGCCACAAACCAAGTTTGGGAACCCCTGATATAGTGGCATTATGATATTTTCTGTCCTATTAGCTATCTCTTTCCTAATAGTTCCTAACATTCTGTTGGCTTCTTTGACTGCCACGGCACGCCGAGTAGATGTTTTCAGAACACTATCCACCATGACTCCAAGATCTCTTTCTCGAGTGGTAACAGCTAATTTAGACCACATAATTTTGTATGTATGGTTGTGATTATGTTTTCCAGTGTGCATTACTTTGCATTTATCAACATTAAATTTCATCTGCCATATTCTTGCCCAGTCACCCAGTTTTGTGAGATCTCTTTGTAAGTCTTTGCAGTCATCTTTGGATTTAATTATCTTAAGTAATTTTGTATCATCTGCAAACTTTGCCATCTCATGGTTTACCCCTTTTTCCAGATCAGTTATGAATATGAACTTTAGGGTATAGACGTGGGGACCCGCATGAAGACCCCCTAAGCTTATTTCTACCAGCTTAGGTTAAAAACTGCTCAAGGCACAAATTCTCCTTTATACCTTGGATTAAGTAACGCTGCCACCACGAAGTGATTTAAACAAACATTTAGGGAGGGCCACTTGGAGCCCTACCTTCTCCAAATATTCCCCCAAACCCCTACACCCCCTTTCCTGGGGAGGCTTGAGAATAATATCCTCACCAATTGGTACAGGTGAACACAGACCCAAACCCTTGGATCTTAAAACAATGAAAAATCAATCAGGTTCTTAAAAGAAGAATTTTCATTAAAGAAAAGGTAAAAGAATCACCTCTGTAAAATCAGGATGGTAAGTACTTTACAGAATAACAAAAGACTCAAGAACATAGAGGATCTCCCTTCTAGGCAAAACCTTAAAGTTACAACACCAGGGATAAACCTCCCTCTTAGACAAAGGAAATCACAAGCCAAAATAAAAGTAAACTAATGCATTCCCTTATTAGTACTTACTAATTCTAATGGAATTGCATTGCTTGCCTTCTTGATCTGTCTCCCGCAAGCACACAGAACAGACAGACAAAGCCTTCCCCCCTGCCCCAGATTTGAAAGTATCTTGTCCCCTTATTGGTCCTTTTGGTCAGGTGTCAGCTAGGTAAAGGGTAAAGAGGGATTTTATGCTACCCTTAGCTGTATGTTTATGACAGTCCTAGTTGCAGGCTCAAATTCTGCTGGAAGGCAAGGATTAATGGGGAAGAACTAGAAGCAGGTGGAGCCCAATATTCTATCAGGAAACCAGTCTGAAGTTCATAAAAAGAAAAGGAAGAAGGAGTCAGGTATTGGCTAGTAGAAAACTAAACAACCATACTGAGGGAGCGTGTGCTACAACTATGACTTTGTTTATTGTTTTGAAATGAAGTTTTGGAGTTTATTTTTTTTCCTTAAAAAAGAAGTCGGTTTTTTTTGTTTAAACAGTAAGACAAAGGAATTTAGGACTTTTATTTGCCATAATCCTGAAGAAAGGGAATTTTGAGACTAGATTTAAAGTAAATCCTGAAGAAGATTTCTTTTTCCTTATTGGTTTACCTTGTTTGTTTGTTTTTTTATTGTAGATAGACCATTTTACAAATACAATGCTTTATGAAAGAGAACAGAGATGAGTTTTCAGTGTTCATGCCATGTAGCAATGCTTTCTCTTTACAGAGCAGACTACTAGATATTTTTTCCCCTCTGCCTATCCAGTGTGCTGCTTGCAATTTCCCATCTAGGCTTGCTGGCCCAACTGCAGCTGCTAAATATGAGCCTGCTGATTAACCATCCCTCAGAGTCTTCCTTCCTGTTTTACTGTTACACCTTGCTGCTGGTTTCTCATTCCTGTGTGTCTAGTTGCCTCTGTTAAATGGTGACCCCTAAATTAGGGTTGCCAGGTATCCGGTTTTCGACCGGAACACCCGGTTGAAAGGGGACCCTGATGGCGCCGGTCAGCACTGCTGACTGGGCCATTAAAAGTCCGGTTGGTGGTGCAGTGGGGCAGGCAGGCTCTGTGCCCAGCTCCACACAGCTCCCAGGAAGCGGCTGGCATGTCCCTCTGGTGGGGGGCAGCCACAGGGACTCCATGCACTGCCCCAGCCCTGAGAGCTGGCTCCGCAGCTCCCATTGGCCAGAAACTGCGGCCAATGGGAGCTGCGGGGTGGCGCCTGTGGGCATGGGCGGTGCCTGCGGGCGAGGGCAGCTTGCAGAGCCCCCTGGCTACGCCTGCATCTAGGAGCCAGCGGGACATGCTGGCTGCTTCCTGGGAGCCGCCTGAGGTAAGCACCGTCCAGAGTCCGCACCCCAAACCCTATTCCATGCTCCAATCCCCTACCCCAACCCTGAGCTTCCTCCCGCACCCAAACTCCCTCCTGGAGCCTGCACCCCCTCCCACACCCCAATCCCCTACCCCAGCCCTGAGCCCTCTCCCACACCCACACTCTCTCCCAGAGCCTGCACCCCCTCCTGCACCCCAACCCTCTGCCCCAATCCTGAGCCCCCTCCCACACTCTGAACCCTTCAGCCCCATCCTGGAGCCCCCTCCTGCACCCCAAAGCCCTCATCCTTGGCCCCACCCCAGAGCCCGCACCCCAACCCCCTGCCCCAGCCTGGTGAAAATGACCAAGTGAGCAACAGTGCGGGAGAGCAAGCGATGGAGGGAGGGGGGATGGAGTGAGTGGGGAGCAGGGCCTCAGAGAAGGGTCAGGGCAGGGGCGGGGCCTTGGGGCAGAGGGTGATGTTCGGTTTTCTGCGATTAGAAAGTTGGCAACCCTACCCTAAATAAATAATGAATGTTATGGGCTTGTTGCTTATTACAACTGTTTCTGCTAAGAATCAGGATTAGCTACTGCGTCTTTGCCACAAAGGAGGATATGTAGATTCGTCATAAGTCAGCAACTGCGAGGATTTGTACCTGATTCTGGGTTGTCCTGGACCTTGTGTCATCATTTACACTTATACATAATGGATGTATAATGCCACCAATCTAATATGGTAGTGTGGGACACCCATTCAGCACTTATTTTGCACAGGTGGAAAACTCAAGGCAGTGGAAGTCCATAGTTTTCACTGATTTGTGCTCTAACATAGCAAATACCCGCAACCCAGAAAAGATTTATTTAGATGTCCCAATATGAGTTTCTCACTAGGATTGTTCTTTAAAAGACTTTTATCATCATATTTTACTCTTATTCTATGATGGTTGTTATGGAATAAAAACAACAAAGTAAAAAGTTCATAAAACTCCATTCAGAGTATCCTAGCATGACTGTCTTTTCCCCCCAAAATATAAAGGTGAAGGAGGCACTCTTGTGGATAGCATATATCATGGAGTTTATATCAGCGTGATGGGGTGACGACTCACTGGCGCGGCACCTCCTGCTGGTCGTCCAGGGAATTAGCTCTTTCCAGCCCAGAGCGCCCTCTGCGAGCCGCTGGCCCCGTGTCCTTCCCTGACCCTTTGCCCAGGGTTTCTGCCCACCGCAGTACCCCCTCACTCTGGGTCTCCCCTCCCAGGGGAACCCCCAACCTCCTATCCCCACCTTGCCTCAGTGGCTACTGCCAGTCTCCATTAAGCCCCCGCTCACTGGGGCAGACGGCAGTCTGTAAACCACTCATCATCGGCAAGGGGGGTTGGACCAGCTGCCTCTGCCTATTCCTGGGCTGTCCCTCTGCAGTCCTAGTACCCTTTTGTGGGCCCTTAACTCAGCCTGCAGCCTGGGGCTTTGCTAGGCTGGAGCTCCCCAGTTCCCTCTGCCCTTCCCCAGCACTGCTCCACCCTAGGTACCCTCCTCAGCTTCCCAGGCAGCCAAGTCCTTTTCTCGCTAGAGAGAGTATGTCCTTCAGTCCCTGGCCCTCAGTCTTCTTATAGGGCCAGCTGTGGCCTGATTGGGGCATGGCCCCACCTGTGGCTGCTTCCCCCAATCAGCCTAGCATTTCTCCACTACAGCCCTCTCCAGGGCTGCTTTAACCCCCTCAGGGCAGGAGCGGGGTAATCACCCCGCTACAATCAGCCACACATTTTTACACCTCAAATAAAATTTTACATACTGTAGGTAAATGTTACTAATTCCATAACAGTTTTCCTGATCTATTCATTAACATTTCTAGCTAGAGTTTACATTAATGAGTAGCAGAAGAAGCTGCAGAGTGAGTATCACTTGTCTACTTTTTAAATAGAACTTATGTCCCCATGCTAAAATTGAGAATATGAGCAAAAACACAGATAGGAAGGCAAGTTGGCTTCATTAAACATTTGCCATTAAAATTTTAGAAATAACTTAGCACAGAGAGAGTTTTTTAAACTAACATAATTTAACATAATTGCATCATTTAACATCAACATAATTTAAATTAACTAACATTGCAGCTGTGGAAACATGATATACCTTCTCCAAGACTTTGTCTGGATAAAAAATAAAATTATATTGTAAATCAAATGGACCTTTATGAGGACATATGAAATATAATTTGTGACACTATTGAGGACATACACCTCTACCCCGATATAACACGACCCGATATAACATGAATTCGAATATAATGCGGTAAAGCAGCGCTCTGGGGGGGGCGGGGCGGCGCACTCCGGTGGATCAAAGCAAGTTCTATATAACGCGGTTTCACCTATAATGCAGTAAGATTTTTTGGCTCCCGAGGACAGCGTTATATCGAGGTAGAGGTGTATTTATTATATGAAGTTCAGGTTTGTACTGTAATTATGGGCCAAATTCATCCATGGTCTAATTCCACTAAAAGTCACTGGGACAAGTTGACTGGTATGCTAAACTGTAAATTGATGAGTGGATCTAATGTGCCATAATAAGGTGTATGTTACATACTTTTAGACTTAGGCTGGGATTTTCAAAGTAGCCTAAAGGATTTAAACGCTGATATCCCATGCACTCTGTCCCTATAATATTAACTGTCCATGGCAATAAATATTGTAAATGCCAAAAGAAAATAAACTTATTTCCTGAAGAAAATTGTCAGTGAGGCCCTGCACAGAGGTAAATGTTCACACAAGCAGATCCCTTTGTTGGAGGATGAGGCAAGGACTTCTCAGGGCATGTACTGTAAGGTAAGGATGCTTGATGTAAAATAATTACCTTTCTTTGCTCCTTGACAGCTGACAGATTTTTTTTACAGGCTGCTTCCTTCTGGTGTAATTCAATAATTTCTTGTGATTTGTTTTTTGCTATTTGCTCTTCAAATTTCCATAGCCTTCCTAATTTCTGTCTTTCATTTTTACCTGGTATAGTTTATACTCCTATCTATTGGCTACATTAGGTATGAATTTATAAAGCAGTGCGCAACCGACCAGGGAGCTTTGCGACCAGGGGCTGCTAACAGGGAGTTTCGCAATGGAGTTTAGAAGGGGACTGGGAAGGGCCCCTTGCTGTTTTTTAAAACTATAAACTAAACTACATTCAAAACCTCTTGATTTAAACAAAACTCTTTCATTAACTAGGAGACCATGCAGGCAGAAGCCCAGCTGCAGAGTGGAGGCTATCCAGTTTATTGCACTGAGTGCAGCATGTATGATTTCCTGCCCTATGGGCGGGTGGTGTATGTGTGCATTCAGTGCAAGGAGCTCCTGGCCCTCAGAGACTGCGTACGGGCTTTGGAGGCCAGGGTGGCAGAACTGGAGGAGCTAAGGGAGGCAGAGAGGTATGTTGATGAGGCTTTCCAGGACACTGTAGAATTGTCCCACCTCCGGTCAGAGTGCCCCTGCGCTGTTGAGGAGGATGAAAGGCCCAGGGAAGCAGAGCAGTCAACGGCAGCAGAGGGAAACCTTCCCATAGTTGGGACCCTCCTTCCAGATGGTGTTAGGGTATCCTCTCACACTGAGGTTACCTCTCCGGGGGAGGGAACTCCAGTCACTAGCAAAAAAGGCAGGTGTTAGTAATGGGACATTCGATCATTAGAAACATAGATAGCTGGGTTTGTGATGACTGGGAGAACCGTATGGTGACTTGCCTGCCTGGTGCGAAGGTCGCGGATCTCTCGAGGCATCTGGATAGACTTATGTGTAGTGCTGGGGAGGAACCGGTGGTCGTGGTACATGTAGGTACCAATGACATAGGGAAGGTAGTAGAGACGTCCTGGAGGCCAAATTTAGGCTGCTAGGGAAGAGACTGAAATCCAGGACTTCTATGGTGGCATTCTCAGAAATGCTCCCAGTTCCACACGCAGGGCCAGGTAGGCAGGCAGAGCTTCAGAGTCTCAATGCGTGGATGAGACGATGGTGTAGAGAGGAGGGGTTTAGATTCATTAGGAATTGGGGAAACTTTTGGGATGGGGGAGCCTATACAGGAAGGATGGGCTCCACCTAAACAAAAGTGGAACCAGACTGCTGGCACTTAACATTAAAAAGGTTGCAGAGCAGTTTTTAAACTAGGAGATGGGGGAAAGCCGACTGCTGCAGAGGAGCATGTGGATCGGACAGAGACTTCTCTTAGAGGAGAGTCTATTGATAGAGATTCTCTAGGTTATAGTCAGGAGCAGAGGATGGAAGAGGATAATGTAAGGGCCAGATCAAACGAGAAACATTCACATAAAGAATCAGACACATCAGAAAAGGGCAGACAAATAAACAGTGACAAGTTTTTAAAGTGCTTGTACACAAATGCTAGAAGTCTAAATAATAAAATGGGTGAACTAGAGTGCCTCGTGATAAAGGAGGATATTGATATAATAGGTATCACAGAAATCTGGTGGACTGAGGACAATCAATGGGANAAAATCTTAAGTGAATCCACATGCTCCATAGAATTTCTATGGATAGTAATTTCATGCTCTAATAAGAATATAACATTAGGGATCTATTATCAACCACCTGACAAGGACAGTGATAGAGATGATGAAATGCTAAGGGAAATTAGAGAGGCTATCAAAATTAAGAACTCAATAATAGTGGGAGATTTCAATTATCCCCATATTGACTGGGAACATGTCACCTCAGGACGAAATGCAGAGACAAAATTTCTCAATACTTTAAATGACTGCTTCTTGGAGCAGCTGGTACGGGAACCCACAAGCGGAGAGGCAACTCTAGATTTAGTCCTGAGTGGAGCGCAGGAGCTGGTCCAAGAGGTAATAATAACAGGACCGACTGGAAATAGTGACCATAATATAATACTGTTTAACATCCCTGTGGTGAGAAGAACATCTCAACAGCCCAGCACTGTGGGGAACTATGCAAAAATTTCAAAAGGGGGAACTATGCAAAAATGAGGGGGTTAGTTAAACAGAAATTAAAAGGTACAGTGACTAAAGTGAAATCCCTGCAAGCTGCATGGGCACTTCTTTTAAAGACACCATAATAGAGGCCCAACTTAAATATATACCCCAAATTAAAAACACAGTAAAAGAACTAAAAAAGCCACCGTGGTTTAACAACCATGGAAAAGAAGCAGTGAGAGATTAAAAGACTTCTTTTAAAAAGTGGAAGTCAAATCTTAGCGAGGTAAATAGAAAGGAGCATAAGCACTGCCAAATTAAGTGTAAAAATATAATAAGAAAAGCCAAAGAGGAGTTTGAAGAACGGCTAGCCAAAAACTCAAAAGGTAATAACAAAATGTTTTTTAAGTAAATCAGAAGCAGGAAGCTTGCTAAACAACCAGTGGGGCCCCTCGATGATAGAGATAGAAAAGGAGCGCTTGAAGACGATAAAGTCATTGCGGAGAAACTAAACAAATTCTTTGCTTCAGTCTTCACGGCTGAGGATGTTAGGGAGATTCCCAAACCTGAGTCGGCTTTTGTAGGTGACAAATCTGAGGAACTGTCACAGATCGAAGTGTCACTAGAGGAGGTTTTGGAATTAATTGATAAATTTAACATTAACAAGTCACCGGGGCCAGATGGCATTCACCCAAGAGTTCTGAAAGAACTCAAATGTGAAATTGCGGAACTATTAACTAAGGTTTGTAACCTGTCCTTTAAATCGGCTTCTGTAGCCAACGACTGGAAGATAGCTAATGTAACGCCAATATTTTAAAACGGCTCTAGAGGTGATCCCGGCAATTACAGACCGGTAAGTCTAACGTCGGTACCGGGCAAATTAGTTGAAACAATAGTAAAGAATAAAATTGTCAGACACATAGAAGAACATAAATTGTTGGGCAAAAGTCAACATGGTTTCTCTAAAGGGAAATCGTGTCTTACTAATCTATTAGAGTTCTTTGAAGGGGTCAACAAACATGTGGACAAGGGGGATCCAGTGGACATAGTGTACTTAGATTTCCAGAAAGCCTTGACAAGGTCCCTCACCAAAGGCTCTTATGTAAATTAAGTTGTCATGGGATAAGAGGGAAGATCCTTTCATGGATTGAGAACNCTGAAGACGTCCACGCAGTGTGCAGAGGCGGTCAAAAAAGCAAACAGGATGTTAGGAATCATTAAAAAGGGGATAGAGAATAAGACGGAGAATATATTATTGCCCTTATATAAATCGATGGTACGCCCACATCTTGAATACTGCGTACAGATGTGGTCTCCTCATCTCAAAAAAGATATACTGGCACTAGAAAAGGTTCAGAGAAGGGCAACTAAAATGATTAGGGGTTTGGAACGGGTCCCATATGAGGAGAGATTAAAGAGGCTAGGACTTTTCAGCTTGGAAAAGAGGAGACTAAGGGGGGATATGATAGAGGTATTAAAATTATGAGTGATGTGGAGAAAGTAGATAAGGAAAAGTTATTTACTTATTCCCATAATACAAGAACTAGGGGTCACCAAATGAAATTAATAGGCAACAGGTTTAAAACAAATAAAAGGAAGTTCTTCTTCACACCGCGCACAGTCAACTTGTGGAACTCCTTACCCGAGGAGGTTGTGAAGGCTAGGACTATAACAGCGTTTAAAAGAGAATTGGATAAATTCATGGTGGTTAAGTCCATTAGTGGCTATTAGCCACGATGGGTAAGGAATGGTGTCCTTAGCCTCTGTTTGTCAGAGGGTGGAAATGGATGGCAGGAGAGAGATCACTTGATCATTACCTGTTAGGTTCACTCCCTCTGGGTCACCTGGCATTGGCCACTGTCAGTAGACAGGATACTGGGCTAGATGGACCTTTGGTCTGACCCAGTACGGCCGTTCTTATGTTATTATATGTTCTTATGCCATTTTCTGAAGGATATTGGTTACCTTGAACAACCTTTTGAATCTTAACACTTACCTATACCTATCTGTCCAAACTCATCCATCTTTTTTCTTCACCATTATCTCTTTCTTTGCCTGTCACCAGCTGTTTCCTTTAGCCCTCTTTTCCCAGTAGTCACACTTCCTTCTGTCATTTCCATCTCTGAATTTCTTTGTAACTCCTCTGGTCCTGTTACCCTCACACCGTGGCCATTTCTGCTAGTGGAATGTGCCGCTTCTCAAAGCCGGGAAGCAGCAGTGCTGCCCATCTTTGCCCAGGAAACAACAGTTCCTCCCCACTGTGCTCTACTGAGAGGTACAATGGGAAGGAGTGAGCCAATCCAGGGAAAGGTGAGAAGGGAATGTGTAGGAGAAAGCCTTGTCTGCCTGCTCAGGAATAGCTTCTAGCAGTAAGGTGGGGAAATACTTCCTTGCTGCCAGTAGTCCTGCTGAGGAGTGACAGGTCAACTGGCATGGATGAGAAAGTGAAACAGAGGCAAATGTATGACTGTAACTTCATACAGGTAACACTTGGCATATATGGTACATCTGCCCTTTCCTATCCTTTATTACCAAGTAACCATTGTATTAGAATACTACTAGATGAGGATTCTGTCAAGCCTGAGTGCTCTTCAGTGCCTGTCACCTTTTCCCAGCTTCTAATTTAACACACTTTGTTGTTTCTCTATGTCAGTAGTCTAGTCTAGTTTGGTTAAGGTGGAGCCCACCCCTTCTGCATACGTAATTCCTTTTCCCCAAATTTTCCATAATAAATTGAAAACCATTCTCTCTACCCTACTATATTATCCATGCATCCAAAATCCCACAGATGCTCTCAGAAATTTTTCACATGATATCACAATGCATGGTGCCTCCGGAGATTCCAGCCCAAAGTTTCTTCTCCAACAAAACTCGTGCCCAGAGCAAGGAAACAAAACAGAGTCAACCACCAAGATCTATCAATGGGCCATAGGCAAAACCCCCTCATGTCCACCCCACAGGCCTCCCTGCATCCTGCTCCCAACTGGCTCCCCCTTGAGGGCACTCACCACCTCCCCATACTTGTAGCAGGTCTTGAGACTGTCATTGAGTGAGTCCTTTGGGCAAAGCAGAGAGGACACAGGCTTCAGGAAGTTGTGGGAGGCCAAGCAGGCCCCCTGGGAGGGAACTCTGGTGCAGAAGGTGCTCCCATGGCAGTGCGCTTTTTCTCCTTGTGGAGATACTGGTGAACTTTCCCCACACACAACAGATGATTTATTGATAAAAACAAAAATTATTTAAAAAAATTATTTAAAAAAATATTAAAAGCACAGAGAAAATGGAGTAAAAACAAGAAGAAACTGCTTAACATGCCTAGATTTACACTATGAGTGAGCTAAACTAGGTAAGGCTTTTTGAGCTTATATTATAGAAAATAAACAGTTTTTTGAACATGAAAGTAACATGAAAGTAATCTCTTCCCATCCCATTCTGTCCCAAGAGAGCCTCACTTCTCTGTATTCAGAGACCCCTCTTCCCTTCACTCTAGGTCCACTTGCCTGTCCTGACACACCTCGTCATCTAGGACAGCCACCTCCCATTCTCCAACCCAGTTTTCTCCCAGTTACCTATATTCACACACAGTAGGGTTTTAGACTTGCTGCTTTCTCTACACACAGTTTTTGCATGGATTCATCTATATTTAGAAATCAATATAGTAAAATCAGCATGAAAACTGTGCATAGACAGAGCCTAAGTCTTTTGCCCACTTAGGTTTGATGCTGCATACCTCCATCACAGTGTGGGGTGGCATGGTCAAAATTGAGTGAGCAGCATTGTGACCTCATGCATGGGGGTTGCAGCGCTGCTTAGGTCATGAAGGAGAGGCCATGGGGCCAAACCTGAGATTACTTTCGTGTTCCAAAACCACAGTGTTTCTTTTCCGTAACATAAGCTTAGAAAACCATACCTAGTTTAGCCCACTCGAAGTGTAAATCTTGACATGTTAAGCAAACAGTTTCTTTTTGTCTTTATTTTCTCTATGCTTTTAATAATTCTTATTCTTATAAAGAAACCATCTGTTGTGTATGGGAAATGATCACTAGTATCTCCTCAAGGAGAAAAGGCACAATGTATAAGAGAAGTACAGGAGGCAAAAGAGATTGCAGAACCTAAAACCACTGCTCTTATCTTGGTCAATAAGACATGAACAAAGGTATCCAGTCCCAGGAAAGTATGTTTCAAAGTGCTGTGGTGGGCAAACACCTCTGGACACATCAACAGAACCAGGAACAAGACAAGAGTTGGCAGGAGGGTAAGGTAACAGGCATACAGTCATTATATAATAAAACAATCATTTGCAAATTTCCTGACTTCATTAAAAAATAAAATATTTGTTTCCCTTTGTCACAATATGAATACATTTGGCCTATAAACATAATTTTAAACTATCCCTGGGACTTTAACAATTCACAGTCTACACATAGAGAAAGTAGTTAAGGACCTTGAGATCAAGGGCAATTGGGACAAATTACAACATGGTTTTACGAAAGGTAGATCGTGCCAAACTAACCTGATCTCCTTCTTTGAGAAAGTAACAGATTTTTTAGACAAAGGAAATGCGATGGATCTGATATACCTCGATTTCAGTAAGGCGTTTGATACGGTACCACATGAAGAATTATTGGTTAAATTGGAAAAGATGGGGATCGATATGAAAATCCAGAGGTGGATAAAGAACTGGTTAAAGGGGAGACTGCAGCGGGTCGTACTGAAAGGTGAACTGTCGGGTTGGAGGGAGGTTACCAGTGGAGTTCCTCAAGGTTCGGTTTTGGGTCCGATTTTATTTAATTTATTTATTACTGACCTCGGAACCAAAAGTAGGAGTGGGCTGATAAAGTTTGCGGATGACACGAAGTTGGGAGGTATTGCCAATTCGGAAAAGGATCGGGATATCCTGCAGGGAGATTTGGATGACCTTGTAAACTGGAGTAATAGTAATAGGATGAAATTTAATAGCGAGAAGTGTAAGGTTATGCATTTAGGGATGACTAACAAGAATTTTAGTTATAAGCTGGGGACGCATCAGTTGGAAGTAACGGAGGAGGAGAAGGACCTCGGAGTCCTGGTTGATCGCAGGATGACTATGAGTCGGCAATGTGACGTGGCCGTGAAAAAAGCTAATGCGGTCTTGGGATGCATTAGGCGAGGTATTTCTAGTAGAGATAAGGAGGTGCTAGTCCCGTTATACAAGGCATTGGTGAGACCTCATTTGGAGTACTGTGTGCAGTTCTGGTCTCCCATGTTTAAGAAGGATGAATTCAAACTGGAACGGGTACAAAGAAGGGCCACTAAGATGATCTGGGGAATGGAAAGACTGTCGTATGAAAGGAGACTTGAGGAGCTCGGTTTGTTTACCTTAACCAAAAGGAGGCTGAGGGGAGATATGATTGCTCTCTTTAAATATATCAGAGGGATAAATACCAAGGAGGGAGAGGAATTATTTCAGCTCAGTACTAATGTGGACACGAGAACAAATGGATATAAATTGGCCGTCGGGAAGTTTAGGCTTGAAATTAGGCGACGGTTTCTAACCGTCAGATGAGTGAAGTTCTGGAACAGCCTTCCGAGGGAAACAGTGGGGGCGAAAGACCTCTCGGGCTTTAAGATTAAGCTTGATAAGTTTATGGAGGGGATGGTTTGATGGGATAACGTGATCTTAGTCAATAGGTCAATAACTTGCCACCACTGGTAATTAGTACATGGGTCAATGATGTGATATTAATATTCATTTTCCTAAGTGTCTGGCTGGAGAGTCTTGCCCGCATGCTCGGGGTTTAGCTGATCGCCATATTTGGGGTCGGGAAGGAATTTTCCTCCAGGGGAGATTGGCAGAGACCCTGGAGGTTTTTCGCCTTCCTCCGCAGCATGGGGGAGGGGTCGCTTGCTTGAAGATTCTCTGCAACTTGAAGTCTTTAAAGCATGATTTGGGGACTTCAACAGCTGAGTCAAGGGAGAAAATTAATCCAGGAGTGGGTGGGTCAGCTTTTGTGGCCCGCATCATGCGGGAGGTCAGACTAGATGATCATATTGGTCCCTTCTGACCTTAAAGTCTATGAGTCTATGAGTCATTGTCTCCCTTTCACTATATTTTATTGGACCTACTCAGATTATTTCTTAAAGGGCGATTGTAATGTTTACCTAGTAACATTAAACTCATAGATTTTAAGGCCAAAAGGGACCATCATGATCATCTAGTCTGACCTCCTGCACATTGCAGGCCACAGAACCTCACCCCCCCACTTCTGTAATAGACCCATTACCTCTGGCTGTTAGTGAAGTCCTCAAATAATGATTTAAAGATTTCAAGTTACAGAGAAGCCACCATGTACACTAGTTTAAACCTGCAAGTGACCGATGCCCCATGCTGCAGAGGAAGGCAAAAAAACCCCCCAGGGTCTCCACCAATCTGACTCAGGAGAAAATTTTTTCCCGACCCCAAATATGGTGATCAGTTGGACCCAGAGCATTTTGGCAAGGCAAGACCCAACAGCCAGACACCTGGGTAACTCATAGCCCTCCCCATCTAGTGTTCCATTGCCGGCCATTGGGGATATTTGCTACTAACAGTTGCAGACAGGGCCGGCTCCAGGCACCAGCTGACCAAGCAGGTGCTTGGGGCGGCCACTCGGGAGAGGGGCGGCACGTCCAGCGATTCGGCGGCAATTCGGCGGAGGGTCCCTCACTCCCGCTCGGAGCGAAGGACCTCCCGCCGAATTGCCGCCGCAGATCGCGATCGCGATCGCGGCTTTTTTTTTTTTTTTTTTTTTTTNTCTAGTGTTCCATCGCCGGCCATTGGGGATATTTGCTACTAACAGTTGCAGAACAGCTACATGCCATTGTAGGCAGTTTCATCATACCATTCCCTCCATAAATGTATCAAGCTCAGTCTTGAAGCTAGTTAGGTTTTTTGCCCCCTCTGCTCCCCTTAGAAGGCTGTTCCAGAACTTCACTCCTCTGATGGTTAGAAACCTTCATCTAATTTCAAGCCTAAACTTGTTGATGGCCAGTTTATATCCATTTGTTCTTGTGTCAACATTGGTGCTTCACTTAAATAACTCCTCTCTCTCCCTGATATTTATCCATCTGATATATTTATAGGGAGTAATCATATCTCCCCTCAGCCTTCGTTTGATTAGACTCAACAAGCCAAGCTCTTTGAGTCGCTTCTCATAAGTCAGGTTTTCCATTCCTCTGAACATCCTAGTATTCCTTCTCTGCACTGTTCCAGCTTGAATGCATCTTTCTAATAATGCCTCTGAATTAATTAACATGAAAACTACCTTGTCATCCTCAAACAATGAAACTCTGAATCAGAATCCTTTCAAGCCAATCTGTACCATCTTTTACACTAGATTTTGTTAATCTGAAAATGTGAGGCAGGATTTCTTCCAGAAGTATTAGTAGTATGGACTTTTAGTTCCTTCAGTCCCCTTTGCTGCAGACTGCTGCAAATGTTGACATTTAAAGTAATTTGTAATTTCGAAACAGTGTAGGCATGCTGACTTACAAGTTAAACAGTTATTTTTGTTTTTCAAAGTCTCTGATGGAATTGTTCAGATGTCAGATATGGGAGAACTAGCAAGTAGAGTCTCATATGTGAGTTAGATGCATAAAACAGAAGAACTGCATTGTCCTTGCTTGTTCCCAAGACCTTTCACTCTGAATCTCTGGCCTTATCTACATGGGAAAATTGACCAGAACAGAACTATTCCAGAATAGCTCCCCATACGGACAATATATTCTGGAATTTGTTCTGGAATAATTACTCTGCTATGTGATTATATAGGGTAAGTGCTAAAGACAGGAAGCTGCCTATATAAAGGTGGCCTCTTGTCCCATATCCACTGTATTTGCTATATAATAAATATGTGACTAGTCAGACAAACTGAGCTACAATTCTAATATTTTTAGATTTAAAGAGCAAATGCATAGTATTGTATAATCCAATCATATTTCACTTGTCATCCTTGTGCCTATTGTAATTTCCACTCAATAGTGCTTGTGGGGATATACTTGTCAGATTATCTTTAGTTGTCATTGAAGTAGAGAAAAATTGGCCTGTATTTCTAAAGATGAACTCTGCTATTGTACAGCTGTTTGTTCTAAACTTGAAGGTTATATAAATCACATTCATACAGCTTCTCTCTCATTTATGTGAATCGTGTCTTTGCAAATGTTAGTGATTTTAAGTGCCACAGTAATCTAAAATGTCATTGTTCAACAAAGTTTGGAAAGTTGCTTGATTTTACTTTGTTTGCAAATGACAGTCGTTCTTGACTTCTGGTAATATTTTGAAGCACAGACCAAATCTTGTTTCAATAACTACATATTAGCTGGACAATAACAAATGAAATGCAGAAGTGTCCCTGTGTCTGCGTAACATTATCAGCATTCATGAGAAGCTAATAAGGTCTATTTTGAACATCCTAATTGGAGTTCTGTGTACTCTGTGTACTAAGATGTCTGGGTGATTGCTAAGAACTTGATTGTTCCTTGTGCTGATAACTTACAGGAGATTTTAATATTCTAAAGTCTGACTAGATGGGCAATTTACTGCATTTTATCTTGGCTCAGTTTTAAACTGTAGCAGTTTGTCATCTCAAGGGAAAAAATAACACTAAACATCTGCACCAATGACATTTAAAATCTCTGTATTCTTGACTTTGATTCATACAATAGCCAATTTATGACAATCATAGGAATGTATAGGCCTTTCACAAAAGCCAGGTATAAATATACTCAAGAGGGGATCAGAGATTGGATTGGAAAGAATGCAAAACTACTATTTAACTGCTGTATGCCTGCTATTTAATCCTGTATGCAGGATTTAGCTTGTGGTTCTACAGTAGGATTGGAAAGTAGAGAAGGTCAGACTAGATGACCCCAAGTCCAGAATCTATGAAGGGGGTGAAGGTGAAGATGGTGAAAAATAATTGGGAAATGGTACTTTTTGAATATCTATTTAAAAGGTTCTATGCAGTGTTGTAGCTGTGTCTGTCCCAGGATATTAGAGAGACAAGGTGGGTGAGGTAATATATTTTACTGGACCAACTTCTGTTGGTGAGAGAGACAAGCTTTTGAGCTTCACAGAGCTCATCTTCAGGTCATGGAAGATCTGGATTCCTTGGCCCCATTGCCACCATGGCTGACCTTACCCACTTTTTGGTCGGTGACAACTGACTGCTGGTTTCCACAGGAGCTGTATACATCCTTCTGTGTGGCCAGTCCACTATCAATGCCTGAAGCCTGGGTTCCAGTAGTCAGGTGAATCTGACCCAATGTGTTAATCAATGGTGTAAGGAAGAGAGTACAAAAATCCCCAACTTTCATAACTGAACTGTGACTTTGAAATCAGATGCTTTCAGAAGAAAAAGCAATTGCTTTGGATTATATTAATGAAACTAGCCTTGCCTGCTGAGAGGGAGAGGAAAAAACCCATCATGAAATAAAAATGACAGAAAATAACTAGTACACAAAGCCACTTGTACAGAATTAAAATTAGCTGAATCATGCTTGCACAGTGCAGTGGTAGTTTTCAGCCTTCAGAAGACTGTGGTGTCTCTCTTGTTCCCACAGTAGCAGTGAGCTCACAATATATGTGAAAGAGTGCCATTCATATTGTATACTAGCAACCCCAGTGATTAATTTAAAGAGCTATACTGATAGCTCTGTTCCTGTTTGGAAGGATGATTAACGCTTTTACACAGTATCAGCAAGCAATGTGGAGAGACTTGTAAGCAGGGTCTGAATGAGCTCTCCCCTGACATCTAGTGATGAACTTGGGATAAAAGATTTCAGGAATGGACTGAGTTTGCATAAACATACCTACTCTGCCTAGGTGTGCAGCATCATGGAGCTGCTTTGCCAAAGTGACCAATTTTGGCTGGAGTTGGGTTACAAATCACTTATGTATTGAATGCTGGGGTAATGAAATGTTGTTATCCTTGTATGAGTAAAGGGCAGCAGAACTGCACTTAGCCTGCCCTGATTGAGGGGGTCACGCTCAACTGAACCTTACTTGCTAGGCAGGGGGTAGGGATGCCAATGCCTAGTGCTAGAAAGGTGGGGAGAAAAGGAGTGGGTGTTTTTAGGGGGAGGTGTGGGTTTTGTATGTGTAGTTTTAAGCACTATGGGGTTCTTCTTTTCCCACTGTTTAAAGATCGAATTGACTAGATTGAATTGAGAGCTGTTATTTTGTTTAGTGCTCAGTAGACCTGAAATCAGTGGTAATTAGCTGCTTAGTCTTAGATCTGGTGTGGGATAGTATTGCAGTGAAAAAGACTGCGCAGCTAGCACTAGCAGTGAGGTTTCTTACTATTTCCTGAAACTGCTGAGAGCTGGGTTAAGTGGTGGAACCTCAGAACATGAGGGTGGTAGCAGTAGGATGGTGGCCAGCAGCCACAGAGTGAATGGTGGCAGTAGTGGGCAATGATGGTGGAGGGAATGGTGGCAACTGTAAGCCAGTTGCAGCAGCAGTATCAGCCACAGCAGCTGAGGTGTTGCTTGATGTTTTCCCCCATCTCCCTGGGGTTGTTGGACTTTCACACTGCAAGGTGAGAAACTTAGGCAAAGGATACTGTTCAATGTACTATGGGGTGTGTGTTTGCTTGTGCTTTCAAATTGTGGTTGTGGTGTTTTCCCAAATTAATGCTGGGTTTGTTTTTTCCCTTTTATTAATAGTTTTCTTTGCTATACACAGGCTCAGTGCTTGCAGGTGGGGAAGTATTGCCTTTTAGAGGCTCCTGGTGTGGTGTTTAATTTTCCCAGATTATTGGGTGAGCTTGAGCCAGTTCTGTTTTGTATTGTTAAGAGGCACCCCTAAATATTGAAGCCAGCCCTTGTTGGTGCTGACTCCACCTGGCAGAAGGGTTACAGATTGATATAATGAAAAAGTCTCATATTCAAACAGTTTGTTAAAAAGGGGTTGTCAAGACCTGCTGGAAACCATTCTGATAACCAGATGCTGATTTTTCTGCTCCTGCTTTTTGTGGTGTTTTTACAAGTTTCTGTTAGAAAATAGAAATTACAAACAATTAATAAAGAGAAATTAGAAGGGCATGTCTGTGATGTTCCCCCTCTTGTTATCCGGACTGGTGATCTGCTAGGTCACTCCAATCCTTGACTCTGGGAGCCAGCCTTACCCTGCTCTGCTGTGAGAACCCCCACTCCTGGGCTGTTCACGCACAGCCTTTGGCATATAAGCTGCTCCTTCGATTGTGCAACCGAATGACACTAGCCAATATCTCCGGTCCCAGACACAACCCTAGGAACCTCCGACTTGCAGTGTCCAGTTATGCCCACTGGATGCTGCAAGCTTATATGAGTTTGTCAGTTTAACAAAGAAATTGATATGAACCAGGCTTGTTATCCCAAGGGGAGTCTCTGACACACTTCAAACTAAACACACTGCTTCAGGTAGAATAAACAAACAGATTTATTAACTACAAAGATAGATTTTAAGTGATTATCAGTCAAAGCACAACAAGTCAGATTTGATCAAATGAAATAAAAGCAAAACACATTCTAAGCTGATCTTAACACTTTCAGTGCCCTTACGAACTTAGATGCTTCTCACAACACGCTGGCTGGTTGCTCTTCAGCCAGGCTCTCCCCTTTGATCAGCGCTTCAGTTGCTTGGTGTGGTGTCTGTAGATGTAGGTGGAAGAGAGAGGAAGGGCATGGCAAACATCTCTCCCTTTTATCATGTTCTTTCTTCCCTCTTGGCTTTGCCTCTCCCCCCGTGTAGAGTCAGGTGTGCATTACCTCATCGCAGTCCCAAACTGACGAAAGGAAGGGGGGTGACTCACTCGAGAGTCCAACAGATCCTTTGTTGCTGCCTAGGCCAGTGTCCTTTGTTCCTGTGAGGCTGGGCTGGGTTTGTCCCATACATGCCCTGATGAGGTGTGAACTGTCCCTCTGCTCTTGGAGAGTTTTGCCTGGGCCTGTTTTAAGCCATGAGGACACATTTTCAGCCTCATAACTATATATACATGAAATTAAAACCTATAACATTACTGTAACAACAATTACTATAACAACAATGCTCAGTGCATCATGAGTCTTCCAAAGACACCCGACATGACAAACTGCATTGGATACCACACAATCATATAAGGATGAACATAGGGGTGCTGGGTGTTCCCCCGAGGTACAGAATGTCACAGTGTCCTTGGAATTATTTTGAATTTAGAATATTTACTGCAGTGTACTGACTATTTAAGGCTACTGAGGGAACACCCCAAGGCTAGCACTACTCCTTTCCAGGATTTTCTTCTTAAGATATACCTGTAGGACATGGAATGCCATCACTGAGTGGAAGGAAGTGGTCTCTAGGAAGCAGTAGCAACATTCTAGAATGCTGACTTTGTTTTGGTCTTGAGATCAGAGTGCTGCATGTAGGGTGGGTTGGAACTCCTTTCAGTGATGGAGGATTAAACTGGCCCCTGGCAGTGCCAGCCAGGCCCCCATCTCAGAATCAGAAGAGCTGAGCAGCCAGTCTCTAGTCATAGCTTTGGAAAGGTAGGTTGCAATAGAGGAGTATAAGGACTTTTTCCACAGTCAGACTAAGACCTGCATGGAGGTAGGGCAAGTAAGCCTTTCATCTTCATGTTTTCCTTTTCCTTTTCTTTCAAACCTATGCTAGTTTGGTTTTTCTTAGACCAAGGGAAAGAGGTTAGGCAGGGAAAAGGAAAATGTGTGGGTTTTGTTTTTATAGAGCATGCCTTTTAATGTTTGACTTGCCATGAGCAGGCTTAAAAATGAGCAAGCCAGGTGGGCTGATTTTGTTGTTCATGCATTGGAAGTGTGTGCCTGTTTTATTTGGCTGACCATAGATAAATAAACCGATGAAGCCAATGCCAAGAAAAGCCTTTGGACGATGTCACGTGAAGTATATTGAGTCAACTTATTATGATGGACAAGGCCACCTTGATAGCCAGGGCTGGCTCTAGCTTTTTGCCGCCCCAAGCAAAAAAAAACAAAAAACGGCAGCCGCAGGGAGCACGTGGAGGGCGGTCAAGGCGGCTCGCAGGGGGGTGAAGCGCAGCGCCCGCCTGCTCCCTCCACCCATGGGCAGCCAGGCGCTGCAGCCCGCTCGCAGCCGGGCGAGAGGGGCTCCCCCCTCCGGCCTTGGGGTGTTTCTCCCGGCCGGGCAGGCGGAGCCCCCGGGGGCTGCAGGAGGTGCTGGCTCAGCCGCTCCTTTAAAGGCGGCTCGGCCAGGCTGGGCTTAGAGCAGTGTGGGAGGCAGAGGCCGGTGCAGGCGGCGGGGAATGGCGCGTCCCGGGGAGCCCGGCGGCATGGTGAGTGGCAGGGATCGCTAGTTCCTGCCCCCCTGGGCTGGGGTCCGGGCCCCTGCAGGGCTGGGCTGGGACTGGTGGAGTGCGGGGAGCCGGCCGGGGGCTCCGGAGCTGCGGACCGGGCGGCCAAAGCAAAAAAAAAAAAAAAAGAACCATGGCAGGGCGGCCGGAATGTGCCACCCCAAGATTGGCCGGAATGTGCCGCCCCAGGTATGTGCTTTCTCGTCTGGTGCCTGGAGCCAGCCCTGTTGATAGCCCATATACCTAGGTCCAAAGCATGGCTGATAGCTACTAGTGTAACTAACCTGAAAATAACAAATGCTCTTGCAAGCTCATTAACTGTACGAGCTTCTTAAGAAGGGGGGGGAGAGGAACTAAAGGACATGCCTTCTGTAATGGATTGGTATGTAACTCTCAAGGCTGGCAAATACTTGATAATGAATAAAGAGATCATATATCTGAAGAAGATACATTTCCTAACTGGTGAAGTCTTTTAAGGAGAGCTCTGGTGGCAAGACACCCCTTCCAGAGCTTCAGCTGAGGACACATGATAGACCTGTACCCCTTCCAGAAATCTCCCTCCCATCCAAACCTAGCATCATTTTTCCTGCCTCCCTTCCTCAAGTCATTCCTTCCTGCCCAGGCCACAGGCTGTCTTGGTACTCTCCTTTCCACCCATTCCAACCAATCCTCACATCTTTGACATCCGCACTGCCTTCTATACAGGCTTTCACCCTGGATGGCATTAGGGAGGGGGCCCATCCTCCAAGCCACTTAAGGGAGTGCTAGATATCTGCTTTCCCTACACTGGACATGTAAGAGTGGGAGTTGCCAGGTAAGTGCTACCATTCATAGAGTCTTCTGGGAGTGATAGGAAAAAATGCATCTACTGCCTATTTCTACCACTTCAGAGACAAAAAATCCTTGCACACTTGCAAGGATGCATGGGTCTTTTACTTGTACATGTCAGCAGGAAGTAGAACATATGGTTTTCTATTGACTGGGAGAGGTTGCTATCATACCTCATGGGAAGGGGCAGATCTGGGTTGCAATCCAGTTACCCGCCCAAAATGCTCTGAAAGAAGGGTTTGAAAGCCAAGGAAACAAGCTCCAAGAAATTCTGTTCAACATCAGACCCAAACCAGAGACAATCCAGATCTGGATCTCTGAATCCAATCCCTCTTTCTGCAAATGTGAAGATTAAGACAAGAGGGAGGTGTCATTTAGCTCATATCTAAAGATGGTAACTTGGACTCTAATTTCACCCCAGTTTTTCACCAGTGTAACTTGATATATGGCTTAAGTAGAACTTATGTAGTGCATAGGCTTTTGCTGGCCCTTTGCACAGGCATGAATGTTACTCATTGTGCACAGCTACTGAATATGCACCCAAATTGGTGCAAGTTATGTTACTTGACTACTTACAGCTGTTTTATGACCATCTTAATTTACTTATTGTGACTGCAGATTATGAAATTCTGTTTGAAGTTTAATCTAATTCCAATTGACATTCCCCCCTTTTTTTAAGTACAGTACAGGGACAGCGCTAGGGGGACTTGCGGGGGCCTTAGCCACCCCAAAATTTCTTAGCCCCCCATAGCCACCTTCCCACTGCAAAGGTCAAACATTATACAGGAGTAAGGGTAGCATGGTATGGTATTGCCACCCTTACTTCTCTACTGCTGCTGGCAACACCACTGCCTTTAGAGCTGGGTGGCCAGAGAGTGGTGGCTGCTGGCTGGGTGCCCAGCTCTCCAGTTGTGCATTGCTTCTGGCAGCAGTGCTGCCTTCAGAAGTAAGGGTGGTATGTGCCCACAAGATGTATAGCGCACTGTCCCCCAGTTTTCTGTCTAGGCCACTTTAGTCCCTACACTGGGAAGAGGCTGGCACTACCCCTGGTACAGTATCTTAAATATACAAAAAAGCTTTGATGAGAAAGGATGCAGCAAGTATCTGGCCAAATTAAAGACAACAAACTGCCTTGCAGAAGAAAATGTGCTGTATATGAAATACAGTTTATTAACAAAACTGCAAAACATAAATGACTATCTCAGCTTTCATAAGGACATGCTGTTCTAAACATCACTATGCAGTTGCTGAAAGGCAGTCAAGCATGGCTGAAATCCTTATTGTGGGCAGTAAATCTAGATTAAATTCAAGTCCATTTATTAGTTCTATATTTAATAAAAGCTGTTGACATTAGTGTCACTAAATGGTTTGTGCTGTACCATGTTACAGTTTAGACCAACTGATGGGAAAGTTCAGATATTAGTGCTTGGAAATCACACAGTGTAAACTGATTATTTTTAACTTCACTAAAACTAAATGTTAAAGGTTTTAGAAGAGCACAACTTCCCAGTAAGTAAAGTTGGTTTAAAGAATAGTGGTTCTGCTATGATCATGGTCCGAGGGTTAGATTTAATGTCTGCTGTACCTACTCCACTTACTGTGCTACGTGGTGCTGACCTGAGGAATGGCACTAAGTGCTTTTAAAGCAACAAATTAATGAACAAAACTAATTAAAAAAACCTATTACTACTAATAGGAGGTGTAGGTATTTACATTTTCTAAATGGAATCCTGTACTGCATTAAAATATATGGTACTAAACAGTAAATTGAAGGAATAGTGAATGTTTGTGCCTGGATGTCATTCTCCTTAAATGAGGCACAGACAGTTGGATGACTTTCATTGCTGCCAGCTGTCAATGCACTTGAGAAAAGCTGAGCTGCTCATATGATGGAGGCTACACAAGAAGCTTGCTCCCTGAACATATCACAATTGGTAGCAGAGAATTACTGAATTAAATAAAATAGATGTGTGTTTACTCTCTTCTAGAAATCCTTCTAGCCAAAAACAAGCTGTCTGGGTTTTTTCCTAAGGAGAACTTTTCGTACTGCAGTATGTTAACCACTCTTTGAAGCCACTAAGTCTCATAATTGCATATATCTAAATAGAGGCAATATAAAGCAGCTTTGCAAAAATACGCTTGCCCAATTGCCTGGGACAAGTAACTTTTTTTGACAGGCAAGTAAAATATTTTTGGCTTTTGTTGTTGTAATTTGTTATGGTAAATAGACATTCAGGCCAGAATTTTAAATTTAGGCATGCACAGGTGTGAGCGTACATAGAATGTACTTAATTTATGGATCTGAATACCCAATGTGCATTTACAAATCAGGTATTTATACTTCACTTTGCCAGTTACCCACGCTATGAGTGTTTGTGCGCATAAATTAGAAATACACAATTGTATATAGCTAATTATGAAAAATCTGGCCCATATGTTTTATTAACCCACTTCTGTTCCTTCTCATAAAACATGGTTGCTCTCAGTATTCAGTGGGAAATTAGCTGAAAGCAGTAAAAAGAGGCAAGTGAAGACAAGTTAAAGCAAAGTAGTTAAAACAAAGAAGAGTGGTTAATTTTAAACTCACCCTGTACATTGTTCATATAATATATGGTGGCTGAGGAGGCCTGGACAACTGTGTTTAGTTTGTATGTGCCCCTTTAAGACCCCGATGCCAGCCAACTGATACATTGGAAATACTTAGATTAGATAGGTATTGAGCACTGTATTGATTAGAAGTTTTAATGCAGATGCCTATTTCAAGAACAAATGCAATCCTAACAAGGAAGCAAGGGATGAACATCTTGTATGATTTGTGAAGTGTGTATAGCTTTCAGTCTGTTTTTCCCCCCACATACATCAGTAATTGTTTTGTCACTGAAATACAGAGCCTGATGCAGTGTAAATCAGCCTAGCTCTTTGAGGATCTAGCTCATACTGTTGTTCCAACATGGTTCAATATCCATTGTCCTGAAGGCAGGGCTGGATTAACTCATCTCTGGACCCTAAGCAAAACCCAGCTCTTAAGGTCATCACTGAGCTAGTCGTGCAGGGAGAGCAGAGGGGACTTGGGCTGCTGGAAGCTGGGGGGAGCCCTGGTACAGGAGCCAGTCCCACGGCAGCAGCGAGGAGGAACACTGTCAGCCACCCCACTGCCCATTCAGGTTTGGCACCGTGACTCTCTGATGATGAGAGGGGGTGGTGGTGAGGTCAAAATTGAGTGACTGGCCATTGCAATCTGGTTCATGGAGGTCATAGCACCACTCAGGTTTAGCCCTGCCACCCCCACGTCATGATGTAGGAGCCATAGGGCCAAACCTGAGGGGGGCAGTCAGTACTGCTTTTTCTTCTCACTGCCATCTGACCAGCTACCTGAATCAGACCAGCCAGAGTTCAGGATGCCCCCTCCTGCCCACAAATTGGGCCCCATGAACATGCTATGGTTTCCTATGCCTTAATCCATCCCTGCCAAAAGGTGCAAGTGCTGCTCTTAAGAGTGTTTGTATCTGTGCATCCTGGGACATATGTACAATCATTCCATATAGCCATAGTAACATGTTTTTGGAGCAAGGAGTTTTGGGAAGCTTCTAACCTAGACATCCCAGTATCCCTGTCCAAACAAGGCAAATCATTCTGACAATTGCTTAATATTCTGCTTAATTTTCTCATCTGTAGCTAGAGTTACCACTATTTCCAATAGGGGTGTCTACCCAGAAGAGCAATTTATCCTAATGATGGTGTGACAGGGTATATAGACACTTACACTGATAAGGAAGGTGCCAGAAAGGCCCTAGGGGCAGGGTTAGCCTCACCCCTCTGGACCTGTCCATCATGTATGGTAGGGAGGAAACTGCAGTCAGCTGGTGGGGAAGGAGTAGGATTTTTCTAAGTGGGAGACTCTTGGAGTCACAGAGGGAATGGCCAGCTTGGAGTTCTCCCCCCAGACCTATGGAGAGTGCAGCAAACTCTCAGGGTAATCCAGAGAGATTTATGAAGGCCTGCAAAGGGCAGGGCCTCTTGCAAGTTGTAAGGAGCTGTGGCCTGTGCTGAAGACACCCACTCTAAGTAACTGAGTGTGGTCAGGTTCTCCCACTATCTGAGTGAAAACTTCAAGGGGACTCCTTTACAGATGGCTTGAGAGGAAAGATTGCCTAGCCATGGAAAAGTCTGAGAGAAAGGTGGTTGAACATTAAGGTTGGACAGAAAGAGCAATATAGACAATTTCACCTGTTGAGATGAAGAGGTCACTAAATACCCAAGTTCCAGGCCATTCTTATGCTACCTTTGTATATTTTCAAGTTAATAATTTCACAATTATTCAGATTACATTCCATGCTTATGTTATTGTCTCTTGTACAATGCGTTCTTAAAAGATACGTTAAATATCAACCAGTAATATTGCTTAGCCACACATTGCTAAGTGCTGTGTTGCTCAGCTTGGCAATTGTCTTGCTCCTCTGCCACACACCTATTAAATGAGGTGGTTTTTAATCCACCCCCTCCTTTCTTTTTCTTGAAAGAATATTTTGGTTCCTGTCATGGTCTATTTATTTAGTATAGTATCTATTTCTTTAATATAGTATCTAAGCACCTCATAATCATTAGTGGATCTTTACCTTCACAATACACTTGTAGTGTGGGAAAACACTACTCATTTTACAGGCGGGAACTGAGGCACAGGGTAGATTAAGTGACGCATCCAAGGTCACATAAGGAATCTGTTCCTGAGCAAGGAACTGGAGCCAGGAACTGAACCCAGGTCTCCAGTCTCATTCCAGTGCCCTACCCACACACTTTCTACTCTTTGAAGGCTCATAGAAGACTAAAATCACTTGGCTACTCCCGCTCAGTATGTAACAATTCTCAAATAGAGAGGGCACTGAGAACAAAGAATCAGACTGATTAAATTTCTGTGACCTACCTTTGCGTATTTAGTACTTTGCTTTTGTAGCTATGTACTCATGAAGCAATACAAATTTGTGCTGAATAAAAAACTGCAGTGGCAATCTGTGCCAAACTGTATCTGGCACTTGTAAAGTACAATTAGGGTGACCAGATGTCCTGATTTTATAGGGACAGTCCTGATATTTGGGGCTTTTTCTTACATAGGCGCCTATTACCCCTCGCCCTGCCCCCGTCCTGATTTTTCATAATTTCTATCTGGTCACCGTATGTAAAATATTTGTGATTATACAAAAGGCTTGCACTTGTAATGGAAGAGAGCAAGCTAGTATAGGGACTCAGAGAGGTAGGTGACAAGGTTATATTGTTGGCAAGGAAAATGTGAATAGCCTCATTTTCATAGTGTAAAGGGGCAGATGGTGCTTATTACCATACTATCTGAGAACCTCACAACATTAATGATTTTTTTTCCTTACAGTACCCATTAGATGCCGAGAGCGATCCCCATTTTAAGATGGGGAGGTGAGGCACAGAGATTAAGATAAAGATGTTAAGTGACCAGTTATTTTAGGTATCTCCAATTCTTGGTGCCCCACTTGAAACAGTTTAAATAGCCCTCATTTTTCAGAAAGTGCTCTATGCTAACTCTCTGCAAATCAGGCCTTTTAATGTATTGTACGTTGCGGCCCCAAAAACAGACGTACTCAATCATTTGATACTTTTTGAAACTCTAGCCTAAGTGGCGTGTCTAAGGTCACACAAAGTGTTCGGCACACCAGATCTCCTGAGTCCATAATTGTCCTCAGCTGGCTCTGTTCAAGGAATGCATTGGCTGTCCTGGGGGACTCAAGAGGGATTCCATTCCCAAGAGATGTTCCCGCTACTGTAACAGAAGCATATTGGCTGAGTACTGTGGAGAAGCTTGTAAATGCTCAGATCATAAACAGATAAATGTCATCCCCCCATGGTTGTCAATTGAACTTCTTTCTTGAGCATGATGTTAAATATTTTAACAATGATTTTAATATATGGCTCAGAATCCCCATTTACATTTGGCCTATGAGGTGGAGTCCTATCTGAATACCATGCACTGAAGTGCTAGTGTGTTGACACCTGCCTATTTGCATATCACTGGCATATGAGTGAATGAGATTAGGAATGGCAAATTTGTTCAGAAAAAATAAAATCAACCCCCTCTTTTCATCTCTCTGCCAAAACAAATATAGGAAATTTTTTCCATGCCCTAGTACTGATCTCCCCTATTTCCTGACTCTTCAGATAGCTGTAGTTTGGACTCTCGCCACACTTCTCTGACAATCTACCCAGTTTGTCTTTCCCAGTGATCCTCCAGTCTTGCTCCATCCCCATGAAATTTTCCTAAGGAGCAGAAGTAAGGAAGCTAGGAGCAACATTGTTTCAGTTGAGAATATAGAACCTTATTTAAAAATAAGGTAAGAAGGCTCATAGAATGAAAGCCACCTTGCTTAATTGCATGGTATTTAGTACTTGCAATTATTAGGCCTTTGGCACAGATAATGTCTAGGAACAATCAAAATACAGACTATGAAACATGCATATATTAGTAGCATTGGTATCGTGTGGTCATGACAGATAAAGTCCTTGTAAAAGTACATTTTGTTCCTTTTGTAACGATTTCAGTCTTTAAATTATGTTGTTTTTATGCAGCTATATTTAATCATTCCAAGTGTGAATATCCATGGCTTGTTCAAGTGTGTTCTCCTTCACTTAATTTCTTATCACTGACAGCAGTCCAAACACTTGTCTCAATTTTCAGATCAAAGCTGATGAAATCCAGATCTCTAAAGAACTGAATTGCCTCATGTATTTTTGTTCATCACAAAGAAAATAAACAAATCCAAAACCAGAACAATCATTTAAAGTGTGTTAGATATTTTAGTAGCATCTCGTCCACTGCAAGCAAATTTTCCTTTTCTAACATCTCTGCTTTGCTCTTTTCTTACTCTGTTGAGTTCATAAAATGGTTAATTTATTAATTCTTGTCTCATGCATGCACTTTTGCTCAGTAATGGGGCAAGAATGCCTGCACTTAGTAACTTATTAATTACTGAGGATCCACTGTGATGCTTTGCGGGAGTGCCAGGGAAGCACTTGTCTATGCCTGCTGTAGGTCAACTCCCCAACTCGGCTGGCCCTGGACAACACAAGCACTCCCCTCTAGGCCTACACAGGCCCCACTCTTTCGCTACAGGTTAGCGATGGGCACACTCCAACCCCCAAGCTCTCCAAGTGTCTCCTTGAAATGTTCAGCCCCTGTTCCACTGGACACTCCCAGTATTCACAGAATCACTGCTTCCAAAGAAACAGTACAGCCCAGCTTACCAGTGTCACCTCAGATCATCACTTTGCTTGACACACTGCGCTTAGATTTGTTTATAGTGAAAACAAGTAAAAGTTTATTTAGCGAAGTATAGAGTTCAAAGTAATGACAAGTAGAAGTATTGGAAACAAATGGGTACAGATAAAATAAAATCATAGCACACATTCTAGAATCAACTAGGTACTTTGATGTTTTAGAGCAGGGGTCGGCAACCTTTCAGAAGTGGTGTGCCGAGTCTTCACTTATTCACTTTAACTTAAGGTTTCACGTGCCGGTAATACATTTTAACGTTTTTTAGAAGGTCTCTCTCTATAAGTCTATATTATATAGCTAAACTATGTTGTATGTAAAGTAAACAAGGTTTTCAAAATGTTTAAGAAGCTTAATTTAAAATTAAATTAAAATGCTGATCTTATGCTGCCGGCCCACTCAGCCCGCTGCCGGCCTTGGGTTCCATTCACCTAGTTCAGCAGCGGGCTCAGCGGGGCCTGCGGGACCCTGGCTGGCAAGGGGCCGGCAGCCAGGACCCCAGACCGGGGGTGCAGGTGGGAATGGTGGGGGGGGGGGGGGCAGGAGCTCCCGTTTGGTGCTCAGGGGGGGGGGGGGGCTGGGTATGTGTGTGGGGTGCAGGAGTCAGAACGGGGGTTGGGTGTGTGTGTGTGGGGTTCGTGGGTCAGGGCAGAGGGCGGGGGTGCTCGGCTCGTGGGAGTGCTCACAGCAGGGGGCGGGAGGGGATATGCCCTGTTCCAACCCCTTTCCCCTGGGCCCCATCCCCACCTCTTCTCTGCCTCCTCCCCGGCGCAGCAAGCACGCTGCAGCTCGGCTCTGCTCCACTACGCTCTCCCTCGCAAGGGTGATCAGCTGATCGGCGGCAGGGAGAGGGAGGGGGAGGGGCCCATAAGCACCACACTGGGGGAAGAAGCGGGGGAGGGGGGAGCTTGGCTTCTGGCAGGACCAAGCTTCTGCCTCCTGCCCCCACAGGAGAAATCGGTGGGCAGGGGGCTAAGTGGGGCCAGGACCCCGGCAGGCAGCAGCGTGCCATCAAAAATCGGGGATGGAGACTGTGCTCCCAGGGAGCCTTCCTGCCTCTTGAATCAGGGTCAATAAACTTTTGGAAGACAGCATGGCATCTATACCCCGGCAGGGAAGAAAAGCTTGGTCTGGGTTTACTTTTCAAAGAATAAATTGCAAAGGTTTACTGTGCTATAAAGACTGGGTATCTGAACCTCAAATGATGATAAGCAATTGAATCAACTGATTGTATACACAATATTACCATATTATACAAGTGTATTGAGTAAGGACTTTTATGAAAGCTTGCGGCACACTGGTGATTAATATCATTCTTAAATGTATGCAGTAACACTGTATGAGGATTTATGGATACTCATAAGACCATAAGAACGGCCATACTGGGTCAGACCAAAGGTCCATCCAGCCCAGTATCCTGTCTACCGACAGTGGCCAATGCCAGGTGCCCCAGAGGGAGTGAACCTAACAGGTAATGATCAAGTGATCTCTCTCCTGCAATCCATCTCCACCCTCTGACAGACAGAGGCTAGGGACATTCCTTACCCATCCTGGCTAATAGCTATGAATTTATCTAGTTCTCTTTTAAACCCTGTTATAGTCCTAGCCTTCATAGTACCAAAGTTTAGACCCTGTCCATTGTGGTTCTGTAACTGGCTAGAGGTATGGTCACTGTAACCAGGTACAGGTAACATAGTTCATCTTGTATCCACACAACAGCTTTTTTGCCAAACATGCTGCATGTTTGCATCTAACACACTACTCAATTGTATTTTATTAATACCTTAAGTTTAAGCTATGCCAGAATGCCTCATCAGGAGACAGAGTGCCTGGAGGACATGTTCACACAATGATAGTAGTAGCATATGGGTCAATACACTCTAAGATGTGCTTCTGCAGGGAGCTGGGAGAAAAGAGGACCAGAAAACCAGTTATAAGAACAGGATACAGGAAAATCACCATGTAGCATGTAGCTTTTGGTGAGGTGAAACATTGTTAGCTACCATGGTGTTGGGATTTCCTCCGAGACCTTTTCTATTCGGCTTATCCACAATACCTTCTCCAGTTCTGGGAGAACACTTCATCCAGTTCTCTGGGATCCAAAACACTCAGTTCGACTCTGGATTTCATCACTCAGGTTCCTTTATTTGGCATACAGCAAAGCTATGCTGAGTTGATCAGACTCAAGCATAGGGAGTGGTTATATGGCATACCAAACATCCAAAGTTACACAGACAACCTCTTCCTTTATGTACATTTACACATTACATGGCATTTGCTATACATTACACCGCACATTTTTGGACTGGCTTGGTTATTTTGCAGGAACCAATCCCTGCACAGCATGCTCTGTCCATGTGCTGTTCACATGGAACCTGATCTTCACATTCCAGGTTTATTTTCCCCATAGTCCCTAGCATCAAGGTGTTGCTGCTTATCTTAGCTAGCACAGACATCCTGACTCCAGCATAATGTTTGTCAAACCTTAACCTACAACTTAACCTTCCATTCACCTTCCCAGTTATGCCCACTAAGAGATGAGGCAAGTTACTTATGCCAAGCCAGGACTACACATGTTTACTAACCATTTTTGCCATGTGATGTGTGAACACAACAATATCACTAACTGGTTACAAATTCATAGGAATTCTAGTATGGACAGAATTTTACTGATTTGCCCAAGGTGACATGGCAGAGTGAGGACTAGAACCTACCCATCATGACTACCAGTGCCCTGCTCTAATAAATCATCTCCTTCAGCCCCAAGTTAAATTATTCCTGTTTTTAATTTTAATTCTTCTATTAGTTATTGTTTATCTTATGGTGTAGGAGTGAGGAAAATATAGGGAATTATATGGATTTATTTTTCTGTCATATAAACTTTCCTACTGCATTTTAAAACTATTGGGCAATTTTCTATTTCAAACAGATATTTTGCCCCTTTAAACATGCCATTATGTACATATCTCATGCATGCAGAGAAGGAATGCTGTATCATCAGGCAGAAATGCAAGCGTGAATGAAATTTTGGTACAGTATCTCATCATGGTTTTAAAAATAATGTTTGTTCAGATTTCTCTCTTTGCAAAATATGAGCCAAGAACCAACCGACCTTGTGACAACTAACAATTATAGACAAAGTATTTCTGAAATATGCTTTAAAAGATGCAGCCTGAGGCATGTTCTGTTTCCTGTAATGTCAAAAGAAAAATTAATACAAAGTGGGTCCTTAAATGAGAAGAAACTAAATTGATGTTTGGCATTATCTGAAAAGAAACATCTTTCTTTCTTCTTTTACTTCTTATTTAGTTTTGCTTTTCTTCTTGCAAAGAAGATTTTGTAGTTCTTCACAATTTTTCACTCAGACTTTACAAGTGGAGCTTGGTAAAGACTGGAGCGATTCGGGAGCCCAAACTTCCCATTTCAAAAGCATATGTTAAAACTGCAAACAGTGCGTGCAGATAGGAATGTTAAGTTTCCCCACATACAAACTAATTTAACTGGGGTTTGTAGGGGGACGATTGAGCACTGCTTGAGATAAATGTGAATCATTCAAGAAACTCCATTTTGGAATCCCCTCCACAGCTATTGTACTGCTGTGGCGATGAGATAGTGGCCATTTTTCTCCAACACCCTGTATGCAGGATTTGGAGGTCACTGAAGCTTTGAAATCCCTAGTCTAGGAGTATCTCCTCTAGCCTCCTATCAGCTTGTCCTATTCAAGGATTGTGTAGGGCTTCCATCTGCAACACAAAAGGGATGTCTCTGTCCTTATGTCTTGGTGAAGAACTAGAGCAGGGTCCCCATCTTGTCATTTCACTTTGTGCACTCTATCTAGAAGGATGAATTTTGCCCTATCCATAACTTATTTGTGCAAAAGTTGTCAGAGTGTGGAAGTATTTATCAATCTAGTCCTTCATTTGCAATTGTAAATGTTGGGTTGTCAAGTTCTAATTTTCTCATGAAAATTTAGACAAGTATAGAAAAATGATTGGTTCATAGAGAATAAGCCTTATTTAGTACTAATTGCATCCAGTGCAATCCCGTTAAAATCAAGGATGAAGGAAAAGGTTTCCTAGACGAGAGCCTGTGTCTTCCCTCTCCCTTACAAAGTGGTCGGTCTGTTAATTCTGCTATAATTCTGACTGATGCTATATTTATTAGGCAGAGTAAGGACTGTTGATAATTTGTGGGTTGCTCTGCTTTAGATCAGGAAGAAAATGTGAAGTGCTTTTCAAAGGCAATACCATGAAACTCAGTGGTGTGATTGTGTTCAACAGGAATTGATAATGCTGGGAGCTATAAGCTGTTTTGCAAGCCCACCCAAAAACTCTATGTCCGGTTCTGGTTGTTAAAAGGATCTGACTGCGCTTCAGGTTTGGACAAAGCCAGCTGCTGCACTGCGGGTAAACCCATAATTGTGTCACAAAAGCTGCTGCAAGGAGGGACTGCTAGGGAAACACAGGGGTGGTGTCGCACATGTGGTCCTTAATTTTCCCCCCACTCCCAGCTGTTTGCTCCAGGAGCTTGTGAAGCTAAACAGGAGAGGTGGTGGTGAAGATGTTGCAGCACTGAATGGGAATCCATTCTATCCTCCTGCTCCCCAGTCACACAAAGGAATCCCAGTTTTCCCTCAACACAAGGTAGGGGAAAGATTCTGCTCCTGCACCTGACACACCCTCCAGCCCCATTAAAAATCAAAGAAGGACCATTACTGAATACACACTCAGCACCCCACAGCCGAAGTCTGCTAGCAAAGATCACAGACCACTCACTTGCCTTCACCATTACTGCCGCTGTGAAGAACAGCTGTCACATTGAGAAGCCTCCATGTGGTTTTGGGCGGGGGGGAGGGGAGTCATGGTGGTTGAAAGTGTATGTTATGACAAAAGACTAAATTACACGGGAACACAAAGGAGAAAATATCAGGAATAAATCAAGTTATATTGTCTCATTGTTTCCTTGTCCCCTCCCGTCCATTTGTTGTCTCTTTGTTGTCTCTTGTTTTGCACTTAGGTTATAAACTCTTTGGGGGTAGTGACAGTCTTTTGTTCTGTGTTTGTACAGCATCTAGCCCAATGGGGTGTTGGTCCATGATTAGGCTCCTAGATGCTATGGTAATATAAATAGTAAGTTACCACACTAAGACGGTTTACAAGTTCCATCCAGCCACATTTTATTCTTGGGTTCTGTTTCCAACCAACTCTAGCTGCAACCACTTTCAGCTCATAAGTCCTTTCACCTATGCCATGCAGAATGTTCCATGCCTTAAAGGCACAGCAACCTCATACAGTCATGACAATTCTTTAAGCCTCTACATCATTGTGTCGGTGGAAGGATTATTTTCATAGAGTTGTAGATTCCAAAGCCAAAAGGGACAATTGTGACCATCTACTCTGATCTCCTGCATAACACAGGCCATATAACTTCCTCAAAAGAATTTCTAGAGCAGTGTTTTTCAAAGTTTGGGTCGCGATCCAGTACTGGGTCACGGCATGTAAGGCATTGGGTCGCCTGGCTCAGCACCCAGGGACCCTAGCGGCTCCGGTCAGCACTGCTGACCGGGACATTAAAAGTCCCGTCAGCGGTGTTGCCCAGCTAAGGCAGGCTAGTGCCTACCTGTTCTGACACTGCGCTGTGCCCCAGAAGCGGCCAGCAGCGGGTCCGGCTTCTAGGCAGGGGGGCCACGGGGCTCCGCATGCTGCCCCCACCCCGAGCACCGGCTCCACACTCCCATTGGCTGGGAACCGGACAATGGGAGCTGGGGTCAAGAGCTGCACGGAGCCGCTTGCGCACCTCTGCCTAGGAGCTAGACCTGCTGCTGGCCGCTTCCAGGGTGCAGCACAGTCCGTGGTGCCAGAACAGGCGGGAAGCCTGCCTCTGCACCCTGGCTGCGCCGCTGACCGGGAGTCACTGGAGGTAAGTCCGCGCCCGAACCCCATGCCCCAATCCCCTGCCACAGCCCTAAGCCCCCCCCAACCCAGAATCCCTTCCAGCACCCCAAACCCCTCATCCCCGGCCACACTCCAGAGCCTGACCCCCCATCCCAGAGCCCTGACCCCCTTCTGCACCCCAACCCCCTGCCCCAGCCCTGAGCCCCCCCAAACCCAGAGCCCCTCCTGCACCCCAAACCCCTCATTCCCGGCCCAACCCCAGAGCCTGCACCCCCAGCCCAGAGCCCTGACCCCCTCCTGCACCTCAACCCCCTGCCCCAGCCCAGAGCCCCCTCCGACACCCTGAACCCCTCATTCCTGGCCCCACCCTGCAGTCCTCACCCCCACACCCCAACCCTCTGCCCCAGCCCTGAGCCCCTCCCACACCCCAAACCCGTCATCCCCAGCTCCATTGGGTTGCGGGCATCAACAATTTTCTTCAACTGGGTCCCCAGAAAAAAAGTTTGAAAACTACTGTTCTAGACCATATCTTTTAGTAAAAATCGCCCGTGATGGAGAATCTGCCATGACTCTTGGTAAATTGTTCCAATGGCTAATTACCCTAATTGTTAAAAGTTTACACCTTATTTACAGTCTGAATTTGTCTAGGTTCATGTTCTAGCCATTGGATCGTGTTATACCTTTTTCTGCTAGACTGAAGAGCCCATTAATAAATATTTGTTCCCTATGTAATCAAGTCACCCTTTAACCTGCTCTTTGTTAAGCGAAAGTGATTGAGTTCCTTGAGTCAATCAATATAAGGCATGTTTTCTACTCCTTTAATCATTCTTGTGGCTCTTCCCTGGATCTCTCCAATTTATCAACATTTATCATTGAAGTGTGGATACCAGAACTGGACATCATATTCTAGCAGTGGTCAGACCAGTGCCAAATACAGAGGTAAATATACTTTCTACCCTTTGTCAAGGTGCCCCTTATTATTGGGCTTGATGGAGTGGGTGTGGGAGGAGGGGAATAGCATCATCAGCATAATAGAAAATCCAAATGGGGTAAATCCTCCTTGCAGATCAAGCTTCACCCAGATTGGTCTCTAGCAGGGTCCTTAAGATGGTCTGGCTACATATTCAGTTTATGTCCATCACTGGCAATCTTATTGTGCCACTAAAGCTGTTGGTGAGCATGTGATCACCATCCATGTAGCAGCATTTCTTGGTACACATCCTTTGTAAGTCGTTAGTCTTACAGCCTAGCAACATGTCTATACCAAGAAAGCTGAAACTGAACCAGTGCTGAGGGAGGCAATTGGTGGGTTCAACTATGAATAGCCTCCTTTCTGATCTTGTTTTGCCACTTAATATAGAGCTGCTGACAAAGACAAGAATAAAAAATGTCAATCCGCTACTATTCGCAGCACCCATGTTTCCCTGCTGTACACCAGAGTTGGTCCATGGTTCTATATGTCTGCAGCTTTGTAGGAAGCTTGATGTCACAACATCCCTACAGAGGCAGCTGAAGGCCTGAAACATGGCAGCAGCTGCTGTTATACAAGTGTCCACATCTTTCCAGCACTGTCTGTGATGCTTCCTAAATATATGATAGCTCAACGGCCCATCTGGATAGGCTAATACTGAGCTGGAGGTTGCTTAATGGTAAGAACCAGGGAATTAGTTTTATCCAGATTAATAACCATGCCAATGCATGCTGCTTCTTGCCTGACCAGATCAGCCATTAGTTACAGTGATTCATCAAACTGAGCCAACATGACAATGCCATTGACATATTCAAGATCTCAACAGAGAATGGTGTTCAGCTCAATGTCAGGGACAGCTGCCTCATCAAGCTTCTTGTTCAACCACTCAATGCTGATACTACACAGTGATGGTGGCAGACCACTGCCTTGATGAACTCCCATGGAAACAGGAAACCATCCCATGTATTTGTCATTAACTCAAACATATCTTTCCGTTTCATTATAGAGCTCTTCTGTTAATGACAGCATCTTCCCAGGGATGCCAGAAAACATCCGCAAAGTCACCTCATTGTCCTCCTTCATATCTCTCCTTAAAACTTTCCTTTGCCATGATGTCTACAAAAATATTGACAGTGGTTAAGCAGCTTGTTTTCTGAGACTGCTGCCTATCAAGTTGACCAAAACTGTCTATTGTTTCCTTGTCCTCCTCTGTCTGTCTCCAACTGTTATTTATCAGCCTATACTTAAGTTGTTGCACAGTTCTGGGAAAACATCTAATTTGTGACAAGGACACGAGAAGAAGCAGCAGCAGCCTATACTTAGGGTACGTCTACACTACGGGATTAGTCCGAATTTACGGAATTCGATTTTTTGAAACCGATTGTATAAATTCGATTGTACGCGGCCACAGTAAGCGGATTAATTCGGCAGTGCGCGTCCATGTACTAAGACTAGCGTCGAATTCCAGAGCGTTGCGCTGTGGGTAGCTATCCCATAGCTATCCCATAGTTCCCGCAGTCCCCCCCGCCCATTGGAATTCTGGGTCGAGATCCCAATGCCTGATGGGACAAAAAATATTGTCGCGGGCGGTTCTGGGAACATCCTCCCCCCCCCCCCTCCGTGAAAACAACGGCAGACAACCATTTCGCGCCTTTTTTCCGTGGAGAACTGTGCAGATGCCATAGCTCGGCAAGCATGGATCCCGCTCAGCTCAAATTTGCAGTCATGAACATTGTAAACACCTCGCGCATTATAGTGCAGTTTATGCTGAACCAGGACCAGAAAAGCCAGGTGAGGAGGAGGCGGCTACGGCAGCGCGGCGACGAGAGTGATGCGGACATGGACATGGACACAGAATTGTCTCGCGCCACGGGCCCCGGCGCTTTGGAGATCATGTTGGTAATGGGGCAGCTTCTCGCTGTGGAACGCCGATTCTGGGCCCGGGAAACAAGCACTGACTGGTGGGACCGCATAGTGCTGCAGGTGTGGGACGATTCCCAGTGGCTGCGAAACTTTCGCATGCGTAAGGGCACTTTCCTGGAACTTTGTGACTTGCTTTCCCCTGCCCTGACGCGCCAGAACACCAAGATGAGAGCAGCCCTCACAGTTGAGAAGCGAGTGGCGATAGCCCTGTGGAAGCTTGCAACACCGGACAGCTACCGGTCAGTCGGTAATCAGTTCGGAGTGGGAAAATCTACCGTGGGGGCTGCTGTCATGCAAGTAGCCAAAGCAATCGTTGAGCTGCTGCTAAAAAAGGTAGTGACGCTGGGAAATGTGCAGCTCATTGTGGATGGCTTTGCTGCAATGGGATTCCCTAACTGTGGTGGGGCGATAGATGGAACCCATATCCCGATCTTGGCACCGGAGCACCAGGGCAGCCAGTACATAAACCGCAAGGGGTACTTTTCTATGGTGCTGCAAGCAATGGTGGATCACAAGGGACGTTTCACCAACATCAACGTGGGATGGCCGGGAAGGGTTCATGACGCCCGCGTCTTCAGGAACACTAGTCTGTTTAAACGGCTGCAACAAGGGATTTACTTTCCAGACCGGAAAATTACCATTGGGGATGTTGAGATGCCCATCGTTATCCTTGGGGACCCAGCCTACCCCTTAATGCCGTGGCTCATGAAGCCATACACAGGCAGCCTGGACAGTACTCAGGAGCGGTTCAACTACAGGCTGAGCAAGTGCAGGATGGTGGTAGAGTGTGCCTTTGGACGTTTAAAAGGTCGCTGGCGCTCGTTACTGACTCGCTCGGACCTCAGCCAAACCAACATCCCCATTGCTATTGCAGCTTGCTGTGTGCTCCACAATCTCTGTGAGAGCAAGGGGGAGACCTTTATGGCGGGGTGGGAGGCTGAGGCAAACCGCCTGGCCGCTGATTACGCGCAGCCAGACACCAGGGCGATTAGAAGAGCACACCAGGAAGCGGTGCGCATCAGAGAAGCTCTGAAAACAAGTTTCAGTGCTGCCCAGGCTCCTGTGTGAAAGTTATGTTTGTTTGTCCCTGTTGAAAACCCGCCCACTTGATTCACTCATTCCCTGTAAGCAACCCACCCTTCCCCCTTCCCCCTTCGATCCCAGTTTTATTTAAAAAAAAATAAAGTCAGTGTCGTTTTCAAATTACAAATCAAGAACTTTTTATTAACGGGGGGTAATGAACATAGGGAGAGAAATAACCAGGTAGTCCGGGTGGGGTTTGGGAGGAGGGTAGGAGTGAAGGAACAGGGCAGGAACAACATTCAAAATAATGAGAGCCTTTTGCTCGGGCTCTCTAATGGGGTGGACTGGCAGGTTGCACGGAGCTTCCCCCCCCGCGTTCTTACACGTCGGGGTGAGGAGGCTACGGGACTTGGGGA
>QXTE01000161.1:702281-880831 GCA_003942145.1 Platysternon megacephalum
GATCAGATCCAGTATCTCGCGTGTGGTCCATGCTGGTGCTCGTTTGCGGTTCTCGGACTGCATGGCTACCTGTGCTGTTCAGCTCTGTGTGGTCACCTGTGCTCACCAGGCTGGGCAGACAGGAAATGAAATTCAAAAGTTCGCGGGGCTTTTCCTGTCCAACTGCCCAGAGCATCCGAGTTTCGATTGCTGTCCAGAGCGGTCACAATGGTGCACTGTGGGATAGCTCCCGGAGGCCAATACCTTCGAATTCCGTCCACACTAACCCTAATTCGAACCGGCAATGTCGATTTCAGCGCTACTCCCCTCGTCGGAGAGGAGTACAGAAACCGATTTTAAGAGCCCTTTAAATCGAATTAAATGGCCTCGTTGTGTGGACGGGTACAAGCTTAATTCGCTATAATGCTGCTAAATTCGAACTAAAATTGTAGTGTAGACCAGGCCTTAGAGTGTAAGCTCTTGGGGGCAGAGATAGTCTTTTTGTTCTGTGTTTTGTACAACTCCTAGCACAATGGGATACTAGTCCATGACTGAGGCTCCTACATGCTACCACAATACAAATAAATACTAATTATTGAAAGTGGAAAACTCTGGAGATACCATTGTTAATATTTTAGCAGCACATCTTTGACTGTTCCCTACTGTACATTTTTGTTTTGATTATTTATTCAGATATTTAGAAGGTGTTAGGTGCCTTTCATACATAGAACGAAGACCATTCCTTACTCCATATAACTAAATATAGACAAAATACAGGTTGGGGGAAGACAGACAAGAAAAATGACCATGGTGAAATTTAACATGTGGTTGATTTAGTTTAACTTTTTTTCTTCCCCTCCACTTCAACTCCCTTTTGCAATTCTCCTCTAAAACAGTGTCCTCCTTCCCCCACTGTCCTCTCCCTGTCTCCTTTATGGATCTTGATTTGAATTATAATACACAGAGACCCATTGTGATGAAGGGAATGAATGAGATCTTCTAGAGTACTTACCTACACACTATGCAAGGTTCTTGTTCCTGAATTTGTATCTTAAATTTATTGTTTTAATATCTCAAAGTCCAACATCTTATTAACTGCTCAGACACTCAGAATACACTTTTTCTGATCATGTGCCACTCATTCTAATGGCTTTGTTTTTCCAAGGACCACTAAATCTTATAAGCAAAGGCTTAATTTCCTCCTTTGAAAGACGAGAAAACATGATGAAAGTGTCTGCTGTGGGCTGTATAGCAATGAGGCATTCATGTCTATTTCTGTCTATTGAGATACTTTTCAGGCTAATAATTGGAGATTGATCATTGTAAAAGCTATATTGCTGCAACAAAAATGACATATGCACTGTGCAGATAGGATTATATTGGAGTTAATTTTTCATAACACTATCAAATGGGGAAGCATGAACACCTCACTCATGAAATATACTTTAAGAGTTTCCTTCAGAAATATTTAGTATCTCTAATTGTTTCACATAAATTTCAGTTCCCCCTCTTGCATTGTTTAGTTAATACCTATTGGAATTTTATATTGAAATTTTCTCACATCCTATGCTAGCATGAAGAGTATATTACATTGTGTGGGAATTTATCTTTCCATAGGTAATAAGAACAGTCATCTGTTGTCGAGTCTTCCTTCTCTAAATTGTTTTCTCTGATGTTTATGTATCAGTGGAGTAAAATTAATTACACCAGCTCTGTAATGATGATAGAATGATAATTGTTAAACATCAATGAGATATTTCAGGTGGGGGGGGGGGAGAAGGGATTTTAAATTTCGAGAATCACTTGGGAGAAATGAATCAAAAGAAAGATCTGAACACAACAGATTTGACAGTTATTTGCAATGGCCAGAGAGAGGGAATATGTGTACAAGTCCCTCAGGACTCAGTAGAAGCCCATCTGCTGGCCTTCTGCCCAGATTTTCTTCACTATGATAAAATTCCTTTGCCCTTTAAATGATATAGGGTTGAACTTTGGCAACATGTAGAGATCTAAAAAGCCAGTTGCTGCTCCTAAATCTGTGTGGATTAGGATAGTATTTCCATTCCAGATGCTGGATCTTGTGGGACTTGTGAAAAAGGGATGGGAGTTCCTTACATTTCACTTTCTCTGGGTGGAGAGAAAGGAAATGTTTTGACTTGATGTGTTAGCCCAGAATGGATGGACCTTTTTAACCAATCAACAAAGATATATATGGCTGGTCTCTTCATAAAAGGAAGGTGGAGAGGAACATACGATGACTCTTTGGGAGAAGTATTTGAAGAAGAGGAGGAAGATCTGTTTGTAGCTGGGTTAGTTTCTGTATTAACAGCTTCTCTTCTGTTTTGCTTGACTTACATTGTCAAGAAGCAGCACAGTCAGCATCCAGCACTGGGGGTTAGGAGACCAGCAACCTGACACTTTTGACATGAGTGGTGTTACTCTTGATATACATTGAAACAACAGAGCACAGAATCACATTTCTGGGTTCTAGTTCCAGCTCTACTATGACCTACTGTGAGACCTTGGGCAAATTTTATATCTTCTTTCCTCCAGTAAAATGGACAATGTGACGGGTTGGGGCTGCCAACTGATGTGCCAAGACTACTTCTGCCCCTGCTTTCCCTGCCAGCTTGGGACTCCATCACCCTGTCTTGTTGAGCCAGACACGCCAGTCTTCTCCAACACAGACCCAGGGTCTGAACCACATGCCCCAAAGCTGCAGCCTTAACTGAAAGCAACTTAAGAAGTGTTCCTGTCTTTAACACTCAGATGCCCAACTCCCAATGGGGTCCAACCCCCAAATAAATCCGTTTTGCCCGGTATAAAGCTTATACAGGGTAAACTCATAAATTGTTCGCCCTCTATAACACTGATAGAGAGATATGCACAGTAATAAGTACAAAGTGATTTTATTAAATACAGAAAGTAGGATTTAAGTGGTTCCAAGTAATAGCAGACAGAACAAAATAAAATAAAACCCGCAAGTCTAAACCTATTACAGTAAGAAAACTGAATACAGATAAAATCTCACCCTCAGAGATGTTTCAGTAAGCTGCTGTCACAGACTGGATGCCTTCCTCGTCTGGGCACAATCCTTTCCCCTGGTACAGCCCTTGTTTCAGCTCAGGTGGTAGCTAGGGGATTTCTCATGATTACCGCCCTCTTTGTTCTGTTCCACCCACTTATATATCTTTTGCATAAGGCAGGAATCCTTTGTCCTTCTCTGGGTTCCCACCCCTCCTTCTCAATGGAAAAGCACCAGGTTAAAGATGGATTCCAGTTCAGGTGACATGATCACATGTCACTGTAAGACTTCATTACCCACTTGCCAGCACACACGTATACAGGAAGTCTTACAAGTAAAACAGAGTCATCTACAGTCAATTGTCCTGGTTAATGGGAGCCATCAAGATTCCAAACCACCATTAATGGCCCACACTTTGCATAATTACAATAGGCCCTCAGAGTTATATTTTATATTTCTAGTTTCAGATACAAGAGTGATACATTTATACAAATAGGATGACCACACTCAGTAGATTGTAAGCTTTGTAATGATAACTTACAAGAGACCTTTCGCATGAAGCATATTCCAGTTACATTATATTAATACTCATTAGCATATTTTCATAAAATCATATAGAGTGCAATGTCACAGACATAACACCTATCTTTCAAGCATTTTGTGGGGATTAATTAGCTAGTTTCTGTAAACTGCTTTTAATTTGTAAAGTGCTAATTATTGCTATCATTAATTAAACTAGCCATAGAAAGAAGAATATAGTGCTGCCTCAGGACAATGGTGTTTGATTTATTTTGTTGAGTACCCAGAAAAAGAAATACAAACTTTGGGAAGAGAAGATTACTTATATTCAGTATGCTGGGATGTGTCTCTTTGGAAGAGTTGTGCTGACCAGACTCGTTTGTTAATTCAAAAATTATTAGCAGCTTGTAACTACAATCATAATTGTCCTTGATTCCTAGAATTATGTTCATTATTTGCAAAGTATTTCTTGTCATTGAAACACACACATACACACACAAAAGTTTTAACTACTGTTAGTGCAATCCTGTTTTTGTTTTGAGTGAAAGTGGTCTATAGGCTCTTGAAGTACAGTATGAGATCCACAGTGATTCTGATGCAAAGATTCAAGGGTGTGAAGGTACATTTGTAAGCAGAGTCAGGATGAGCTCTACCCTGACATCTGGTGGTGAATTATGGCGAGTGTGGAGAAGAACTTCAGGGGCTGATCTTGTTTGCATAGGCACACCCACTCCGCCTAGCATGAGCCTACAGCAGCCCAAAATGGTAACTTTGGCTGTTGTAGGATCCCCAGTTTCTCTGTTATTGGGTCAGGAAGAATAAAGTGTTGTTACCCTGGTTATGTGAACCAAGGCCAGTGAACTGTTGTATGACAGAGGGACTCACCATCAACTAAGTAGCACTTGCTAGACAAGGGATATGGGTTCCAAAACCCAGTGAATTGAGAGAGGTTGGGGACAGGTATTTGTACCTGATGGGATGGGCCCCTTTTGAGGGCCTGACACACCAATTGCACCTCCTTCTCTCTCCACTGTTGAATGTCAGAGCTAACTTTGATCCCATTAGGAATCTAGTTACAGACTGCTGAGCTGAATTTGCTTTGGGCCAATGGTGCACCAGCACTAGGGCTCCCCTACTATAAGCTGAAATCACTAAGAGCTGAAATCACTAAAGGTATTAAGAGTTGAGATCACTGAGTGCTGTGTTAACTAGTGGGGGAGCCTGAAGCTATATTGCTAAGCGGCTGGTGGAGTGGAGCAGTTCGCGGAGCGGCTAACGGAGCAGTTTGTGGGACGGTTGGCGTGGCCCACGGAACGGCGAGCGGAGCAGTTTACGAAGCGGCTGGCAGAGAGGAGTAGTTTGCGGGACAGTTGGCGTGGCCCACAGAACGGCGAGCGGAGCAGTTTGCGGGACGGTTGGCGCTGCCTGTGGGACAGCGAGCGGAGCGGAGCAGTTCGTGGGACGGCTGGTGCAGCTCACGGGGACGGATAGTGGAGCGGAGCGGCTCATGGTGAAGGCGGCAGCAGAACCCCACGGAGAGGCGGGGCAGTTGGCCTTGGACCACGTAAGGTGCCCCTTAACACCCTGCGTACCCTTTCTTCCCCCCCCCCTTCCACCTAGGCTGTGGGGGGGCAAAAACTCTGCAGCTCTGGGGCTGCATTGACCAAGGACAGAGACTCTTGGGTTGTTGGACTCAAGAGACTTTAGAGGTGTTGGACTTTTGGGACTTTGGGGTGATCTTTTGGGTTGTTGGACTTAAGACCCTGAGGGGAAAAGGACACTGCCAACCTTACTTGGGGGTGGGTCTTTTGCTCATGGTTTGTATTATGAATCCTGTTTGTGGTGTTTACCCAATATAATGCCGCATTGTTTCCCTCCTTTATTAAAAGGATTTTGCTACACTCAGACTCCGTGCTTGCGAGAGGGGAAGTATTGCCTCTTAGAGGCGCCCGGGGGGTGGTATGAAATTGTCCCAGGTCACTGGGTGGGGGCTCGAGCCGGTTTTGCATTGTGGTATTGAAACGGAACCCCTAGATACTGAACCCGGCCCTTGTTGCTGCCAACTCAGATGGGCAGAAGGGTTACACATTGAATAGCTTGTGGGAATGTTAATGGACATGGATCCCTTTACCTGTACAGTTTTGATCTTTATTCAGCCTGGATTAATAGTGAACAACATGCTGCTTCAATTCTGCCTCACAAAATGGCAGCTGACTCTGCCCACAGCTGAATGCTAAAAAGTAAAGATTCAGTACACGGAAAAGAATCATTACATAGCTATAAATTCCACATATTTGCACCAACTTTTTTATTTCTTTCTAAAAATTGTAGGAAATTCCTAGACAGACTTAATTAATGAAATTGTACATACATATCAATTGCCTTCGAAAGATTTTCAGAATATTGTTACTTAAAGGAACACCACCTCATCACCATTTTGAGACTTTACTTACAAGTGTAACAGCTAAGATTACTATAACTGAAAATGATTAAAGAAAAATTTCCTGTTTTAGTTCATATTTAGTCGATTTCACTCTTCATCCTTGTAACAGTGTTTTACCTCTCCAATCGAGTGCCCCAGTTTCTCCTCCTACTGATTTCATAGTTTCATGTAACTCTCTCCCTAAATGAGAAGAGGGAAAACAACAAAAACTACCCATTGTGTGGTAAACAAGAGTCAAAAGCAAATAATTGGCCCAAGAAGCAGTTCTTTTCCCTCATTCTGCCACAGCACTCCATCAAAGGCCTGAGCAATATTCCCTCACATTCATACAGGGAAATAATAACAGGCTTCCTCCCATCCTCTCTCAGAAACATTGCTGTGGGCCCCAAAACTTAGAACTAACACTCAGTTCATGTCCACAGTTCTCTCTGCTCCTTTACCCATGGCCTTTTTCTTTCTGCTGTTAGTCCACCTGAGAATTTGCCAATTCTGGCTCATTAGCCTACCAGCACCCTTCCTTCAGAATCTTTTGTTGCTATTCTCCCTCTCTCTCTGTCCAACAGCTCTTGGGTCCTCTACCCTATTCCAGCCTCTTTCAGGTTCCCTCAACAGGAAGAAGCAGTGCCAGCCTCGACTCTTACCTAGCTTTTTGCTGTTAATCAAAAGAAACCTTTTTTATATTGCCACCCCCTTTCCTAGTGTGTATTACTACTCAACCTATAATCCTCAGCGTCTGGGAACTATACCTCCCAGAATTCCTTTGTTCCTAGGATAAAATTGATCTTGTAGCCACCTTTAAAGAGCCAGAACAGCTGTTACAATCTTATATAACAAATGAGTCAGTTACCCTGATGTGTGTGCATGGGTTTATCTGTATATAATTAAGGTCTGTTGGGCAGAGTTAAGCTGAATTTTGGATAAGAAATATGGAATTGGGTGTAATTTAATTTTGGTTTTTGATAAGTAGTGTATAGGAATTGGGTAGTATCCTTTAACTAGTTTATGAGGCCTGTAGTAGCCTTCACTCTCTGTGTTTCAGAAACCACCAGTACCCCTACCACAGCAGATGCACATTTATGTAGTTAGGCCTTGCATGTTGTTTATAATTAGTAAATATGGCTGTTCGGATCCCACTGTGCCCATGAGGTTTCTTCATAATGTGCTGGTTGTGTAAAGAGCAAAATACATAACACTAAGTCTTCGTGAAAATTTTTAGCTCATCTAGATATAGAACTTGTTTTAGTATGTTCATTAATAACAGAGTTCAAATATATTTGAAATTAGGATATCCCCACCTTTTGGCAGGTAGAATTTAGATAAGCAAAAAACAGGTAAAATGTGAAATTGTATCTGAACCAAAATTCTGTCCCCTTACTCAGCAATAAAATTATGTACATAGCAAGTTAATCATAACAACATGGTGGATAGATGTCGGAGGTCAGTGTTATGGCTGTTTGTGAAATATTAATTATGAATGTCCTGGTTTTCAAATGTGTATATATGTTTAACTAACTGATCTATAACTAACTAAATAATATTTAGTCCTGCCATGAGTGCAGGGGACTGGACTAGACCTCTTGAGATCTCTTGCAGTCCTACGATTTATGATTCTATGTTTACAGTATTCAAACTGTTAAAGTTTTGTGTGTGGAAAGAAATATCCAGTTGTACTGTGTCAAGGAGACAAATGAGAGATTGTCATGCTTGGGGAAAAAACACTCCATTGTTCTGCTGATTCTAAAGTAAATGACAAAAAATTGTAGACTAATTTGCATAACTGGGAGATTAGAAAAGTATTCTATTATCCTTATTAATATATTTCCCCTTCTTAATTATAAAGATTTGAATCTTTTTGAAACAACTTCATACAAAACATTCTTAGGGATATAGGCTGCATGTAAAGTTCCAGTTCTGGATAGGCTATTTGCATAACCTTACAAAAGGGATAAATTACCTCCTATTGAACAATAGGTGCTTTTAAAAGGGGATTTGGGATATCTAGCAAAAATTTGAAACTGAGAGAAGGAAACCTTTTTCTTATATTTAAATATAGACACTTGACTAGAAGTAATTTTTTAATCTGTTACATACCCTTGCACAAAAAAGTGGTCCTTCCATTCCTTTCAGATAAGCTAACATGCATTTAAAAATTCCTACAATATAGAATTTCAAAGAAATTGTATGTAATGATCCTGCTTTTTTTGTTAATGAGAGATTTATTTAAAATAATAAATGCTCTGCCCCAAGAAGATTTCTTGGGAATCTCAAAAAGTGGTAATGTAAAAATCACGAGTTTTATTTGGCTTAAAAAGCAATGGGAAAGTACTTTCCCACAGTGGGGTTTCAAGGAAAATGGGACATGCAATGTGATGGTATGCTTATTATTTACCTGACCAGAAAGGAGTTCAATTTACTTCTCTTCTTTTTTCACAGTAGGTTGCAGAACCTGTAGCACAAGTTGCAAAATTACAAAGAATAGTATTATCTACCTACATCTCTGAAAAATTACCTCTTGCTGCCCTAGAAAGCATCACACCATGGGAACCCGTGGCATTAGTAATTGTGCTAACATGGTAACACCTCATGAACAAATTGCCCAGAAAGGGGAAAGGAAGAGATGGAACCATGACTTTCCTCACCTCCACACTGGCCCATGGAACTCAGCTGACACACTGGAGGCAGTTTGTTCCATCCTTATGAAATGGAGCAGATTGTGCATCAAACAGCCCCAGGATAGACTGAGTTTCAGAAGGTACAATCTGCCCTGTTGCTCCACATAGGGTGGTGCAGTTTTGGGGGGTCCACTACATAGAGCCCTGTGCAAATTGCACACTCTAGTCCTTAACTAACCAACTTTTTACAAACCCTCAGGCTTGTAAAAAATACCCTTTGGAACTTTGAGATCCTCTAGTGAGTACAAACTTCACAACCTTTGTACCTAGAAGGGTGTCAGAAGAAAATACTCCAGTCATGTTAGTTCCCCTAAATTCCAGCATAGTATATCTTAGAACAGAAAATTTGCCATGCATCTCCACTCTGGGGCTGGGAGTGTGTTATACCCATCCCCTTAGCATCCAAGCAGTCTCTGAATACAGAAAGTTGTAATATTAAATCTAACCTAATATTATTATATTATTATTATATTATTATATTATTATTATTAACCAAATGCTCAACTGCAGGTCAGAAGTAAGAGCAACACAAACAATTAAATTTATCATAGCAAAAATCAATTACACACAACATTTGCAAGTATCAGTCTTATCCAGAGTCCCAAAGGTGCAGTAGTACTATTGAAAGTGTCTCGCCCAGGCAGGCTTTGCTGCTTTTAAAAGGCAGAGAAAGTCAGTGAACATCTGGTGGAGATCTGTTATCACCACAATCCTAACATTGCTTTTTCCTCCTTATTTAGTTAGCTGGAAGCCCCTCTTTTCAGCAGTATCTCTAGGCTTTGGCATCCTCTGGCAACAGAAAAGATTTGGCTTGAATTGCAAACATTTAACAGTAAGACCAGGGGCGGCTCTATGTATTTTGCTGCCCCAAGCATGGCAGGCATGCCTGCAGGAGGTCCGCCGGTCCCGCGCCTTCAGCGTACCCACCGCCGAATTGCTGCTGAAACCGCGGGACCGCTGGACCTGCAGCAGGCATGCCGCCGAAGGCAGCCTGACTGCCACCCTCACGGCGACCGGCAGGCTGCCCCCCGTGGCTTGCCGCCCCAGGCACGCGTTTGGTGCGCTGGTGCCCGGAGCCACCCCTGAGTAAGACCCTTGTGTGGGTGTTATCTGCATATCTGCCCTCTGGGTGTTGTTATGCCTTATTTGTGTTGTCAGTCTCAGGGTGCGATTTTCAAACGCAGCCTTGTGAGTTAAGAGCACAATTGTATTAAATGGTATTAATTTACCTGGTTGCTTCTGAAAATTCCACCCCTAGACTGAAAGGTCTTTGGGACAGAAACTGTCATCTTTGCTTTCTTGTAAAGGGCTGAGCACAGCACTGATGCTTAATTAAAAGTTTGGGGGGTGTTCAGACCCAGAATTTTGTCAGTCTCCATGTCAAATATTTTATATTTTCCTTAAAAGGACTACCTCCCTCTGAGTCACAAGTGATGTATAGCCCAGTAAAGACTGCATAATCCACTTTTAGGCTTGCTAGTTACATATGCCTAGATACTGTGGTGATGGGTGCCAATATAAGAACCTGGATATATGGGTCACTAGGAATTCCTGATACTGCTTTGAAAGAGCGGGTATGGTATGTAAAATGTGTCCTTTGTAGTAATGCTGTAAGTTAACCACTTAAGCTCCTACAGCAGCTTTAGCTTGGGCATGGTTTTTAAGCCCACATTACTGCCAAATATGGTGTGTTTGACTTACAGATATGCCCCATATGTGGATCTTTGTTAAAATATATTTGTGTCTACTGGGTACCTCCCTGAGGATACAAATTAAAAAAATAATAAAGGCTTCATTCTTAACATAGCACAGATCAGCATAGTAACAGGTATTTGTTCACATTTGTGTTGTGAAGCCCATCCATAGCTGTAGGTGTTTGTAAAAAAATGTAAATAGAATCAAACAAAACCAGAAAAACTCCATTGTATCAGCCATCCTCTGTCAGACTGCTGCGCAAAACAGCAATCTTCCCCGGGCAACAAATGACATCCAACAACCTGCTCCTTCCTCAAATCCCTTCAAAAAATAAATGAGTTTAGCAGCGTTTTTGGAAGCTCCACAAATTTGGGTTGGGATAAAGAGTGAGTTTTTCCCTCATGGTGAATACCATGTTTCTAACTTATGTATTTGCATTGCTGTAATGCCTAGATGTCCCAGCCACTGGAACCATGAAGCTGTTGACAAAATGAGGAGGCTCACTGCGATGGTATGTAGTTCTCCCTGGTGTACCCCCTGTGGTCAGGCATGGCACTGCAGCTGATCCGCTGCCTCAGTTTACTCTCAGCCAGGGTATAAACAAGTCCAAGCAGACTTTCTAATATTAAAGATCTCTCTCTTTGGAGAGTTTCATTTATTTAACAGAAAAGGACAACACAAAAACATAAATGAAAGCTTCAGGTAGCTACTCCACTGGAAACTCTCTGCCCCTGTGATAATCAGTCTTATGATTTGCCCCTCTATCCCCACAGCACTATTAGGTGGAATTCGCTATCTGGAGCTTGAGCCCATGCTGAGCATTTGGCCAAATGTCAGTCTTCCCCCAACAATGTATTATTCTTGGCTGAGTCTGTCCCTAGTAGCTCCCCAAGGAGGTCCCATGCCCAGTTCATTCTCTGGAGCTGCTTCTGTCTCTTGCCTGAGAGCACTTTCTCACAGGGAGTAATTTCCAACCCAGCTCCCATCTTCCTGACTGAGCCCTCATAAGCCTTTATTAGTGCCAGGTGCACCTTACCTAATTAACAGCCGCTCAGCTACTTAGGCAATTAACTATCCACAGGTTGATCTGGGGTGGCTCATTCTGCTTAGTGGAGTCTGGCATAGGTAGGCTGCGTGCCTGCACTCCTCATGAACAGCAGAGACAGAGTTTTTATGTGATGTGCACCTGGACTGTGGAACTCACTCCTACTAGAGATAAGTGTGACCACAGACCTCACCATGTTCAGAACTATGTACAAAATTAATCTCTTTGACTTAATTTTTCCTCCATATTCCTTTGCACACATACACACAGATTCACAAAATGTAAACTAGTCAAGCTACTTCTACTAGCTTCTTCTTGGAAAGAAAAATATTATTTCTATTTTTTAAAATGCAGGAAGACATCCTATACCATGATGCTGGTGGACACATCAGTAGTTAGGGTATATGGACAGTAGAGCTTGAAGAAGACATGCTCGAGAAGACATTCCCATGCTAAAAATAGAAGCACAGCTGCGGTGGTTCAAGTGGTGGGCGGAGTTAGCTGCCCTGAGTACATACCTATTGTCTCAGATGGGATCAAACTCAGGGCAGCTAGTCCCTAATGGTGCTGAGGCTACACTTCTATTTTTAGTGTGTTAGCTCAATCAGAAGTAGTGCAGGTATGGCTCCTCGAACTGGAATTTATACCTTCCAACTCTAGTGTAAATGTACCCTTAAGGCATGTCTACACTGCAATTAAAAATCTGCAGCTGGCACGTACCAGCTGACTCAGGCTTGTGGGGCTCAGGCTAAGGGGCTGTTTAATTGCGATGTAGATATTTGGGCTTGGGCTTCAGCCTGGGTTCTGGGAACCTTGCTGCAAACTAAGCCAATTACTAAGCCATTTGTTTCTTATCCTGCCCTTGGCAGACTTGGAGAGCAATTGATCATTGTCCTCTTTATAATAACTATTTATATATTTGAAGACTGTTATCAAGTCTCCCCTCAACCCTCTTTTCTCTAGACTAAACATACCCAATTCTTTCAACCTTTCTTCATAGGTCATGTTTTCTAAACCTCTTATTTTTGTTGCTGTGCTCTGGACTCCTTCCAGTTTGTTTACATCTTTGGTAGTGTGATGCCCAAAACTGGACAGTATTCCAGCTGAGGCCTTCTAGTTCTGAGTTATTTTTTCTTGGCTTCTGTCGCACTTCTCTTCACAGCATCACTTTCCCTGACAAAGCAAGGGAAATGGAAAACTAGAAGAAAAACAGCAAATTTGTCATATCTTTGAGAGAGAGCTAAAGAAAGCTTTCAGGGGCAAGCTGACTGCATCTAATTAAGTCAGGTTCCTTCAAGATGAAAAGCCTTAACATTGTCAACATTCCAAAGTTACCAATGTTTGTCAGAGCATCTACTTGTGGACCGCACATGATAGGGAATCTGTTGGGTATGACATTAAAAGAGAAAGGATATAAAATGTCCTGATGGATGAGCTGAGGCTGCTTGATGTAAGTCCAGAAAAGACAACAGACATCACAGCTGATGGAGCCTACACTGTGAATGAGGAGACAAATTGTTCTGAGGGGAAAGATGTTCAAGTCAGAAAAGTCTGTCCCAGACATTTTGTCTTAAGGTATTTCATTTTGATTTCTACTACCTATTTGACAACTTAAAATCCTTTGTGCTTCTATAAAATAGTGAATTCTAAATGAAGTTTTGGAATCACCAGCAGTTATGTAAAAAGTGTTGAAAACACCCAGTGTGATACCCTGTTATAGCATATTGAAGTCAAATAGATTTCTGGAGACAAATGATCACACACATGACACATTTCTTGAATCCTCAGTATCATAGACCATCAGGTCCTACAATTTCCAAACCTGGGTGGCAACAATAAAATTCTCTGTATTGTATTTCTGTGTGAATTTCAGTCAGGGAAGATTTTAGCCAGTTGAAAGATAATATAATCCAACTGTGAATAATATGTGCTTTGTGTTAGATTTTTCTGGTGTACTGCTGCAGTGTTCCTTGGCTCCTTCCTCTCTTGGAACCACAGGAGTAAGGAATGACTCTCTTCCCACAGCCCAGGCATAGCTGTGGATGGGTTTCTCCTTCTACCCACGCATGTGAGCCATGAGAAAAAGGTGGCTGAAGATGCAGGGAGAGGTTTGTGTGTTTCCTTTTCTCCATCCTCCCCACACTGACCAGGAGAAGGATGTGTATGGAGCTGCCTTTGACACATTCTACAAGCTCCCCTCTTATGAAGCATCACATTCAAGCTTTGTTCCCTCACCTTCAAGAACTTTCACTACTCTTCCTCTCTACGTTTACCTGCTCTTATCATGTCACCCTACACTCTCTACTCTCCAGTGATGCCACCTTTGACCACCCATTTTTCTGCTATTCCTGCAACTGCCTTCACAGCAACTCCTATATTGTTCCCTGTCTATAGAATGTCCTCTCGGAAATGGGCCATCAGGATACTACCCTCTCCTTCAAATATCTTCTCAAGACCCATTTCTATCCTGATGCATAAAGGAAACCTGGCAAACCACTCATGGCTAAATACAGGAGCAGCTAGAGACAGTTTGTGTTAATTTATTTATTTAAACAAACAAAAATAGTGGTATTTCTTCCTCACCTTTGTCTGTAGCCTGTTTTTTAGACATCAGTTTCTTCAGGGCAGGGATTGTGGACAACACCTACCACTTTATGGGCATTAGCATGATTTAAGTAATACATAATGATCCTCTTTCCCATATCAGCCAGTTACCATTAAGTAGGCACAGCTGTGTTACGGAAAACAGCCTATTAGATAGACCAATTGAATATTGCCCCAACTGTGTTTATTTTATTATAGGCATTTTATGGCTCTCATCACTTACAATACTCATCTGGCTGGACAGCACGAACATTCATGCTGTTTGGCAAATGTTGTATTTGATTTGCCTATCCCTGCAGACTAACAGCCAGATTCAGCAATATGTTCTGGGCTGCTTTGCAATGATCTGGTAATTCAAAGCAGTATAAATCCTATTTACCTGTCTGTGTTTCTTTTACAGACTGAACAGGATATAAGGTGATTGTTACACAGAGTACGTCCATCTCATAACCCTCTATTTACATGATATCTGACTAGCTGAAATTTTAGACTGAAGAATATAAACACAATGCGGAAGGTATAACATTGAAGGTGGAGCCAAAGGAGGGGCAAAAGTGGCTATCTTTGGGCCCTCTGTTTTTGTAGTTGCATGATGGAGTCCAAGCTGCTCTAACTTACAGCAGCCTGTCCTCATGTGAAAGTTGTGTCTTTTCCCAAGATAGTCATTGTTGTCTCTGTGACAGACCTACAAAGATAAACTTGGCCAGAACTTCCCACCACTCACTGGGGCAAGAAAATATGCTATTGCTACTACTCAATTATGAGTACATTTTCAATAAGGTGCCCAAGTAATTAGGAATATGGTTTATATTATTGGTTAACAGGAATTACTAACACAGTTAATGTCCTAAATTGCATTGATATTGTACAAATTAGGGGTTACTAGTCCTATCATAAGATTTATCAGGCCATTACCAGATGAGTTGCAAACCCGTGCACAGCACTACCATAATGCCAGTAGGCCATTCAGTTGTATTTTAATATTGCACACTTATTGTTTTATATGCCATTGAGATTTCATAAATACTGCACCACATTTTTCCCAGGGTGCTGATAAACTGCTTAAACTTCTGATTATTGTCTTGTCATGAACTCTGATCATTCTTCTGGATAGTGAGGTTTCAGATGTCATCTTTAATTTGTGATATTAAGACTGAACTTGATCACTGTTCAGTGGTTTTATTGAAGTATTTACATATAGACCAGTGAAGTGCTTTTTTCCAGAGTATTGGAAGCTATCCAGTCCTAATTGGAATCATAAACTTAACCGCAGCATCTGCATGACCTGATTTCTGCTTATGAAATGGCCTTGGAGGCTTACTCTCAAAAGCAAATGGAATGTGTTCCTCTTCCTCATCCATTTAGCCCTGAATACTTGGGGAATGATTCTGAGAGTAAGTGTTTTGAATGTACTCTGAGAATTGGTTTTTCCACCCCAGCACCCTTTTAAGCAAGATGAACTGCCTCAGTGAGTTTTACCAGGACTTATATTTTAAATTAATGAACTAATTAGTTAAGAAATATATTATTCTATTATGCAAAGAGAAACCCTGTTCTGCAGTGATAGCTTAGTCACATAAAGTGCCCTTTCATTTTATGTTGTAAAGGGAAGATGGACTTGTTATGGAACATTTGGACCACTGTTATTAATGATCTAAACTGAAGATCTCCTCTGCCTGTTGGAAAGATTGATATTAATCTGTATTTGATAGATTCAGAAGGATTAAAGGAGTGGGGGAAAGTGAATAAAATGGAACATCTTCCTGATTTCATTGTTAGATGACCTTGTGCCTTAGTACGTTTAAATTGCTTACTTCCCATAACTCTATAAAGTTCTGTGTTTTCATTTGCTGGATTAGATTGAAGTGTCAACTCTTTTTGATGAATTACACTAGTAATATATGTTCATGTTCTTCTTTGCTCTTTTCTTTTTTATTTATATATGTCCAGTATAATTTATTTCTTCTGAAAAAGCTTTCAGCGAAAGGTTTTTTTTAAATCACATTTTTAACAAAGTGAGAGTTTTTTAAAAAAAATGTTTTTATCTTTGTTTTGATCAAATCACTCACCTTCCCACTCTTTTTTTTTTTTTTAAATATTAGAAAGTTTTGGTCATGTGGCAAAGGATACACTGAATTTCATTGAAAAGACAGGAGCTTTGGAAGAGGACGTGAGAGTAAGGTGAAAAGTGTACCATTTAAATAAAATGGACACCTTGTGATTGCTCATTAGGCGCCAATCCCAGCGGGGTCCATGTGGAGATTTATAGAAGCCATTGAGTCTCCTATAAGATGCAGGGGTTTCTCTGTATGGATCCAGCTGCAGGACTGGGTTTTGTTTTGTAGACTGGACCACAAAGCTAACAAGTTTTCTGTGAGAAGGTTTTGGGTGCATTATTTGAAACTTGCAGAACTTGAAACAAAGCAGCAAATAAAGTTAGGGGACATCTGTGATTTGGTATGCTGCAGCTGAGAATTTTTACAGGACTCTGGATATGCTGGTTTATATCCTGAGTTCACAAAAGAGACAGAGATAAACTTGATTAAATGTATTTCCTATTTTCATATTGCTTAGGTAAGATCAGTAGATTAAATTTACACAATTAAACTGCTTTTTTGGGCAATGGCAGCAATAACAGAAGGAACAAGAAACTTAAGGGTAGTACTCAAATGATCCTGTTATGTGAAATTGCAGTGTAGCTGTTATATGTGTAAACAAATGAATAAATTAGATTTTACTTAACCATTACAAATACACAGATTTGGGCCTACTCTAAGCTCTGACACTTAACTGTAGAGGTTCTTTTGGTAAGAGCGTATAAACTTATGTGAGACAAATGTGATTTCTCTGTCAGGATACTGGTGAACTTGGTTGCGTCTGCATTGGAGAATTGTACTGTAGCAACTTGGACCAGTGTGACTGAAACAAGGCTAGTAGTATATGTCCATACTAAGCATCCTGGTTTGGTTGCGCACAGTGTACATCTTCACCAGGGGTGAAAGTAAGTTAGGACACTTACCGGTACGGGCGGGGGGGACGGACCTCCGGCCCCCGGAAGGGGCGGGGCCTCGGGCGGAAGGGGCGGGGCTGGGGTCAGCATCCCCCAACCAGCCCTTCCAGGGCCCCCGGCCCATGCTGCCCGGGACTCCTGTGTTGATTTAAAGGGCCAGGGGCTCCGGACACTGCTGCTGCACTAGTGGCAGCAGTGTCCAGAGCCCCGGGTCCTTTTAATTGGCCCCAGGGCAACTGCTCCCTTTGCCCCCCCATGCCCGTCGGAGGCTGCGGAGGGGGGGGGGGCAAAAGGGACAGGGACATTAAAGCGCTGCAGGGTCCTTTGCTGTGGCAGCACTTTAATGTTGGTGTGGACTCTACCGGCAGGGCCCCCCACAGGGGAGGCAAAAGGGGCAGGGACATTAAAGTGCTGCCGCTGCAGTACTTTAATGTGGGCTGGGTATGGGCTGGTGCGGGTTCTTACCGGTACGGAGTACCGGCCCGTACTGGCTCACTTTCACCCCTGATCTTCTCACACACTGTTGCCCAAGAGTGTTACAGGGCCGGTGCAGGGTTGCCCTTAGCCCATAATGTCTGGCACAGCTTGGGAAGAGGCATATGTCTATATTATGTAATGTACATTTACATAGGTTCACTTTGTCTGTTTGCTCCAGTGGATGCTTCAGATAGATCTGTCCTACACAAAGAGACACACATGCAGCATGAGATATGTCCTGTGACATAAAGGGCTAAGCTTGAGCAGTAAGGTTGCTTTCAGCTAACTGAATCATATTAACGTTTTTTCTCATTTTATACCAAGCCATGATACTTCCCCAACCTAATTTTGTTTTTTACAGTGAAGGGTTGTTTTGGGGTATGACTAGGTTGCTGTGGAGACAATATGGTGGCATCTGCTCCAGGAACATGACTGTGGGCAGCAGTGGAACCAACTACTCTAGCTCACTGGCACTCCCAGAAACTGAAGGTCCATATCATCCTTTAATATTTTGAAAGCAGGAGATGAAAAGAACGTAAACCCTGATCCTTTGAGCCAAAATCCACCTTCTAAGAAACACTATGGACATTATTGCCTTAGTTTCATGTGCTTCGAAGGCAACCCTGGAGAGTGTATTAGAACTACAGTGTGTCACTTTGCAATGTGGCAGCAACAGTCTTTCAATTTCTAAAGCATGAGTTTGAAAGCAAATATTCTGATGGATGTGAAAGAAATTACTAGGTCCCCAAAGCACCTGTCCTACACAAAAGAACACAGGAAGAAACAAATTAATTGAAAAACTATGCAGCTCTAACATATTCTCTATATATTCCACTTTTCTCCACAGGACTAGTGGGAGCATTGACCAGCCAGGGAATGGGGCCAATAAATCAAGGTCAATGATCCCACAGGTATCTGGAACCCCAAACTTACTTACCTTGGGCAACAGGGCAGAGGAATTTTCCATCAGCAGGTGTATTAACACAGTCCATCTGTCTATTAGTCATTGGCTGCCAGCCCTCTATATGACCTCTCTGAGGTTGTGAAAGATACCAGAATGTGCAGCAGCAGTTAATGGTGCTTTAAGCATTAACTTGCAGTAGGGTTTACTACAGATTTCATGCAGTTCTAAGAGTAGGAGGGGAGAAGCATGGAGTTTAATGCAGCTACTTTCCCCTCCACCCCATGTTAGGCCACATGACCTATCAGTGATGTGGATTTTTTATTTCAAAGGGGAAATGGCACCTCATCTTAGCTCTATTCTCCTGTCTGCCCTGTCCACTAAGGAGAAGCATAAGGGTTGAAGGGATTAATGGAAAATATAATACTGTGGATTTAGCTTAGTCTTAGTTTCCTCTGCTGCAGTAAAAATAATATGGCTCAGAATGGCCCAACAGCAGGTTGGCAGGAATGTGCTTTGTGCACTCAAAGCATTGTACTGGCTTTAGTAGACCAGGCATGAGGGGGACTTAGTTGTGCTTTCTCTCGGTGTCTTATTGTGACAAAGACTCCTACTTAAAATTCAATTTGACTGAATATTAGTGGTGTTTGACTATTCAATTGTTAGTTTGGTTCTGACTATGATTTTATTAAGAAATATTTGAGGACAACGTTCTATATGATAGTCCTAACTGTAGCAGAGCCTTATACAAACATGGAAGAAGAATTTCATTCATCTTGTGCTAAATACTTTGCTCTCTGTTGCATATTTTAAATAACTGACTCTATTTCTATTGTGACAAAGTCAGGCTGGACAGCTGCAAGTGGGTATTCATATTGGGTTCTGGGGAGGTGGGTGGGTGCGAGCCAGCCCATGGCAAAAGGACCCTCCCCCAGCCTAAGGGGAGGATCCACTGGGCCCGGGACTCAAATTATTGGGGGGGGGGGGGAAACAGAAAAAACAACAAGGACGGGTGTGAGGGTCAAAGGGCCAAAAGTAGACAACCCTAAGGGGACACCAAGCAGAGAACCCCGGACAGCACCCAATGCTCCTCTAAGGTGTCAAGGGAGCCAGCGGACGCCGCCCAGAGGAACTCTGCCCAGATACGTGAGCGGAGAGAGGAATGGAGATAGACCCTCAGTCTCAGAGAACCCGCTCAGCCAACATCCTCTCCCTGGTGTTCGCTTTTTTTTTTTTTGCAATAGTGTTACACTGTTGACTCACATTTCACTTGTGATCCACTATAACCCCATGATCCCTTTCCGCAGTACTCCTTCCTAGGCTGTCATTTCCCATTTTGTATGTGTGCAACTGATTGTTCCTTTCTAAGTGGAGTACTCTGCATTTTTCTTTACTAAATTTCATCCTGTTTACTTCAGACCATTTATCCAGTTTGTTCAGTTCTTTTTGAATTTTAATCCTATCCTCCAAAGTACTTGCAACCTCTCCCAGCTTGGTATCACCTGCAAACTTTTGTGGTAATAAAACAGGTCCTACATGAGGACTAAGTAGGAGTTCCCCCAAAAAGGTGACTCAAGGGAAAGGCACATCTTCTCCCCTCCAAGCTTGCTGATACTGGAAAGGCCTTTGGTGGCTGGAACAGGTGTTTTGAGTTAATTTGATTTTGGTTTGAATCGTAGAATCATAGAACTGAAAGGGACCTTGAGAGGTCATCTAGTCCAGTCCCCTGCACTCAAGGCAGGGCTAAGTATTATCTAGACCATCCCTGACAGGTGTTTGTCTAACCTTCTCTTAAAACTCTAATGACGGAGGTTCCACAGCCTCCCTTGGCAATTTATTCCAGTGCTTAACTACCCTGACAGGAATTTTTTCTTAATGTCCAACCTAAACTGCCCTTGCCTATCCTCAGAGGTTAAGGAGAATAATTTACCTCCCTCCTCTTTGTAACAATGTTTTGTGTACTTGAAAACTGTTATCATGTCCCCCCCTTAGTCTTCTCTTCTCCAGACTAAACAAACCCATTTTTTCAATCTTCCCTCATAGGTTTTCTAGACCCTTAATCATTTTTGTTGCTTTTCTCTAGACTGTCTTCAATTTATCCACATCTTTCCTGAAATGTGGCACCGAGAACTGGACACAATACTCCAGTTGAGGCCTAACCAGCATGGAGTAAAGTCGAAGAATTATTTCTTCTCTCTTGCTTACAACAGTCCTGCTAATACATCCCAGAATGATGTTTGCTTTTTTTTTTGCAATACTGTTACACTGTTGACTCACATTTCACTTGTGATCCACTATAACCCCATGATCCCTTTCCGCAGTACTCCTTCCTATGCTGTCATTTCCCATTTTGTATGTGTGCAACTGAGTACTTTGCATTTGTCTTTACTGAATTTCATCCTGTTTACTTCAGACCATTTATCCAGTTTGTTCAGTTCTTTTTGAATTTTAATCCTATCCTCCACAGCACTTGCAACCCCTCCCAGCTTGGTATCACCTGCAAACTTTTGTGGTAATAAAACAAGTCCTGGACTCAATTATAGTATTGTACTGCTACAGTTTTCTCTTGGAGACTTTACTGCATACCTCAGAGATCTGTTCTTACATGTGCTTGAAATGTTTTTCTGATACTAGCTTATTTCTTGTGCAGTCTTCATTTAATTCTCTGCTTTAGATTTTCTTCTTTGTTTTATGCTATCTTAAGTTCATCTGTAAACTTTCCATTCTGCCTCTGTGCCTGATGTTTTGTGCCTCTCCGATGCCTTTTTTCTTATCCTTATCTTTTTCAATTTCTTGTTAATCTGCAATGGTCTTTTTCCTCTTGTAGTGTACTTATTGCTAGATGGTACACATAACCCTTGGACATACAGTAATTGCTTTCTGAACACCGTGTCCTTCCCTCCTCCCATTGCTAGCTTACTCCATGGATTCTTTCTAGCACTTCCCCCATTCTTCTAAAATCAAAATCCTTGGTTTTTCTCTTTTGGTTTCAGTTTGGAATAATGAATCCAACTGGATTACAGTCATTAGTAAGTCCTCTGCCTTTACATCATAACAGCTGTGCTGCTGAAAGTCAAGCCTTTACCTTTTTTGTCGCCTTTTAATATATTGAGGATATAGCACAAGACTATTGCTTGATTTATTTCTCTCATTGTATCCCTTTTTCTGTATGTCTGGATAGTTGAAATCTCCTCTTATTAGTTTTGACTTCATCTTCTCATTCTTTTTGATCTTATCTTTCTGGATTATGTCCAATTCCTATTACCACTTTGCTTCCCATACTGTCTCAAATTGAGCCATAATGATCCTTTCAAACTCCTGCAAGAATGTCCAGCATCTCCAAAGTTCCCACCTGTCTGAAAGCAAAAGTTTTTAACTGTGAATGTTATTTTGACCTGAATTGTGTCCTCCTTTGCAGGGTCCATTCATCAAGCACAGGCTCAGTCCTGCAAACTGCTGAGCATTCTGGCGCCAATCCTGCAAAATACTTCAGCACCCACTTAAATTGAATCCTGTTAATAGTCTCAATGAATTCAACGGGACTACTTATGTGCTTAAAGTTAGGCATATGCTTAAGTAGTTTGCTGAATCAGGGCCCATGTGAATATCTGTTGAGTTGTAAATAAATCCAATATGGCTTGGTTAATGATACATATACTTCCCAGTGATGTGAGAGAGGTACAACTTCAGCTGGTAGAAACTTACTCTTGCATGCTGCTTTTTTGTATCAAATAGGTGTAAAAAGCAAAAATAGAGAATCTGCCCCTCATCTAGCGAGCACTGAAGTCAATGGAAAGACTCTCATTGACTTCAGTGGATGCTAGATTGGGCTTTCTAGGAGGAAATATTGTGAGAGCACTTATCGGACCATTCCATACTAGAGTATATGCATTCAATTGTACTGTAATCATACTGGATCCTAAGTAGTCTTATCGTAATTTTTCAATGAAATTCAGAGCCTTTCAGGATAGACTGCACAAGCTACCCATTTTTTTTTTTAAACCAACCATGCCACAGTGGATTTAGTTCTGTGTCTCCATTATGTCATGGTCTTCTCTTAGAGCATATTTTATTATGCCTGAATAGAATAAAAAAGATTTAAATAAAGCAAATGTAAATCATCTAATTTTCCTTCCTCTCCCCTCCACCAGCCCATCCCAGTCTTTGTACATTGAAGAGATAATAATTTAAATGAGCATTTGAACTATGTACCAACTCTTTCTTCTGTAGTTAACAAACTAAAGTATTCTCTGATTGTTTCTCAGTGGTAGAGTAAACATCAAAATTAATATCCTTCCTAGGCTAGGATATTTATTTAATCTAGCCCTTTGTGGTTTTCAGGAATGTTTTAAATAAAATTATATTACCTCTGGAAACTGAATCCCCAGGGTGAAATTACATATTACAGTGGCCATGGTATGTCAGATTCATTTTGTTACAAATGAATATATCAACTTACATTTATTTTAAAATAGTTTATGCTTTCAGAATCTAAGTCTTAAAGATTCCATCTGAACAGTATTATTTCAGCAAGATGTGTCTAGGTAGACTGTTGGATCTCATTTATAAGTGCCTCTCACTTTCTGCTTCATGCCATAATAAACGTTCATGACTGTAAGATTTTAGAGGAGATAAATTGTACTTCCCTTCTTATCCCCTTATCTACTTGCAGACTTGAAGACTGTTTCTTTTCCATGGACTTTAAAGAGGTAGGAATCACTTGACTCATTTTTCTAAATTAGATCATTTAATATCATTGGAATTACTGTCTGAATTCCATCTCTCAGATGGTGTTTCAATGTTTTATTGTAAGATAATATAATAAGAACAAAATAAGAACTGCTCATATTACTGCTAGTTTCTCTTTCCTAAATTGTCATGTCAAAGAAAAGTCTGTTTCCTAAGCTTTTTTCTCCCCTACTTCTTCTTTTAATATCTTGTAGTCTTTTTTGGTTAACCCTGACTGATGATTCAGGAAAATGGAGTTCTTGAGATGCATTCGAAGTCTGAGTTCCAATGTACAGCATACAAGACTTTTTTGCAAAAAGTTCTTGTTCTTGGCAAAACAAAGAAAAAAAATGGAAAATACTTTTCTCCATAGGAAATTACTTAAAATATCTGTTTTGGCTTGAAGAGAATTTACATTGGGTGGTCGAATGGAAAAAAAAAAAAAAATCACCATAAGCACATTGACCATCCCTTAGACCAGGGGTTGGCAACCTTTCAGAAATGGTGTGCCGAGTCTTCATTTATTCACTCTAATTTAAGGTTTCGCGTGCCAGTAATACATTTTAACATTTTTAGAAGGTCTCTTTCTATAAGTCTATAATAGATAATTAAACTATTGTTGTATGTAAAGTAAATAAGGCTTTTTAAATGTTTAAGAAGCTTCATTTAAAATTAAATTAAAATGCAGAGCCCCCCGGACTGGTGGCCAGGACCCGGGCAGTGTGAGTGCCACTGAAAATCAGCTCGCGTGCTGCCTTCGGCACACGTGCCATAGGTTGCCTACCCCTGCCTTAGACTATACACACCTATGATGGAATAATACAACAATTCTCTTTCTCTGTAGAGAAGCAAACCTAAATTATTTTGTAAGGTGCCATAAGTGATATTGTGTCCATGAAGATCAGATAGCTCATCTTACAAGGTGTTTTCAAAAGAAAAAGGGACAAAAACAAAATGGAACAAGACAAAGGGCCATATTTTTCTCCGTTATAGCTTTGATGTTACTGGAAGATTTGAACTCTGCTCTCTTTTTAGATTTAAAACTATTTTCTTTTGCTTATTCCGGTATTAAAGGTTGTGGCCTGCCCTACGGATTTTCCAGAGAAAAGCCGCTAACCAAAGCCAACTAACTTTCCCCTTGAAGGACATGGATACAGCCCTCCGATCAAGAATAGGCAGCAAGCAGTAAATTTTTCAAAAACAAAAATGTTCATTTAGAAGTAAAAGGTTACAATAAAAGAGGCAAGATAGGGATAAAAATAAAATAAACAGTACGGGTTACAGATCTCATGTAAAGGAAGTGGCGCAATAAACAAAACAACACAGCAATAACACTTCCACTTAAATCTATAACATACAATAATTTAACAATGTAATCATTTACTTAATACTCTAACAATATAACAAGCAAGCGTATAACAAAAACATGTAACAATATATCGATTAACTCTAATATTAATTGCTTAACACTAAGATCCAGTAAGCGTTGGCCTTAGGGTTACTGAATGGGTAGGGAGATCTCACTCAAACTACAGGCATCCAGCTTTATTTGCAGACAAGACCCATATATTTGAGGAATAAAAGGGTAAAAAGGAAGATTTAAACTTACAGCAGCTTCCTCAATTTGCTCTGAGACCGTCTATGGTCCTTCTGTTCTGTAAGATATAGGGAGCGATGGTACAAAGCGCGCTGGTTGAGTGGCTTCTCTAGCTGCTGCTGTGCTGGGCAGCTGCCTGCTCCCGCTGAGGTAAAATGGCTCCTCAGGTAGGAGAGATGGAAGCCCGTTGGTGGTTGCTGCTGCTGGGCTGCTGTGGAGGCCTCCTGCTGGCTGGTTGCCCGAAGCGGTTATTGCCAGGGGCAACCTTGGAACCTTGGGTAGGCTGCTGCGGTTACATTTGTTGACTTTTAAGCAGCTTCTTCAGCGTAGCTTCTCAGGTGGCTTCTCTTACGCAGGTGTCTTCTGGTAGATGTCTGGCAGCGTTCCGCTCTTTTGCTGGTTCCTATCCCTACGGAGTTTTTAGCTTGCTGGCTGTCACCTTTATATACAATTTCAGCTCATTCGCTATTAATTTATTATTGTAATTCAGCCAATCATCTTTGCTAATTTCCAGGCAACTGAGGCAAAACTCTCTCATCACATTGGAACCCCACTGATGTCCCAGTATAAAGTAAAACAACAAAAGCTCTGACCAGCTGGTGCAGGGAAAGACATAGAGAAATCCATAATATGATCACTGTCACTCAGATACCAAGGCAAGGTATACCTCTCAATCTTCAAACCTGCCAGTGTATGACAAAAGCTATCAAAGTATGTAACAAGTAACCAAAATGTGGAACATCTACATTATGTGTCCTGCCATAATTGACAGATTATGTTTCCAGTTTGCTTTTTAAAAATTGGTTTATTTAATTCACATAGTGAGAAAACATCCTTTAAAACAGTATTTATAATTAAAAACAAATTCCATTGTATGCAATCATAAGGTTCCTTTTCCATAGGTCATCACTCAGGTTTGAGCTCTGTTCTGTTCTATTTGGATTCTTATGTTAGAAACATCTAGGATGGGAGGATGCTAGCCGACTACAGATGACTACAGCAGCACCAAAGGAAGAAGAACTGGCTGCTCTATGGGACGGAGACTAGCTGCTGGTCACCTCGGACAGTGCTCCACCCCAACCCAGGTGCCCATCCATCTAAGTGGAGACCTGGTATGCTGTACTGGCTACAGGAGACGAGAAGCAGACCCCAATAGCTGACCAGGAGGAGCCACCTGCCACCTAGCCTGTGATGCTCAAAGCCAATACATCCCAGAAAAACGAAGTCTTAGGGTGCTGGTGGTTAGGGACTCCCTTCTGAGGGGGACCGAGGCATCTATCTGCCATCTTCACATGATGTCCTGGGAGATGTGCTGCCTGCCTGGAGCCTGTATCTGAGGCGTCATCTGTCCCTCCAATCACTACCCCATGCTGCTCATCCATGTGGGCAATAATGATACTGGCAGGTTTGACCTCCAAGGAGATCAGCAGTGACTACAGGGCTCTGGTCAATGGTGAAGGAGTCAGGTGTGCAGGTTGTGTTACCCTCTACCAGCAGGATGGAGGAGAAGAGCCCAGGCAAGGACATATGCCTACTGGAAATGAGTACATGGCTGTACAGATGGTGTTGACAGGAGAGCTGCTGCTTCCTCAATCATGGGATGCTGTTCCAAGAAGAAGGTCTGCTGGGACATGATGGGGTCTGCCTACCAAGAAGGGGGAGAACATCTTAGTGCACTGACTCACCAACATAGTGAGGAGGGTTTAAAACTAGGTTCAAAGGGGACAGGTGACAACACCCCCAAGTAAGCATAAAAAAAGCAACTTTAAGAGAGGGCTGAATGTTGCGGGGGGACATGGAAAATTACGATAGGGTCATAAGAGTGTTAGGCAAAAAGATTATTTTCCCCAAGAATCAGGCAGGCACAGACAATACTGAAGGGGGTTTATTCACAGTACCGGGAAGACTGATAAACAGCTTTGAAAATATGGTGCCATAGTAGCCAGTTTATATATATTTATTAATTTAATTACATTTATTTGTCCATACAGAGACACATTGTTTCAAGTCAAGAGAGAACTCTGAACAAAGATTAAAAATAGGAACATTACGTATGTATAAAGGTCATCCTGATTGCATCAAGTATCTATGGCTACCTTGCGGGGGAAAGAGGTGGGGTGGGGGTGGTAGGGATGAGTGCTTACACATATCTGGTGGGCTGTGAAGGGAGGGTTTGTTCTGTTCTAAGAGCTGAGTTACTGGGCGGGCATTTGACCATATAAGTTTATTCATTGTTTACAGTTGTCAGTGCCCTTGGGCTATTGAAGCATTCCTGCTTGATCTGCGGTTTCTGTCTTAGATGTTAGCTAAATTTTAACTCTTGCCTGACAAGAGCAACAAGAGGGAAATCAGTGGAGCAATCTGCTCAGCATCTTAGGTGTCTATACACAGATGCAAGGAGTATGGGGAATAAATAGGAAGAACTGGAAGTACATAAGCTAAATTATGACTTATCCCACCGCTGTGATGCCAGTTATGTCTCATGATTGGAATTTGGGTACAGAGGGGTAACGTTTGTTCAGGTAGGACAGGCAGGTTAAAAAGCAAGAAGGTGTTGTATTAGACAGCAAGAACATACCTCCTTCTGCACCTCAAAACAAGTGTAAGAGGCAGACCAGTTGAAAGTCTCTGGGTAAAGATAAAAAGGGTAAAAAAAATAGGTGTGACGTCATGGTAGTGGTCTACTACAGACCACCAAATCAGGAAGAGGAGGTGGATGAGGCATTTCTAGAACCAATAACAGAAATATCTAAAATGAGGGACCTGGTAGTAATGGGAACTTTACCCATACATTTATTGGAAAAGTAATGTGGCAAAACACAAAATGTCCAGTAAGTTCTTGAAATGTACTGGGGACAACTTTTTGTTCCAGAAAGTGGAAGAAGTAACCAGGATTTTGCATGAAAAACAAGATCCACTTCAATTTAGGTTTAAACGGTTTTTTAGCCTTTATTTTGTACATTTTAACATGATGCTATTATCATCCAGAAGTTATATATACATGCAAAAGCAGATAAGGCAAGAATTGATCAAGTTGCCTCTCCTGGAGACAAGGAGAGTCTTTATAGATCTCTGGTATCTGCTGTGTTCTCCTGTATCTTCTCCAATCTCTTGTTGCCAGACATAAATCTTTTTATCTCCTGTTCTGTAACTTTGTGCAGACTCAGTTTACCAAGTTACCTCATCTGTGTACCTACCTATTTTAACTTCATAATTAAAATGTTCTAATGCATAAATCACAATAACTAACCTAAACTAATACATTTTTGCTTATCCTGCTAAAACTTACGTTTAGCTGTCTACTTCTGTCATCTATTCTCTGCTGACCACCCCAATACTCTATCCAATGCTTATCTTACAGTAGTTGTTATTCTCCTTACTGGTCTGTTTTTGTGGCCTTGGGTTTTTGCTCATTAGCGTGTCCTGGGGGGCACCGGAAGTTAACAATTCCTTCACAACACTCTGCTTCACTCTGATATTTACACAGACCAAGGTTTTTACAAATAACACACACAAACCAGGTTTCATGATTTACGCAACCCTGAAGCTGTTTCTGAAATGCTGCATCAGCAGAGATACTACAAAGAGCAAAAATTCCTTTATATTTTCTTCTACTAATACATATAATATGAATTTCTCTAACATTATTTAGGATATATTTGACTAACAATTCGTAGTGTTCTAACAAGGGGGTGTAGCAGGTGCACTGTCACCACAGTGCCACCTAATGTCCCTGGTGAGTGTGGTTGGCAGGGCACATACACTTTGAAAGCACAGTCCAGTCCTTCAGCACAGGGCCGGCTCCAGGCACCAGCCCAGCAAGCAGGTGCTTGGGGCGGCCAACGGAGAGGGGCAGCACTCCAGCTGTTTTTGGGGCGGCAAGTCTGGGTCTTCGGNGGCGGCAAAAACCCTGGAGCCGGCCCTGCTTCAGCACCTCTGCCCCAAGAGTTTCCAGTCCTCCCCTTTAGCACAAAGACTTTGTTGAGGCTAGGTCCTTGAACAGTCAAGGTCTTTTCCAGCAGGTCTCTCACTTAGCTGAAAACTCTGGGTGTGCTAATGTCCTCTCCAAGTGGGTAGGGGAGCCCAAGCCCACCCTCTCCACGAGGCTCCAGTCCAGGGACCAATGGTGGGCAGCTACAGTCAATACCATGGAGTGTTAAGATGGACAACTTTCTACCCCAATCTCATTTTTGCTTCCCAGTGACTCTCTCACTCTAACCAAGTCTCTGGCCTGCAGTCTCAGTCGCCTGCCTCTCCTCTGTGAGTTTGCATAAGCCTCCTTGCCAGGTCCCAGGCAATGAGCTCCTGGGCAGTATTTCACTTTCAGAGCTCAGAGCAGCCCTTTGCTCTCTTCTGCTGCTGCCCCCTTGAACTGCTGTTTCCCTTTTTAATTCCCTGCCTCCTGTTTGTACAGGCTTTGCAGGTGTGACTGGACAGAGCCGCCTAGGCCCAGAGCTATCCCTTAATCCCTTGCTCTCTAGCATGAGGTTTATATACCCCATTGCAGGAGGACAGCCAGTTTAGACTTGATTCTGACCAACAGGAAGGAGTTGGTAGGGAATCTGAAGGTGCAAGGTGATTTGGGTGAAAGTGATCATTAAATGATTATGTTGTCCTAAGGAGAAATGAGAGCAGTAGAATAAGGACAAAGGACTTAAAAGCAGACTTTAACAAACTCTAAGAACTGGTAGGTGAGGTCATAGGTGAAGATTTTCTAAAGGAAATAGGAGTGCAGGAGAGCTGGCAGTTTCTCAAGGAGACAATATTAAAGACACAACTGCAAGCTATCCCAATGTAAAGGAAAGCTAGCAAGAATAGTAGAAGGCCAATATGGCTCCATCAGGAGTTGGTTAATGACCTGAAAATAAAAAAGGAATCCTACAAAAAGTAGAAACATGGACAAAATGCTAAGGAGGAGTACAAAAGAAAAGCACAAGCATGGAGAGACAAAATCAGAGAGGCTAAGACACAAAATAGGTTACACCTAGCAAGGGACATAAAAGGCAACAAGAAGGGGTTCTTTAAATACATTAGGAGCAAGAGAAAGATGAAGGAAAGTATCCTCTATTTAGAAGGGAAGCAGAGCTAATAACTGATATTAAAAAGTCTGAGATGTTTGCCATTTTGCTTCAGTCTTCACTAAAAAGGTTAATGGTAGCCAGATTCTCAACAGAATTAATATAAACAACAAGGGGGAAGAATATGTTAAAGAATAATTAGATATATTCAAGTTGTCAGGGCCTGACAAAATTAATCTTAGAGTATTTAAGGACATAGCTGAAGTAATTTAAGAACCATTACCAATTATCTTCAAGAACTCCTGGAGGCCTGGTGAGGTCCCTGAAGACTGGAGAAGGGCAAACATAGTATCATTTTTAAAAAGGCTGATTGATTTATAATTACCCTAACTTCAATACCTGGAATGATACTGGAAAAAATTATTAAACAATCTGTTTGTAAGCATTTAGAGGATAATAAGGAATAGTCAGCATGGATTTGTCAGGCACAAATTATGCCAAATCAACCTAATTTTCTTCTTTGACAGGATTACTGGCCTACTGGATAAGGGGGAAGCAGTAGATGTGATATATATTAGTATTAATAAGCCTTCTGACACAGTTCTATAGGATATTCTCATAAGCAAACTAGGGAAATGTGGGCTAGATTAAATTACTATAAAGGGTTTTGGCGGGGTGCACTCACCCTGCACTGGACAGGGAAGAGTTAACTCCTCACTGTGGGCTGAGGAAGCCACACTCCCACATCCCTACTGGGCATGCTCCAGGTGCAGCACTAATATAAAAGGGAGCAGCCGCCAAGGAGGGAGGACGCACTTTGCAGGCTCCAGCTCGGGAGCAGCAGGAATCCTTGAATGCTGAAGCTAGAGGTGCCGAGACCCAGACAGACGCCCACGTTCCTGTGGATGCTTCAGAGGGATCAGACTTACCGGGGACTGCACCCGCCAAGGAGCTTGGAGACCCTGACAATGCCTTGACTATGGCACTGAGAGACATGGTAGGAAGTGTCCCAGGGGAAGACTAGCTATAGTCCTGAGGGAAGCCAGCGTGTTTCAGTTGGAGCCCCATTGGCTCAGTGGCAGAAAACTCCACTACTGCTAGAGCCCTGGGCTGGACCTGTTGGAGCAGGGAGGGCTTGGGTCCCCCTACCCCAGCTGTCACCCACCCCTAGGTGGTGGCCTACTTCCCCAACTGTCTGCTGGGCTGCTCAGCATTGAGAAAGGGGTCAGCCATATTGATTCTGGCCCCCAGGTCTTACTGCCCTGGGAGCCAAGGCAACTCTATTGACTCCGGCCAGTAGGCCTTACAGTCCAGAGAGCCAGGGCGAATCTATTAACCCTGACCGCTAGGCCTTACAGCCCTGAGAGGAGGGGCATCTTCATTGGCTCTGACCATTAGACCTTATAGTCCTGAGCCAAGGACAGTCCAGTGGACTTATTCATGGGGTGCACCTACTTGGCACTAACTATATCAGAGTGTTGCCTTTTTCTTGTCTTCTCTAGACTAGAGGTCCATCATTAATGATCTCAGTTGAAACAATATCTGCTTTTACCTTCCCTCAGTATCCAGACTATTAAAATGATGAGTCTCACAATAGTTTCTTTGCAAGTAGTATGTAGTATTCTTTATATCTAGTTTCTGGGAAGGTCAGCTACTATTGCATACAAAAAATCATAACTAAAGACAGGAATTAAAAATAAAGCATAAAGTTTGGAGTGTCACAAAAATGTGCCATCTCCTTGCTAGCTCAGATGCATGGGTAAAATCTGTTAAAAACAGACAGTTGTCTGGCTGTAACTACATGATGGCTAGTAGCAGAAAATATACGCTCAATCTGAGGTTTTTTTTAACTTTTCTCTACATTTAAGAAAACCTATTGAAAAAAACTTGCTGAAAGAAAGTGCTTAAATTGTTTGCTGTTTAGCAGAAGGAACAGTGATAAAATGATACAGCTAATTGTACCTGGGGAGAAACAAATCAATGAAGGGACTTTGATGCAGAGATGACACGTAACTGTTGATAGATAATGGGGGGAAGAGGCACAATGTAAAGGTTTTGGTGGTATGCAGCGGGGTTCAGGGCAGGGCATATAAACCCTGGCAGAAATCTGGGGGAGCACGTGACCCCACAGGGGCTTCCCCCACATGTTGCCTCTGCTCTAATGTCAAGTAAGATTTTGATCTGAGAAGAGCACAGAATTCTAGAACAGTTAATTCAGATTCTATTCCAATGTATTTGTACCAGTTAGGAAGACTGGAATGTTAATTCTGCCTTAACTATCAATAGCTTTATCCATAAAGAGCCTCATGTAAAAGTTGTATGTATGTGTGGGAAATGGTGCATTTATTGCCTGGGCCACATTTCGAAATGCAACTCTAAGTCCCTCTTCTGGGCAGCAGGTTTATGACAGTCTTCAGCTGGAAGCTAGGGAATGGCACCTTTGAATTGTATTAACAGAAATAACAGGCCCTTTTTGCATGACAGAGAGCAGAAAATATTGTGATCAGGCTAATATTTTCAAATCTTTAAATTTTGTTTAATATGCTTTTAAAAATGAGAACAATTATGGGGCAAAATATAAGATTTTAGTGGAAAATTTCCCCATCCATAATAATGCTACTATATTCACCTTTTATCTTTCCATTTAATTCTTCTACAGAAATAATAATTAGCTCAAATACGAATGTTTATAATGAAGGGTATCACCTTACAAAGGTGGAAATTGAGGCACAGTGACATGTCCAAGGTCAGACAACAGGTCAGTGGCAAAGATAGAAGTGGATAGAACCCAGGTGTCTTGAGGCTAGATCTGGTACCCTATGCACTGGATAAGACTCTCTCTCTCTCTCAAAGCAAAATGTGAACCATCAGTTCCAGAAGCAGCTGAAGCAGGGATACACCTGCTAGTGCTGCTGGATTGTGATGGCATTCATGTTTAAAGGAACTATGTTTATAAGTAGAAATATTTTGCATACTTGTATTCTACTATAGCACCTGATGATATTGTATCATACTGTTCTTTTCAGATATACATATTAGCTGCTTGCTAATATTTACTCTCATAACTAAATATTTATTTTTTAAATAATGCATTTTGCAGCTCATGAAGCTACTAGTAGCAACTTCATTAGTAGCCCCTTCATAGTTAAAGCTGCAAACTGGGTCCAAGTACAAGAGCTACTCTTAGTACCCCTGTAATTCTGGCAAGAAACCTCCTTTCAGACTGAAAATTGGCAGACAGGCAGGCAGGCTTTCATGCTGGCGATGGTTTGTTGGTTTTGGTTTTTGTCACGTCTGAAGGTAATTGATCAGGCCATTTTTGAGATAGAGGAAAATATAACCCCGTTTGACAAAGTCTAAATTATTTGGGTATCTTTAACTCAAATTAGCTTAGTTTTAAAAGCTCAAACTTTACATACAGTGATCCACATCCTCAGCTGAGGCCAAGGAGCACTTGGCACAGTCAGTGCCGGCTCCAGGGTTTTTGCTGCCCCAGGCAGCAAAAAAAAAAAAAAAAAGCCGCGATTGCGATCTGCGGCGGCAATTCGGCGGGAGGTCCTTCGCTCCGAGCGGGAGTGAGGGACCCTCCGCCGAATTGCCGCCGAATAGCTGGACGTGCCGCCCCTCTCCCGAGTGGCCGCCCCAAGCACCTGCTTGTTCAGCTGGTGCCTGGAGCCGGCCCTGGGCACAGTCAAGGTTGTAGAGGGGCTGAGGTGGAAGCAAAGATGTCATTTACTTTCAGTCATGGAGCTGCTGTATTCTGATCCAGTTCCCTATTATGGGTTAGAGCAGCCCAGGCAGTTCTGTGCCAGCTGCCAATAGCCCCAAAGGGCCATTGTGGTGGCTGGGGAATGCTGAGGTGTATGGATTCTCCGGCCATGTTCTCTCTTCCCCAGCTACAGGTATGCCATCTGAGGATCCCTTTCTACAGGAGACATCCCTTGGGGCCAGATCTGCTGAGTCTAGACATCCTTGTGCTGGTGGAGAGCTGGTGTGCAGTCCAAGATCAGAATCCATATTTGTAATATACCATGAAACCCAGGGAAAAGACTAGTTTTGAGGAGGAAAAAAGATATTTATGAAAGGCCTCCTTGCTTATTGCCTGCATTTGTGGCTATGGAACATTTCATTTATGAGTATACATTTAACTTTGTAGATGTCTAAGCTTAAATTTAAAAATACATTCTCTAGTCCTTTTTTTCTTTGTGTGATAGAGCATTCAAAATATATATATCAGTCAATGAAGTTGTTTGTCCTGGTCAATTTTCACTAAAAGTTTATTATTTCTGTTCTTTTCCCAGCTGCCCAGTTCTGCTTTTATATTTCTCTGTTCCTGAGTCAATGGCTGTATATCAAGATGCAGGGGTACTGCCTGATCTTCAGGGAACAAGGGCCTTCCTGGATCCCAGACATGAGATGTCACACTAAGATTGGTTAGGCTTCTGAATTCGACAGGCAAGGATCCATTGGTGATGGTACATATTGGCAATAATGACATTGTGTCTTGGATTATCTTGCAGACAATAGATGACTTCAGGGAACTTGGAAGCATGCTGAAGAAGAATAACGTCCAATTGATCTCTGCAAATCTTGTTGTCCCACTAGTGCTGGAAGACAGAAATCAAAAGATTCTGGAAGTGAACTGCTGGCTAGGTAAGTGGTGCAGGGTTTTGGTTTTGTGGAACACTGGTTTACTTTCTATGAGGAGAGAGGGCTATATAGTTTGGATGGCCTCCAACTCAGTAGAAGGGAAACTAGTCTTTTCAGACACAGGCTGGCTAGAGTAGTCAGGAGGGCATAAAAAGATGGAAGATAGGAACACTCATTTAGCACAAAATCAAGATGTTAAGAACAAAATTAATCAAGGAACCAAAGGACATGAAGAGAAGAAATTTTTGAATTGCCTATACACCAGTGCTAGGCACCTAGGTAACAAACAAGAGGAATTGGAATGGCTCATTTATGAGCATAAATTTGAACTAGTAGGTGTTACTGAAACCGATTCATATGACTGGAATGTTAACATCAAAGGTTATAACGTATTTAGGAAGGATCAAGTGGACAAAAGGGGAAGGGAAGTGGCACTCTGTCAAAAATGATATTATCTATTTCTGAGTCACTGATAACTTGGAAGAAAATGATCTTGAATGCTTATGGATCAGTGTCCTAACAGATAAAGCAAAAGATTGGGTATTAGTTGGTGTCTGTTACAAACCACCAAATCACCCTAGGGAACCAGATGACTGGCTCTTTATGTACCTGTCTATGATGTGTAGGGGGAAAAAGCTGCGTGATCATGGGGGACTTCAGTTTGAGTGACATGCTAGAGTTCTTATGCTGCCAGTACTAAAACATCCTTGGAGTTGCTAAACATTAAAATGACCATTTCTGAACTCCAAAAAGTGTTGAATCTGAGATGGGGAACTCTATGGTAGACCTCGTCTTGACAGATAAACTGGAACTGATGACAGAACTAAAAATTAATGGTAACTTAGGTACAAGTGATCATGACTTGATCATATTTATACTGTGCAAACAATAAAATCCAGACCAGTAATATATACACTTTAAAAGGGCCAATTGAACAAAACTGAAAACAGTTATTATCCAAATCAGCTGGGACGAAGAATTTAATGAGAAAAATGTGAATGATAATTGTGAACTGTTTAAGAAAACTTCACTTTACTAGATGTCCAAAAGACCCACAATCAAGGAAGAATAGGGTGACCAGACAGCAAGTGTGAAAAATTGGGACGGGGGTGGGGGGTAATAGGAGCCTATATAAGAAAAAGCCCCAAAAATCGGGACTGTCTCTATAAAATTGGGACATCTGGTCACCCTAAGGAAGAAGGCCATAAAACAAACAACATCCCCCCTCCCCCCACACACACACCTGGTTTAGCAGGGAACTGAAGGGGTGTGTATATAAAAATAAATAAAACAAATGGATAAAACAAATGGAGGAAAAGGAATTTGATAGTAATGAATATAAATCAGAAGCTATGAATTGTAGAAAAGTGTTAAGGGAAGGAAAAGGAAAAATCTATGGCCAGCAGAGTTAAGGACAGTAAAAAAAGGAGTTTTAAAAATATATTAGGAACAAAAAGAATCCTAACGATGGAATTTGTCCAATACCAGGTGGAAATGGTAGAATTAGCAATAATAATGCACAAAAGGCAGAAGTGTTGAATAAATATTTGTGTTCTGTATTTGGGAAAATAGATTATGTAGTCATATCGTAAGATAATACTCTTTCTATTCCACTAGGTCTCAGGAGGATATTAGCTAAAAGTTAGACATTTTTAAATCAGCAGGTCCAGATAACCTGCACCCAAGAGTTTTAAAAAAGCTGACTGAGGCGCTCACTGGATCGTTAATGTTGATTTTCAATAAGAGTTGGAAAACTAGGGAAGTTCCAGAAGACTGGAAGAAAGCTAATGTTGGGCCAGTATTTAAAAAGGGTAAATGGGTTGACCTGGTTAATTATAGGTCTGTCGATTTGACATTGATCCTGGGCAAGATGATGGAGAGACTGATATGGGACTCGATTAATAAAGAATTAAAGGAGGGTAATATAATTAATGCCAATCAATGTGGATTTATGGATAATAGATCCTGTAAAACTAACTTGATATTTTTTATGAGATTACAAATTTGGTTGATAAAGGTAATACTAATGCTGAAATATATTTAGACTTCTGTAAGGTGTTTCACTTGGTACCACATGACTTTTTGATTTTTGAAACTAGAACAACACAAAATTACATAAAATTACAATGGTACTCATGGATTAAATGGATTAAAAGCTGGCTAACTGATAGGTCACAATGTAATTGTAATCAGGAAATCATCATTGAACAAGTGTGTTCCTAGCAGGGTACCGCAGGGATCAGTTCTTGGCCCTACATTATTTAACATTTTTATCAGTGACCTAGAAGAAAACATAAAATCATCACTGATAAAGTTTGCAGATGACATAAAAATTGGAGGAATGGTAACTAATGAAGAGGATGGGTCAGTGATTCAGAGTCAACCGGATCACTTGGGAAGCTGGGCACAAGCAACAATATGCATTTTAATAAGGCTAAATGTGAATGTAAATGTATACATCTAGGAACAAAGAATGTAGGCCATGCTGGGGGGGGGGGGGACGACGACTCTATCCTGAGAAGCAGTGATGCTAAAAAAGAATTGGGGGTCATGATGCATGATCAGCTGAACATGAGCTCCCAGTGTGATGCTATGGTCAAAAGGGCTAGTGTGATCCTTGGATGCATAAATGGAAATTTCAAGTAAGAGTAGAGAGTTTATTTTACCTCTGTATTTGGTATTGGTGTGCCTGTTGCTGAAATACTGTGTCTAGTTCTGGTGTTCACAATTCAAGAAAGATGTTGATGGTAAATTGGAGAGGGTTCAGGGAAGAGCCATGATGAGAAAACATGCCTTAAAGTGATAAGAACATAAGAATGGCCATACTGGGCCAGACCAATGATCCATCTAGCCAAGTGTCCTGTCTTTCAGCAGTAACCAATGCCAGATGCTTCAGGGGGAATGACAGAACAGGGCAATTATTAAGTGATCCATCCCCTATTGTCCAGTCCCAGCTTCTGGCAGTAAGAGGCTTAGGGACAGCCAGAGCAGGGTTGTGTCCCTGACTACCGTGGCTAATAGCCATTGATGGACCTATCCTTCATGAACTTATCTAATTTTTTTGAACCCAGTTATAGTTTTGGCCTTCACAACATCTTTTGGCAACGAGCTCCATAGGTTGACTGTGTGTTGTGTGAAGAAGTACTTCCTTTTGTTTGTTTCACACCTGCTGCCTATTAATTTAATTGGGTGACCCTGGTTTTTGTGTTATGTGAAGGGGTAAATAACACCTCCTTATTCACTTTCTCCACATCATTCATGATTTGATAAACTATCAGATCCCCCCTAAGTTGTCTCTTTTCTACGCTGAACAGTCCCAGTCTTTTAATCTCTCCTCATATGGAAGCTGTTCCATAGCCCTAATCATTGTTGTTGGGCTTTTCTGTACCTTTTCCAATTCTAATATAAATTTTTTGAGATGGGGTGACCAGAACTGCACACAGTATTTCAGGAGTGGGTATACCATGAACTTATATAGTGGCATTCTGATATTTTCTGTCCTATGAGCTATCCCTTTCTAATGGTTCCTAACATTGTTAGTTTTTTTGATGCCTGCTGCACATTTAGCAGATTTTTTTCAGAGAAGTACCCACAGTGACTCTAAGATCTTTCTTGAGTGGTAACAGTTAATTTAGACCCCATCTTTTTGTATATAATTGGATTATGTTTTCCAGTGTGCATTACTTTGCATTTATCAACATTGAATTTAATCTTGCCCAGTTACCCAATTTTGTGAGATCTCTTTGTAACTCTTTGCAGTCAGCTTTGGACTTAACTATCTTGAGTAATTTTGTATCATCTGCAAATTTTGTTACCTCACTGTTTATCCCTTTTTTCAGATCATTTATGAATATATTGAACAGCACTGGTCCCAGTACAGACCCCTGAGGCACCCCACCATTTACCTCCCTGCACTGTGAAAACTGACCATTTACTCCTACCCTTTGTTTCCTATCTTTTAACCAATTACTGATCCATTTTAGGTTCTTCTCCCATAACTACTTAGTTTGCTTAAGAGCCTTTGGTATGGCACCTTGTCAAAGGCTTTCTGAAAGTCCAAGTATACAAAATCCACTGGATCACCCTCGTCCACAAGTTGGCTGACATTATCAAATAATTCTAATAGATTGGTGAGGCATGACTATTTCTCAACATATTTTGTTTATCTATGTGTCTGATAATTCTGGTCTTTACTAATGATAGACTCAAAGAGCTCAATCTATTAGGCTTAACAAAGAGAACATTAAGGGGTGACTTAGTTACACTCCATAAGTATCTACATTGGGAACAAATATTTAATAATGAGCTCTTCAATCTAGCAGAGAAAGGTATAACATGAGCCATGGCTGGAAGTTGAAGCTAGAAAAATTCAGACTGGAAATAAGGTGTAAATTTTTAACACTGAGTGTAATTAACAATTGGTATAATTTATCAAGTGTTTGTGGTAGATTTTCCATCACTGGCAACTTTTAGATCAAGATGGGATGTTTTTCTAAAAGATATGCTCTAGGAATTATTTTGGGGAAGTTCTGTGGCCTGTGTTATACGCAGGGTCAACTAGATGACCACAATTGTCCCTTCAGCATTGGAATCTATGAATCTATGAACTCCATTTCCCCCTTCCTTACACAGGTACTATGGAGAATGGCTATAAAAGTGGCTACTTAGGAGACAGAGGTGAGAGATTGCCTTTAGGAAGTTCAGGGCTCTATGCCTTGGATCAGGGGTCAGCAACCTCTGGCACGCGGCTCGCCAGGGTAAGCACCCTGGCGGGCTGGGCCAGTTTATTTACCTGCCGCGTCGGCAGGTTCGGCCGATCGCGGCTCCCACTGGCTGCGGTTCGCCGCTCCGGGCCAATGGGGGCAGCGGGAAGCGGCGCGGGCGAGGGATGTGCTGGCCGCGGCTTCCCGTCGCCCCCGTTGGCCCGGAGCGGCGAACCGCGGCCAGTGGGAGCCGCGATCGGCCGAACCTGCCGACGCGGCAGGTAAATAAACTGGCCCGGCCCGCCAGGGTGCTTACCCTGGCGAGCCGCGTGCCAGAGGTTGCCGACCCCTGCCTTGGATCATAGGGCTGCTTGGAAGCCCAAACTGGTGTGGTATTTTTTCTCTAGTCTTTTTTGCTTATGTTAACTGTGATGCTGACAGACCAGGTACCAACTCATGCCAAGGCCCCTAGGTCTCACTGAACACTGACAAATGCGTAGTTGAATAGCAATCTGGCTCACCTGTGTGTTAGCATTGTTTAAATAGATGCTAAATTGATAAAAATGTGTTTAGACTGGATGAAATCTTTGTAAGATGCTGCATGTTTTGATCTCACATCCAATTTGGGGTTTGTGCCCTGGTTCTTAACAGCCTGCCCTGAAGTTGGCACTCACAGTTGTGGGTCACGCTAGACAGCCTGACATTAACTTGTTTGGGCCTGATTCTCCATTGCCTTCTACCCTGTGTACATAGTCAATTATACCTGTGCAAAGGGAGTGCAGATTAAAGTGGTCCTTCATTCTCCACACCCAGTCAGTCCCTTGTCTGGATGGCCAGCTAGACTGCCAGTTAGTGAGTGGTTTTGTGATGTGGAGGGCTGCCCAACAGAAAACAAATTGTGAGTCGAACTCATTCAGTAAAAGCAAATGAAGAGTCATCAAATGGTATAAATTTTAATTCACTACTTACCTGGGCATTCATCTACAGATGAAGATCCCCTGATCCACTGAACCACTCATTTACCTTTAGTATCACTCCTCTCTGACACACACCTACCGTATAGTATATTTTATGAGTACATTTTCCAGCTGTGGGAATTTGCAATTGAAATAATCTTCACGTGGAGGACATTGTTGTTATGAGCAGTGTTTCTTATCACTCTATTATTTAAGTCTCCAAGATGTGAAATTGAAATGATTTAGCTGTACATAGATATACTTCATTCTAACTATTTCCCTCTCCAAAAGATAGAATGACTGGGACTAAACACTAAGGTGGTAAATTTTCAGTGTATGCTCAGGGATTTTGCTACATGACTTAACAACATTAATTTTCATCTGCAAGTAATTATGAAATATTTTAACTAGCAGGGGTGAAATGTCATCTTTTATACTTAGTTGATTGTAAAAAAAAAAAAAAGTGTGACAAAACCATCTGGCCTTAGTGTAATGTTGGACTTCAAACTCTTAATAGCCAGTTTGATTTCCTCTACTGAACTAGTTTTCCATTCCCTGGATCAATTCCCTCTCCAAACTAGGCAATACTGTATTGTTAAATTGCTTGTCAATCAGTTCCTATCTCACCAATTGAAATGAATAACAAGGTTGGTACACAAATTTAGGAAGGCTCAAAGACTACTTGTCATTTATACTAAGATCACTTTACACCACTCTGATAGTTAAAGGGGCCTTATAGAAATTGGGAATAAATGCCAGAATGTTGTAAAGTGGCCTTAGTGTAAATGAGAATCTGGTCCCCAGTGTTCAAAGCAAAAAGACTTAAAATTGCTGATTATCTGGTTTTCTATTTTTTAAATGAAAGGTGAGATTAGCCCTGATACTTCTGTGTTCTCACAACTCAGGCATTAGATCTTATGAAGCCCATTGCTCTAAGCAATCTGTGAAATCAAATCAGTAGGCTAAATTCCATTCTCACACTTCAATTGAGCTAATCCAGATTTACACCAGTATAATTAAGAGCAGACTGTGATCCACAGTTAAAGCATTGTTAGTAATAAAATATTTCTGGTATGATGGAATACTATCTCAAAAGTTTTTCCTGCTATAGGGAAAAAATCAATATAAATGCTATAAAGGAAAGTTGATCATAATATATTAATTGGGGAAATTATGATGAATTTTGTATATGTTAAAATACTATAATTGTTACTTAAAATTGTAGTGAATATAGGAATTTAGTGCCATCTATTGTTGAAAAATGTAGAATTATAAGAGTTAATTTTCTACAGCATAGAGCATGAGAGAGAAACTAATGCTTTACTGAATTTTATTTATTTCAAGTTAAAATACTGCATGTAATTGCATTTTGGAATTCTTATGTAGTTTGTTCTTTGGGTCCATTTAATTTAAAATAGTCCCTTTAGAAACTGAAGGATAGAGATTTAAATAGTCAATGCTCTAAGTTATGCAATAAAATATTCATGTTAGATATGCAGTAAAATTGTTGAAAAGTTTGGTGTAAAATTTAAAATGAGTTGAACTTTCATGTTGGTGCTACACTTAGCCTTCTTGATGGATGATTTCAAGGTGATTTATGAAATCTTTCCTGTCTGATTCTTATTTGCAATGAAAGCTGATAGGAGTTTGGATTTGTTTTTCCTCTGCTTGGCATTACGTAATTTTGGAATTTGAGAAAAATTGCTATACAATATGGGAAACATCAAATCTTTCGCGGGGGGGAGTTGTTTGCTGACAATAGAAGTTTTTGAGTTGTAGGATAAATTTTTCAAAAATGCATAAGTGACTTAAAAGTCTAAGTCTCAGCAATAGCCATTGGGACTTTGGCTTTTGAGGCCTGGATCCACAAAGGGACTTGGGCATTGCAATGCTCACTGTTGCAGTGCCAAATCTTAATATTACACTACTTTTTCTTGCAATTCTATGGTGAGAACAAGTGGAAAGTTGTGATTTAGTGTTGTCATCCCTTTTTCACCAGAGTGGGTAGTCAAATGTTCGAGGCCCTGTGGGTTGTTTCCATTAGGGTGAGACATTGATGTTAGAATCAAATATTTCTTTGATGCAATCCTGTTTATCTAAAATGAATGCACACAGATTCCTGTTTCCCTGAACACCATAGGAATCAAACAACAGCAGGCACCTAAGTTCCCTCTAAGCTGCGCAGCCACGCAGCAGCCTATTAAGCGCCGCACAGGCGCTCAGGGCTGCAGTGGGGAGAGAGTCCTCTCCCCTTCCCCCAGCCCACCCCCGGACCTGCCGCTGCTGGGGGGAGAGACACCCCAGTCCCAACCCCGCCCCAGCACGGACCTACCGCGGCCAGGGAAGATGCGCCCCTCCCCCAACACCCAGTAGGGGCGCCAGCTCTTCCGGCGCCCTAGGCGGCGGAAGGTCCCGCCCCCGAAATGCCGCCCCCGACAGTGGCGGCGGAAGGTCCCGCCCCCAAATTTGAACGGCCGCCTAGGTCGCCTAATGGGTTGCGCCTAATGGGTTGCGCCGGCCCTGCCAACACCAACCCAGCCCCAGCACGGACTTACTGCGGCCATGGGAGAGGCACTTATCTCACTGCCCCAGCCCCAGAGCTGTCATGGCAGAGAGAGGCGCCCCTCCCCCGCAGCCCAGGTGCTGCTGAGGGGAGTTCTCTCTCCACAAAGCAGCCTGCATCCCAAACCCCTGATCCCCAGCCCAGAGCCCACACCCCCGCCTCCCACACTCCAAACCCCTCAGCCCCACCCCCACCACATGAATTTTGTTATGTGCACCAATATGGAGGGGGTGTGTGACACATCCCCTCCATATTGGTGCACATAACAAAATTCATTCTGCACATGGGTGGGAAAAATTAGAGGGAACACTGGCAAGCAGTTTCCTTCTTTGCAATTTCTAAGTCTGAGTTTTCATCTAGCCCTGCCGAAAAAACTCTGTTTTCTCTCTGGATATTCCTACACAGCAGCTGGGAGGTGTAACTAGCTAGCTGCCCAGCTAAAATTCCATTCAGTGCCCTGGGTACATACTTTGGCAGCTAGCCTGAGCTGCTGCCTGTGCCACCATGGTCATGCTGCTATTTATAGGTGCTAGTTTGCACAGAGCTAATGTGTGCATGTTTACCTGCACTGGGAATTACACCTCCCCACTACTGTGTGGACATATCTTCCAGGTCCTATTTTAAGTGATTCTTTTGCTGTTTCCTGGCTTTTCTGGCTGCTTCTGGCTCACTGAGACACATACACCTCTCTGCAATGAAATATAATCACAGCCCCATACATTTGCATTCCATCTAATTTTTGGGCAATTCTTCCCATTGTTTCAACTATCACTAGACAAAGAGGTATTTTATTGGTCTCTCATTTAGCCTGAATGGAAGATGGCCTGAGGGAGAGAGGGCTTTTGGGTAGAGGCTGGCTGGAAAGAAGCTTGGAACCATCAGCAAAGAAACTATCTCCTCCTGTTTGATTTCTATTGTGTTCAGAGAAACAGGACTTTATGTATATTCTTTAAATAAACAGGATTGCATCAAATACCTGACTCAAACATTGATTTCTCCTCCCAATAGAACCAATCTGCAAGATCCCAAATATTGGCTAAATTCTTGGGTCAAAGAGGTGACAGTACCAAACTTTCCTTTAAAAGTTCTTCAGCCTTTTATCTTTTTGGCTGCAACAGTCTTACCTTTCCCTCCTCAAACTTCTGACCTTCATGGCAGACAGTCCTTTCTTTTATTAAAGAAACTGGGACATGGGGGAACCATGATCAGAAGGGCTCATTTCTGTCGCCTAAAGATTCTGTACAACCTGTTACTCTATGTATCAGATGTCCCCATGGTTGAAGCCCATCTTTGCAATGATTGTAAAGTTGGGGCTCTCTGTGATTATAGGGTATGTATCCAGTCAGAGATAGGATAGAACTGTGGCAAACAAGCCAATAATCACCCTGAAAATCCACTGGAAGTTGTTACTCCTAATCGTTATAGCTTTCATCCTCCCCTTGGTGGGAAGGAGAGGGTGAAGCATAATCAGTCACCAATGATAGAACAGTTCATGACTGAGACATTGCTAGGGGTGAAATAGGGGGTAGAGGGGTAAGGCGAGAGTTAGTCTGGAGCACAGCGGGGGAGGAGGGCTCTTATTCTGCACAAGTGCAATGAGAATCCTCTGACTTGGATTCTCAGTAGATAAGTAGGATCCATATAGCTAAATAGATATAGATAAATAGGATCCATAGAAGTATGGGCTGGATGAATGGACTATAAGGTGGATAGAAAGCTGGCTAGATTGTCGGGCTCAACGGGTAGTGATCAATGGTTCCATGTTTAGTTGGCAGCTCAAGCGGAGTGCCCCAAGGGGTGGTCCTGGGTCCGGTTTTGTTCAATGTCTTTATTAATGATCTGGAGGATGGCGTGGACTGCACCCTCAGCAAGTTTGCCGATGACACTAAACTGCGAGGAATGGTAGATATGCTGGAGGGTAGGGATAGGATACAGAGGGACCTAGAAAAGTTAGAGGATTGGGACAAAAGAAATCTGACGAGGTTCAACAAGGACAAGTGCAGAGTCCTGCACTTAGGACGGAAGAATCCCATGCACTGCTACAGACTAGGGACCGAATGGCTAGGCAGCAGTTCTGCAGAAAAGGACCTAGAGTTTACAGTGGACAAGAAGCTGGATATGAGTCGACATTGTGCCCTTGTTGCCAAGAAGGCTAACGGCATTTTGGGCTGTATAAGTAGGGGCATTGCCAGCAGATCGAGGGACGTGATCGTTCCCCTCTATTCGACATTGGTGAGGCCTCACCTGGAGTACTGTGTCCAGTTTTGGGCCCCACACTACAAGAAGGATGTGGAAAAATTGGAAAGAGTCCAGCGGAGGGCAACAAAAATGATTAGGGGGCTGGAGCACATGAGTTATGAGGAGAGGCTGAGAGAACTGGGATTGTTTAGTCTGCAGAAGAGAAGAATGAGGGGGGATTTGATAGCTGCTTTCAACTACCTGAAAGGGGGTTCCAAAGAGGATGGATCTAGACTGTTCTCAGTGGTACCAGGTGACAGAACAAGGATTAATGGTCTCAAGTTGCAGTGGGGGAGGTTTAGGTTGGATATTAGGAAAAACATTTTCACTAGGAGGATGGTGAAACACTGGAATGGGTTACCTAGGGAAGTGGTAGAATCTCCTTCCTTAGAGGTTTTTAAGGTCAGGCTTGACAAAGCCCTGGCTGGGATGATTTAGTTGGGGATTGGTCCTGCTTTGAGCAGGGGGTTGGACTAGATGACCTCCTGAGGTCCCTTCCAACCATGATATTCTATGATTCTATGATAGCTTGCAGGCCACACTTCTACCTTCTCTGCTTGGCCATTAATTCTTCTTTGCAGAGATGATAGTGCCTCATGAAATCTAGGTAATGAACTATGTAGCATTCTAAGTAACTTTCCCACTTTCCCCCATGTTCTAGTACATATGAGGATTACTCCTGGGGGAATTCTGCGTTACTGCACGTGTGCAAAATTCATGTTCCTTGCAGATTTTTGTAGTTTCCCAGCAGAAAAATGACTTCTGACGGAGAAGCAAAGGGAATCCTCAAGAGCAGTCATGCACCCCTCCCTAGCAGTGTGGGCATGTCGTTTCAGGCCCCTGGAGAAGCCAGAAGAGAGGTAGGTAAATCACTATGTGTGGTGGTGGGTGGGGCTGTGAACGCCCCGGCCAGTGGCTGTTACCCTGCGCTGGGCTCATCTGCTAGTCCAAGCTGGGCTGTGGGAGCATGGGACTTCCTCTTACCCTGCAAGGAGTGGCTGAGGCTGGGCTAGACCCTCCTGCAGAAACCTTCCCCAGCTGCAGGAAGCTTTGTGCCACCACCCCGCTTCCGGTCCCCATCATTCCTTGGCCATGGGGTGAGGGGTCTATGTATGGGGAGCTAATCTCCCGTCCACCCAACCCTGTGCGTCTGGACCCCTTTCATTCCGAGACCCCCGACGCACTGAGCCTCACCCTCACACACACTCTGAGGATCCCCCATACCTGAACTCCCACCCCACTGAGCCTCACCCCTGCATCTGGAGCCCCTCTACACCCCTTGCCAAGACCCATGCACCTAGACCCCCCCCCCCACCAACCCTCCCCTGCATCTGGACCCCCAGCCCTACATCCAGATAATCCCCTGCTGAGTTCCCTACACTTGTAACTACACCCTGATGAGCTCCACCTCCCTGCACCTGCACCATCTCACTGAGCCCCCTGCACCAGAATCCGCACCCCACTGAGCCCCAACCAGCTGCATCTGGACTCCCACTCCCCCATGCCTCCCGCTGAGCCCCCCACACCCAGATATTCCCTGCCGAGCCTCATTTCCCCACACCCAGACCCCCCCGCTGAGCCCCAACCACCTGCAGAGTCTCATTCCCCTGCCCCTGGAGCCCCCCAATGAGCCCCTGTGCAACCAGATACCTCCCTGCACCCAGATCCCCCCACCAATCTGCCTGCACCCAGATTGCCCCACACAGAACCCTCTCACCCCACACTTGGACCCCCCGACACGAAGCCCCTCCACACTTGGATTCTGCTGGGCTGAGCTTGCCTGCCCCACACCTAGATTGGGTGCCAGGACTGGGCATGTGTGCAAGACTCTGTCCCTCTCGCTTACTCTGCCTAGTACAGAGGGGTAGGGCCACGGAGTGTTTCTGGGTCAGGTCTGGCCCTTGTGCTGTGTCAGGGTCAGGTGCAGCCTCATTGCCGAGTCTGTGTCCTGCGGGAAGGGGAGGGGGGCTGCAGGGTGATCTCCCACCTCCATGCAGCCAGTGGCCTGTGCTCCCCCCTGCCATGCTGGAGCCTCCACATTTATTTATTGACAAATAAAAATTGAAGAATTTTAAAATATTGTGTGCAGAATTTTTAATTTTTGGCACAGAATTCCCTCGGGAGTAGATAATGATATTGCCCTTGTTGTGTAAATGGCAACCATGGCACAGATTCATTATCTTCAGCTCTGTGCAGTATAAGATGTTTTTAAATTTGTAAGCTATCTGCAAGGTTGTAGAATTTAATTTGCAAGACCAAACTTTAGCAATATTGTGTTTATGTTGTAATGTAATTTGCTGTTTAATACAAATGTTCACAATGCCTGGGTTCCATATGTTAGATATAGTGAAGACAGAAAAAATCTAGGCAAACACAGGATGCAGGTTTCAGGCAAATTATTTTAGTATAGCCCAAACATAAACCAAGATTTATAATATTTACATCTTTTTTTAATGGTACAGTAATTGCACCAAAGGTTTGACAAGGCAAATAAAAAATATGCATAGTTTTATGTTTAAAATATTGCCTCAGAAGAATGGAAAAAATACACACACACATGTCATATACTTTCAGTGATACTGCAGTTATGCATCTTGTTAAGTTTGCAGAATTTATGATATAACTACTTATACATATTTATTAGATATTGTGACATTCCCCAGGATATAATCTGGACTATTGGACAGTTGTCTCCCCTCAAATTTACAATCTGGGATGCCTTTTACTCTGTTTTGCTGTAAGAGCAACCACTTCTGCTCACACACAGCTTCTAGCATGCTAAATCACTCCCAGCTGAATTACATGAATGCTCTGGCCTGCACTCATGAATTATATACAGGGGGACATCAGCAATTTCCCAGTCCCAGACCTTCCTCCAGAAATGTGCATATTGTACTGTCCAGCTCTCTACTGGACACTACAAACTAATATAAAGTCCATCCTTTCACCAATGTAAAATGATATGCACAAACCTTGTTATCTCAAGTGGAGGTTCCCAAACATTTCCATCCAAACACACTGGTTTAGATAAAACAATAAAATTACTGTAGTTTATTAACTACAGAAAGATAGGTTTTAAGTGATTACAAGTAATGAGGCATAAAAGTCAGAATTGGTTGCAAAGAAAATAAAAAATAAGATGCAAACTAATACTTAACTTAACAAGCAAAAGTTTATAATAGTCTGGCTGGACTGCTTCAGCCAGGACCTCCCGCCATAGTTCATTGATGCTTTCTTTGTCTTTCAAACGTTTTGATGTTGTGAGTAGAGATGAGGGGAGAGATGTAATCTGTGTTGTGTGTGTGTGTTCTCTATACTTATACCATTCTCCCCTCTTTGAGGACTATCTCCAGCTGGGGTTCAGGTGACAGCCAGTCTGTTTACCCGGGAAACCCCAGTTCTATTGTCAATATGTAAAGTTCTTGCAAACAGCCTTCTTCCTGCCAAAGAATGGCCACTTAACCAGGTGATAGTTCAAGATAGTCCATGTGATTATGCTGATACCTGGCCAGGGTGTCAGTGTGTCTTTTGGGCCTGCTTTCTAACTTTGGCACATCACAGCAATGTTATACTGTAGAATCTTATAACTTTATATAGAATGTTGATACACAGATTTTACCAGAATAATAATGTTCAGCATATTTCAAATGATACCTCACAAGGCATACTTTGTACAAAATTTATCATGGTCTTTTAAAAAGGATCAATATAGGGGTACAGACTATCACAGATACAAATCTTGTTAAAAAGAAAGCATATACAGTAGACATGTATTGTGTGAATAATGCTTTAAAGGATACTTGTCATTTTTAATTAAGGACACTGATGAAACAGCTGAGAAGTAATAGGTCAGCAGAGGGCAATGTGATGAATGTGCTAAGGTTAAATCTGCTGATGCTCTTTTCTTCAACAACATAGATTGCTAGGAGGGAAACGTTCCATGGCAGCTGGGTGGAATGTGTCACAGAGAAAGGATGTGAAGAGCCTGGGGAAGAGTGCGGCAGTGAGAGGAAGTTGGTGGAATACTGCTTGGGACCTACCAAATGCTGGAGCTGAAGCAGTTAAAATATCTAGTGCTTGCCTGAGTCCTGGTATGGAGAGCACGCTAACAAGGACTGTTTCAGGACAAAGACTGGTGACCCAGCACTCCAGAGACCCCATGAGGTGGTAAAGAGTCCGATATTATGGAGCAATCATTTTATCATCTGCAGTGAATCAAAAAACTAAAAACAAGTAATTCCCATTTTTTTGTATCAACTTGCAGACTCAAATAATAGATCAGTAAAGATAATGTACCGTATAAAGAAAGAGTGATTCCTGTTAAAATGCTATTGAGTTAGTTTAAGCAACTATACGTTTGGGACCTGATCTTGCAGTTGAATCCATTCAGGTGCCTCTCTGCCCATGCAAAGTCCCATTTACCCTGTCTACATGGGCATAAAGATGTGTGTTTTTAATCAAGTTACCTCAGCTGAGTTAACTCAACTAAAATCACCCTTATCACATGTGTAGGCACAGTTTAGCACATTTTAGATAGTTTGAGCTGCTGCTGCTGCTTTCATATGGCACCTTGAAAAGCAACATTAAAAGTTAATGTCCAAATTTCTCATCCACTCTATGGCTTTCCGGTGACATGGAATGAATCAAGGCTGTCCCTCCGCAGAAGGATCGTAGAGAATTCCCTGAAGTTTCATCGTTTGGATGTCTTCTCTTCATTCACATATTAGGCTGTCTTTCATTTTCCATTTGTATAGGAGGCAATTTCAATGCCTGTGTGAGGTTCTGATGTGGTTTGGTGTGATCGATATCTTCCATGCATGGTGAAGCCAGGTGGTTGATCTGTAGGATCTGTGATCGGTTCTTGATTTTTGGCCCTGCTGTTCTCCACAGCCTCCACCACTTATGTTTTGGTGACATAAGGTCCTGAGGTTTTAAGAGCTTTGTCCACTTACCAGAAGAGGTGCCTAGATTTAAGGCAATATATTGTGTCCAGTTCTGGGCACCGCATTTCAAGAATGATGTGGAGGAATTGGAGAGGGTCCAGAGAAGAGCAACAAGAATGATAAAAGGTCTAGAGAACATGACCTATGAAGGAAGGCTGAAAGAATTGGGTTTGTTTAGTTTGGAAAAGAGAAGACTGAGAGGGGACATGATAGCAGTTTTCAGGTATCTAAAAGGGTGTCATAAGGAGGAGGGAGAAAACTTGTTCATCTTAGCCTCTACGGATAGAACAAGCAGCAATGGGCTTAAACTGCAGCAAGGGAGGTTTAGGTTGGACATTAGGAAAAATTTCCTAACTGTCAGGGTAGTAAAACACTGGAATAAATTACCTAGGGAGGTTGTGGAATCTCCATCTCTGGAGATATTTAAGAGTAGGTTAGATAAGTGTCTATCAGGGATGGTCTAGACAGTATTTGGTCCTGCCATGAGGGCAGGGACTGGACTCGATGACCTCTCGAGGTCCCTTCCAGTCCTAGAGTCTATGAATCTTCCAGTCCTAGAGTCTATGAATCTCAGTGGAGGTTGGAGATCTTCATACATGACCTGGGTTAGTTATTGCACAGTCATATTCTTGTATTATACTGCTTCTCTTCTGAGGGATAGTGGTAAGATTTGAGTGAGGCTGGAAAGCCAGACTGTCAGTGTTGACTTTAATGCTCCTGTGACATTTCTCATAGCAGTGTTCAATTGCATGTTGACTAGATTCATATGTTCTCTATCTGCCCATACTGACATGCAATATTCAGCTCCTGATAAGATGAGGACCAAAGTGAGCATCTGGTCCCAGATAGTTTTGTGGTAACCTTAATCTTGATGTCAGTTTTCATCAGATGGTGGTGGTGTCTGAAGCTGTGACTCAGAACCATGATGAAATATTTTGAATAATCATCAAACCTATGTTTGTCACAGAAGGGTCTATTCAGGCACTTTTTGGTATATTGGTTGCTCAGGTGGAATGTGGAGACAGCTATTTTTTTTTTGAGGGATTGATTGGAGTTGACATAACCAATAGTACTCCAATTTTTCAAATCTTCTAGGAGGTTGCACTCTGCTTCGGTGAAAGTGCTCGCTTGCATGGAAAGTGTGAAATGATCTGTATGTCCAAATTTCCATGACTCAATTGATGAGATGTCGCTGATATAAATATTAATGACATGGTGCCAAGACAGATCCCTGTGGGAGCCTGTTCATTAAATGTGGACTGCGGGTCTGTTTCATTAGATGTACACAAAAGTTGCAGTTGGTGAGCATGACTGTCAGTAGAAGCAGTGTTGTTCTGCAACGCACTATTTTCTAAACTTTCAGAGTTGTTGGAGCTGATCATGTTGTAGCTTGGGATGTGGGAAGCCGAGTCTACAACAAAACTAGCTCAAACTATCTGAAAGGTGTTAAACTGTGTCTAGGTGGGTGTTCAGAACAGTGGGGAGGAGAGGTTCAGTCAAGTTAAGCTAACTCAACTGAGGCAACTTGATAAAACATACACCCCCCTCCCCCCCTTATTAAGCAGTGGCTACTAACTTCAAAAGTTGTTAATGGTGACTACAATGTGGCTCCATGCAGAGCTGGGTCATAATACCCAAGCTTTAGTAGTGCTTTTAAAGTGCACGGACAATTTGCCTGAGTCAGGAGGCTTTCATCTTGCTAATGTATTTATTACAGAATGTGGTTAAAGTACTGTATTTTCTTTTCCTTATATTATTTAAAAGTTTTTAATCAGTTTATACTGAGTTTGTACTCTCTGTGAAAATACTTATGGGAGGAAGTCTGAGGAGCTTGGAAACTTCTCCATGTTGAACAGAATTTCCTTGAAATCTTCCCATTTGTGGAAGGGCTCTGAGAGGCTGCCGAGGAAGTGAGAGGTGCAGCCTTTCAACAGCACAGAACCTCAGATCAATGAGAAAAGGAACCCTATTGAAGTGGTGCTGTTGTTGGGCAGGCAACCTGCACCACTGCAACCTCCCATTCAAAACTGGGGGAGAAGGTGTGGAGAGACTTATGCTTTGGTTCTGAGATGATCTCTGTGCATGCCGACTCCTGTGCTCACGTAGAGCCCCATTGAAGTCCATTGGGTGCTATGTGGGTGCAGAACTCATTGGAGACTTAGTTAATACTACTAAAAGTGGTAAGAAAGGGATGGATACTTGCTGCCTAGAGAGCAGGGGTTGTTGTGGAGAGTGACTCTCTCCCACTCTGTAACCATCCAACTAGTGGAAGGTGGAAGTGCCTCCCCATCACTCAAAAGCCTTAGCTGAGTAAGCAGAAGCATCAATAGGATCGTCTTATCTAGTTCTAGGCTCTGTTTTACCCACAGTTCTATTGAGTGTTCCCTTATTTAGCTTTTCCTCACCTGCAAAGATAAGAACGTGACTTAAGTGTAAGACTTAAATGGTGATTAAAGGTTATTACAATATTCTGTCCTGTGTAATTGTAGTCGTATCTATATTACTGTCTTTTCACTACAGTGCTGTAAGTAATATAGATAATAAGACAGTAAATATCCTAATGCCACTATATAAATCCATGGTATGCCCACACCTTGAATACTGCATGCAGTTTTGGTCGCCCCATCTCAAAAAAGATATATTGGAATTGGAAAAGATTCAGAGAAGGGCAACAAAAATTAAGAATATGGAACAGCTTCCATATGAGGAGAAATTAAAAAGACTGGGACTTTTCAGCTTGGAAACAAGATGACTTGGGGGTGGGGGGGAGAGATATGGTAGAAGTCTGTAGAATCACAAATGGTGTGGAGAAAGTGAATAAAGAAATGTTTACTCCTTCACATAACACAAGAACTAGGGGTCACCCAATGAAATGAATAGGCAACAGGTTTAAAACAAACAAAAGTACTTCTTCACACCATGCACAGTCAACCTATGGAAATCATTGCCAGGGGATATTGTGAAGGCCAAAACTATAACTGGGTTCAAAAAATAATTAGATAACTACATGGAGGATAAATCTATCAATGGCTACTAGCCAAAATGGTCAGGGACACAACCCTGCTCTGGGTGTCCCTAGCCTCTGATTGCCAGAAGCTGGGAGTGGATGATGGGGGATGGATCACTTGATAATTGCCCTTTTCTGTTAATTCCCTCTGAAGCACCTTTGGTAGACAGGATGCTGGGCTAGATGGACTATTGGTCTGTCCCAGTATGGCCATTCTTACGTTTATTTTCTTAAGTTTGCTTTCTTTGCAGTATTAGTACAGTCCTTCAGATGCATGAATAAATAAGAATCATAAATAAATAGGCATAAATAAATCAGAATTGAAAACCAACTAAAAAGGCTGTATATTCAGTGTTTGACTTTCAGAAATGCAGACGTCAGTAGTAGATGCAGGTGCTCAGCATCTCTGAAAATCAGACCCCTACAGTGTTTAATTTTCAAATTTACACTCTGGAATATAAAAAGAATTTCACATTTTTTGCTCATGAACTTTGTTGTACTGATAGACGTTTTCGTTAGTCAAGCTAATTTAATTTACTGATAAGATTGAAGGCCTAAGTCTTACTTTTGGGTCTCATCCTACTATATGTTTCTCAGACTGTGTTTAACTGAGTATAGAGAATTGTTAAATGAAGATAATAGGGTGATTAATTTGAACACAATAGGTACAAATTAAGTTAATTATCTTATATACATGCATCTCACTCACTTATGTCTGATAAGGAAGTCTACTTAAGCTCAACTACATTTAGCCATTATACATCTTATAACTAGGTCAAGAAGGTAACTTTTTGGATCAGTTTTAAGCAGTTATGAAAGCCAAAGACTAATTGTACTGACAGTGCCTACCATAATACTGTGTTATGTATAGTATAATGATACAGGTTTGCCTATGCATTTCAAGCCTGAATTACAGTGCTACTTTTGTTGCACTCTTGAGTCTCATACCAACAGACTGCTTCATTATTATGTAAACAAATATCTGCAAAGAGCTACATTGAATAAACAAGTCAAGTTAGAACCCAGGCCTTAAAATATATCCATCTTAGCTATCTATATGTCTTAGGGTTATTTTTATAGTGACCATCACCATATTCTGGCTCTGAAAAATAAAGGGCGGGTTCTCTTAGCTATTGCAATTCCTACTTTGATTTCAGTTGGAGTGGAGGATATTCAGTATCTCTGAAAATCAGGTCTCTGGATTCTCAAACTGGACACCCAAAAATGGAGGCATTCATAATACAAAAATAAATAAATAAAAAATGGGCCTAATTACTGATTGTACTCAAATTTCAATGTCATTCCGAATATGTTACATATTTGCGAATCGTCTTAGCAACCTTCTAATAATCTGAATGTTGGCTATTGTGACAATGTGTTCAGGGCTATACAATACACAAAATTAAAGATGGTACTGACTCCATCACAGGAGGAGATTACAATCTCAAAGACAAGCACAGAGGAGACAAAATGTACTGGGAGAGGCAGATGAAGGGTCTAGTTTAAGTATTTTCTTACCACTACTATTATAAATCTAATTCTATCACTCTAGGTTCCTATACAGTGCCCATGACTGTGGTATCTGGCCATCATGGAAGAAGTAAGTTTTTAGAAGGGATTGGAACAAAGAGAGAACATGGGCTTTGTTAATGGGGATTGAGAAATCATTCCGTGCATAAACATGGAAAAAGGCATAGGGATCAGAGAAAAAGAAGGAAATGAAAGCGGGTGGAGGCTGGCATCACTTACACAGCACAATGGATAAGATGATTTGGTAAAAGAGAAGGTCCAGAGCTGCTATGATTTTTGGTGCCTTTTACCTGTTATGCCTAAAGAGAATCAACATGAGTTTTTGTTTGTTTGTTTTTTAAAGTTTATTGAGGAGATTGATGCCTTATGTCGTGACCCATAGGTCCTAAACCTGTTTCTGCAGGGTTTATAGGAACAGCTTTGCTCCAGCCCTCCATCTGGCTGCCAGCTGATGCTTGCTTACCTGGAACCCATGAAGTCCAGCCCCAATTTGAGGCTCCGCCCCTGCTGTCCTATTGGTGGAGTCCCAGAGCAGTTGATAGGCCCGCTGACCCTACTTAAGGCAGCAGCAGGAACAGGAAGCTATCTGAACAACTGGACTTCATCCAATTGTGGGCTATGTGCCTTGTGCTCCCTGCTTTTGCTCCACTGGCTTGATTTCCTGGCATCCTGGCCTGACTCTGTTTCCTGACTTGTGGTTCTGATCTCCAATTTGTCTTCTGCTTCTAACCTCCTGGTGTCTTGACCCAGCTGATTCTTGACTTCTGTCTTGTGACTGTGTACTCTGGCTCTAACTGCTGGGTTTGGCTGCCCATTACCTGGCGCTGACACCTTGGAAGTGTCTGTTACAGCTGTCCCCCTGCTGCATTCCTTTCCCCCCCCCCTCCTTTCTGTTTGTCCTGTGTGGCCGCCCCTCCCAGCCATTGTGCTAACTAAAGTCACAGCCTGGCCCTGCTCATGGAAATGGCTTGTGCAGACTGATTGGAGCCATTGGCTCTGCCTGGGGAGGAGGCTTCTTCCTTCTTCCTTTGGTTCCTTTGTTCAGACCCAGGCTCGGTGTAGGGGGCACTGCCCAGATATGCAAGACCTAAAGTGGCCACATAGCTGAGCATATGAGTCATACCTGTGGGTCAGAACTTGCCCAGGTATGCCTATGCTTACCTGCAGCCTTTCCCTGCCTTTTCTCCTCCCCTGTATCAAGAGGAGCCAATCAAAAGTACTGGTGGGAAACTGCCTAAGTTTGCCTTTAAAACCAGACATTTTCTGACCAGACCCTTGAAGAAGGTTCTTGCTTTGCCACCTGGTCTGATCAGCTAGGGGTCTTTGGGGGGCCCTCTTCCCGCTCTCGTTTGTTTTGAGCGTACCCCCGTTTTTTAAACTCCCCTCCCACGAACAACGAATTTGTGCCTGGAGATCTCCTGATTATTGGAAGCGAATCGAGTCCTCTCTGCGTCCTCTGATGCTGAAACTGCTGTTCCTGCTGCTGCTTTGGGGATTGGTAAGAAAAACCTCTTGCACACACCCTTGTTCTAACTGCTGGCTTCTTTTCTTTCCTCAGCGGGCAGACCCAAGCTAACTCCTTGGTCTGTATCTGTAATCTGCTTCTAGCTCTGCAGCGTCTTTGCTGCTAGAAATAAGCCTGCTTGAAGCCACCACTAGTTAAACCCACCCCCGGAGCTGCATCCTGGGCTCACACCACTCTGCCCTCTGGAACTACTAGTATAAGGTGCTCCCATAGGTTAAGTTCAGCCTTTAGTCTAGATAAATTGTAATTTCATTTTGCATAGCTGTGGTTAAGTAAGGTTTAGAAAATTATTTGCATTGTACTCTGTAAGTTAGGCTTAAAGAATTGTTGCATTGTGTTTTGTTACTTGCTAATTTGTGCAGTATTGGTTAAGTTAGATCATAGATAAGATTTTGCTGTGTTCTGTATAATTGTGATTAAGTCTGTCTTCCCCCATCCTCCAACCTCATTCCTCTGCCACTTTGCTCTCTCTCCCTTTCTCTCTGCTGGTTAGACTTACAGCTGTCTGCTCTCTGTGTCTCCCTGAGTTTAAATCTCCCTCTGTCTTTGGTCTCTGCTCCCCCACATGCTCACCACGCTCCTACTGCTGCCAAACCTCAATTGTATTACTGAAGTCTAGCATAAAAACCCCATTGGTTACCCTTTTTCTCTCTAACACACCTCACATTTTACATTTACACCACTGTGACACATTTTTACCTAGAGTTGTTGGTTATTTAACACATTTGTTAGTTGGTTATATGCTGCTGTGACACACCCTTTACATAGAAATTGTTAGCTACCTGTTACATTTATACTTCAGTGTTAATTGGTTACCAACTGTATTGTGCCCCACTGTATTGTACCCCACTATTGAAACCCCCTATCCTATTTACTAAAAGAAACCCCTCCCCAATTGTCTACCTTAACAAACCCCATACCCCTCACTATTGAATTTTCCCTGTTTTTGCATTTTCTTAATAAAGTTTATTTTGCACCCCACCTGTGTGGTAATTGCTCCCCAAGATCCCATATACCTGCTGGCAGGGACAGGAAGAATGATTTGATGCTCTCCTGGTGGAAAGTTATGGTTGTGTAGAAGTCTTGTACTTGTCAATTTAACAGAATAACATGAGTGTGGTCTATATCATTCAAAGCAGGGGAGGAAGAGAGACCTCTTAGGGATCTGTTCTCTCTCAAATGTTTCTAAAACCTTGTCTATACTACACACTTTTGTCAACAAATATCTGGTTTCATCAACAAGAGTGGGAGTGTACACACTGCAATGCTCCTCCTGCCGATTTAACTCTCCTGCTACACCGACAGAATAATACCACGTTGATGAGCAGCATAGAGCTTTTTGTGATGAAATTAGAGTGACAGTATCAGTGTAGACACTGTGCTTGCTTATGTTGCCTAAGGTGGTCACCAGGAGGTGTTCCAAAATGCTCATCATGACCACTCTGATCAGCAGTTTCAACTTGGCTGCCCTGCTGCCAGGTACACAGGCATTCACCCCTCTACCTTTAAAGACCCAGGAATTTTTGAAATTGCACTTGCTGTTCACTCGGTATGGACTGTTCACACAGCATCTTCCCAGCTGATCATACCAGCTTTTTGCAGCAAATGTGCACCCGACTGGAGTACACCAGAGTTGTTGAATCTGTTGAGAAAGGAGGCCGTGCAGTCACAGCTCCACTCCAGTTGTAGGAACATCTATGAGCAGATTTCTCATGGCATCGAGGAGAAGGGGCATGAAAGCGACATGCAGCAGGGCCTGCTAAGATCAAGGAGCTGAGGTAGGTATACCAGAAAGCAAGGAAGGCCAACAGTTGCACTTGTGTAGCGCTGAAAACATGCTACTTCTACAAGGAGGTGTATGCCATCCTCAATGGCAACCCCACCTCCACTGCCAAGAGCCCCATGGACACTTTGGGGAGGGCGGAAGGCTGGAGGCAGCAGCCAGTGGAGTTAATCCCAAGGACAAAGTGGTGAACAAGGAGGTCGAGTTGGAGGAGGATGTGGGACAGGCAACAGGGTCATGGCAAGCCAGGACCTCTTTTTGATTCTGGAAGGGTCTAGCCCAGGGGTCGGCAACCTTTCAGAAGTGGTGTGCCGAGTCTTCATTTATTCACTCTAATTTACGGTTTCGCGTGCCAGTCATACATTTTAACATTTTTAGAAGGTCTCTTTCTCTAAGTCTATAACATATAACTAAACTATTGTTGTATGTAAAGTAAATAATGTTTTTAAAATGTTTTAAAAGCTTCATTTAAAATTAAATTAAAATGCAGAGCCCCCCGGACCGGTGGCCAGGACCCAGGCAGTGTGAGTGCCACTGAAAATCAGCTTGTGTGCCGCCTTCGGCACGCGTGCCATAGGTTGCCTACCCCTGGTCTAGCCAGTCCCAGCAGTCTGGCTCTGGAGCACCTGAAGCAGGAGAGAGGAGCTCCAGTAAGTACTCATTTTGCTTTGATAGTATGTGGTTACATGAGGTAGAGGTGTCCTTTATTTTGTTACATGGTGCATGCGGGAGAAGAGAGAGACATTAACAACACTAGACTGTTAATCTAGTGCATGCGAGAGAAGAGATACTGTTTGTGCATCTGTTTCTCATTCCTCTGTGCAGCTATGCAATGGGGGCCCTGCAGAAAAGTTTGTTAATGGACACCAGGATCTCCCGGGACTCCTCGATAGAGATCTCTAGGAAACTTTCCTGAAGACACTATGGAATCCTCTGCTGAAGGTTCCTTGGCAGAGCTGCTTTGTTTCTTTCCCCATTGTAGGAAACTTTGCTGTACCAATTGGCAATTACTTATGCAGGAAACAAAGCAGCACACAGGCGAGCATCATACGGACCCGGTCTGAAGCTACACGCATGCAGGAGATGCACCCTTCCATTCTCAGTTACCCTTAGTAGTGAGCTATCAGCTTCAATCACTCCTACCTGTGGAAAACAGTGCCAGTATTCAGAGTAGTGTCCCTAGGCTCTTGTACTGATCCCCTTCTGAAACCACCCAGACCCTTTCTCCCATCTTGCATCTTCTCCCTCTGGGCCAAACTCACCATGTTTAGGACATAAGAATGACCATACTGGGTCAGACCAAAGGTCCATCCAGCCCAGTACTCTGTCTACCGACAGTGACCAATGCCAGGTGTCCCGAGGGAGTGAACCTAACAGGTAATGATCAAGTGATCTCTCTCCTGCAATCCATCTCTCCCCTCTGACAAACAGAGGCTAGGGACACCATTCCTTACCCATCCTGGCTAATAGCCATTAATGGACATGAATTTATCTAGCTCTCTTTTAAACCCTGTTATAGTCCTAGCCTTCACAACCTCCTCAGGCAAGGAGTTCCACAGGTTGACTGTGCGCTGTGTGAAGAACTTCCTTTTATTTGTTTTAAACCTGCTGCCCATTAATTTCATTTGGTAGCCCCTAGTTCTTATATTATGGGAACAAGTAAATAACTTTTCCTTATTCACTTTCTCCACACCACTCATGATTTTATATGCCTCTATCATATCCCCCCTTAGTCTTCTCTTTTCCAAGCTGAAAAGTCCTAGCCTCTTTAATCTCTCCTCATATGGTACCCGTTCCAAACCCCTAATCATTTTAGTTGCCCTTCTCTGAACCTTTTCTACTACCAGTATATCTTTTTTGAGATGAGGAGACCACATCTGTACGCAGTATTCAAGATGTGGGTGTACCATGGATTTATATAAGGGCAATAAGATATTCTCCATCTTATTCTCTATCCCTTTTTGAATGATTCCTAACCTCCTGTTTGTTTTTTTGACTGCCGCTACACACTGCGTGGACGTCTTCAGAGAATTATCCAAGATGACTCCAAGATCTCTTTCCTGATTCGTTGTAGCTAAATTAGCCCCCATCATATTGTATGTATAGTTGGGGTTATTTTTTCCAATGTGCATTACTTTACATTTATCCACATTAAATTTCATTTGCCATTTTGTTGCCCAATCACTTAGTTTTGTGAGATCTTTTTGAAGTTCTTCACAGTCTGCTTTGGTCTTAACTATCTTGAGCAGTTTAGTATCATCTGCAAACTTTGCCACCTCACTGTTTACCCCTTTCTCCAGATCATTTATGAATAAGTTGAATAGGATTGGTCCTAGGACTGACCCTTGGGGAACACCACTAGTTACCCCTCTCCATTCTGAGAATTTACCATTAATTCCTACCCTTTGTTCCCTGTCTTTTAACCAGTTCTCAATCCATGAAAGGACCTTCCCTTTTATCCCATGACAGCTTAATTTACGTAAGAGCCTTTGGTGAGGGACCTTGTCAAAGGCTTTCTGGAAATCTAAGTACACTATGTCCACTGGATCCCCCTTGTCCACATGTTTGTTGACCCCTTCAAAGAACTCTAATAGATTAGTAAGACACGATTTCCCTTTACAGAAACCATGTTGACTCTTGCTCAAGAGTTTATGTTTTTCTATGTGTCTGACAATTTTATTCTTTACTATTGTTTCAACTAGTTTGCCCGGTACTGATGTTATACTTACTGGTCTGTAATTGCCGGGGTCACCTCTGGAGCCCTTTTTAAATATTGTCGTTACATTACCTATCTCCCAGTCATTGGGTACAGAAGCTGATTTAAAGGACAGGTTACAAACCATAGTTAATAGTTCTGCAAATTCACATTTGAGTTCTTTCAGAACTCTTGGGTGAATGTCATCTGGTCCCGGTGATTTGTTACTGTTAAGTTTATCAATTAATTCCAAAACCTCCTCTAGTGACACTTCAATCTGTGACAATTCCTCAGATTTGTCACCCACAAACGACAGCTCAGGTTTGGGAATCTCCCTAACATCCTCATCTGTGAAGACTGAAGCAAAGAATTCATTTAGTTTCTCCGCAATGACTTTATCGTCTTTAAGTGCTCCTTTTGTATCTCGATCGTCCAGGGGCCCCACTGGTTGTTTAGCAGCCTTCCTGCTTCTGATGTACTTAAAAAACATTTTGTTATTACCTTTTGAGTTTTTGGCTAGCTGTTCTTCAAACTCCTTTTTGGCTTCTCTTATTACAGTTTTAAACTTAATTTGGCAGTGTTTATGCTGCTTTCTATTTACCTCACTAGGATTTGACTTCCACTTTTAAAAAGATGTCTTTTTATCTCTCACTCCTTCTTTTACATGGTTGTTAAACCACGGTGGCTTTTTTAGTTATTTCACTGTGTTTTTTAATTTGGGGTATACATTTAAGTTGGGCCTCTATTATGGTGTCTTTGAAAAGTGTCCATGCAGCTTGCAGGGATTTCACTCTAGTCACTGTACCTTTTAATTTCTGTTTAACTAACCTCCTCATTTCTGCATAGTTCCCCTTTCTGAAATGAAATTGCCACAGTGTTGGGCTGTTGAGGTGTTCTTCCCACCACAGGAATGTTAAATGTTGTTATATTATGGTCACTATTTCCAAGCGGTCCTCTTATAGTTACCTCTTGGACCAGATCCTGCGCTCCACTCAGGACTAAATCGAGAATTGCCTCTCCCGTTGTGGGTTCCTGTACCAGCTGCTCCAAGAAGCAGTCATTTAAGGTATCAAGAAATTTTGTCTCTGCATTTCGTCCTGAGGTGACATGTACCCAGTCAATATGGGGATAATTGAAATCCTCCACTATTATCGAGTTCTTTATTTTGATAGCCTCTCTAATCTCCCTCAGCATTTCATCGTCACTATCACTGTCCTGGTCAGGTGGTCGATAATAGATCCCTACTGTTATATTCTTATTAGAGCATGGAATTACTATCCATAGAGATTCTATGGAACATGTGGATTCATTTAAGATTTTTACTTCATTTGATTCTACATTTTCTTTCACAGATAGTGCCACTCGCCCCCCTCTCTCCCCCCCCCCGCACGACCTGTTCTGTCCTTCCGATATATTTTGTACCCCAGAATGATTGTGTCCCATTGATTGTCCCCACTCCACCAGGTTTCTGTGATCCTATTATATCAATATCCTCCTTTAACACGAGGCACTCTAGTTCACCCATCTTATTATTTAGACTTCTGGCATTTTTGTACAAGCACTTTAAAAACTTGTCACTGTTTATTTGTCTGCCCTTTTCTGATGTGTCAGATTCTTTTTTATGTGAATGTTTCTCGTCTGATCTGGCCCATACTTTATCCTCTTCCATCCTCTCCTCCTGACTAAAACCTAGAAAATCTCTATCAATAGACTCTCCTTTAAGAGAAGTCTCTGTCCGATCCACATGCTCCTCTGCAGCAATTGGCTTTCCCCCATCTCCTAGTTTAAAAACTGCTCTGCAGCCTTTTTAATGTTAAGTGCCAGCAGTCTGGATCCACTTTGGTTTAGGTAGAGCCCATCCTTCTTGCATAGGCTCTCCCTATCCCAAAAGTTTCCCCAGTTCCTAATAAATCTAAACCCCTCCTCTCTACACCATTGTCTCATCCACATATTGAGACTCTGAAGCTCTGCCTGCCTACCTGGCCCTGCGTGTGGAACTGGAAGCATTTCTGAGAAAGCTACCACAGAGGTCCTGGATTTTGCTGTGCTGCATGCTTGCCAAAGGTAAAGTGAAAAAGAGGGATATGTAACTTTTTTATGATTCAAAACTGTGAGTGCACTCATAATACTGACTCTGTGTATTGTTTCTTTTGTTCATGCAGATGTGCCCTTCAGGACCAGCTCCTACACACTGGTGGAGTGCCTCCATCAGTGGCTGTAGCAGAAATTCATATACGGTGGCAATTGGCACAATTGCAGGCTGCAATTAACGCTCAAGTAGCAATCATTACAAGGATCATTCAAGGTGGCAAGTAAACAATGCTTGGCTGAATGCATAACAGAAAGACACATTACTGGGGCTCATTGTCAGAACGCTGCTTCAAAACCTCCCTGATTCGAATAGCCCCCCCCTCATTGAGCCTCTTTAATAGCCCTGTATCTGGTTGCTCAAAATTGGCCATCAGGCGATCCACCTCAGAGCTCCACCTCTTGGGAAACTTTCCCCCTTAACCACACAAATGCTATGCAGAGCACAGCAGGCTGCTATGACCATGGGAATATTTTCCTCACTGAGGTCTAACCTGCCAAAAAGGCAGTGACAACGACTCTCTTTAATCTGCCAAATGTACATTCAGTGGTCATTCTGCACGGGTTGAGCCTTTTGTTGAAGTGCTCCGTGCTGCTGTCCAACTTTCGGTGAAAGGCTTCATGAGCCATAGGAGTAAGGGGTAGGCTGGGTCTTTCAGAATCACTATGGGTATTTCCACATCACCGATTGGAATATTCTGGTCTGGAAAAAAAATCCCTGCATGTAGCTTTCTATACAGGCCAGTGTTCCTGAAGATCCATGCATCATGAAACTTCCCTGAACACCCCGCATTCATGTCAGCGATCCACTAGCGCCTGCAATACCATGGAGAAGTAGCCCTATCTGTTGATGTACTCTATTGCAAAGTGGTCTGGAACCAAAATTGGCATATGTGTACCATCTATCAGCCGGCTGCAGTTAGGGAATCCCATTATAGAAATGCCATCCATTATTTCCTGAACCTTGCCCAGAGTCATTGTCATTCGCAGCAGGAGGTGATTAATGGCACTGCACTCTACCATCACTGCAACCCCCACAGTGGGCTTTCCAATTCCAAACTGATTCGTGACTGACCAGAAGCAGTCTGGAGTTGCCAGCTTCCACACAGCAATCACCATTCGATTTTCCACCGTGAGATTATTCTCATTTTGGTGTCCTTGCACTGCAGTGCAGGGGTGAGCTCTGCACACAGTTCCAAGAAGGTGACTTTGTGCATCCAAAAGTTTTGCAGCCACTGCTCATCATCCCATAACTGCAGCACAATCCAATCCCACCACTCAGTGCTTGTTTCCCGAACCCAATAGCGACGGTCCACGATGTGCAGCTGTTCCATGAATGCCAACATCAATCTTGAATTGTTTCTTTCCATGGCACACAGCTGTTCAGGCACCAAGTATTACTGTTCAGATTTGCAGCTCATGAAATACTGAAGGATCAGCCGCGTTATGTTCATAACAGTTATCACAAGACTGGTGAGCAGTGCAGGAGCTATGCTTTCAGGCAGAGATGGTAGGTGCAAAGTTTACAGGGGCAGTTGAAAAATGGTGCAAAACATAGTTGGAAGCCAATGGAATGATGGGATGGAGAAAATAGCATCATGGGGCAGTGCAATCCATTCCCAGAACTCCTAGTGGAAGAAGGTGGTGATTTGCACAGTGAGATAGCTACCCATGCTGCACTGCTCTCTCTGTCAGTGTGAGAGCACCAACTGTGGATGCACTCTGCCAACACAAGAAGTGTTGTGTGAACATGCACAAGCGATGTAGTTTAAACAGCAGTTTATGGTTGTCGATGTAATGGAAGTAGACTTAACTCTGTAGTGCAGACATGGCCTAAAGTACACACCACTACCTGCAATTTTCCCCCCTCTTTCCTTTCTCCCCTGCCCCTCCATGACTGAAGAAGTGACAACTGGCCCCTTCACCTTGAATGGTCCCTAGAAATCTGTTAACTACTTATGCTTAACAATGTGTTCTATTGATCTGTGACAGTCTGAGTATATTTCCCTGACCTGAAGAAGAGCTCTGTGTAAGCTTGAAAGCTTGTCTTTTAAATTCTGCTGATGAGAAAAATATTACCTCACCCACTTAGCCCTGGTCTACACTACAGCGTTTGGTCGACATAAGGCAGTGTAGACCTCTGTCTCCATGAGAGGTGTAGTGCTTAGGTCAATGTCATTAGGTCGACGCTGTGTCAATGTACACACTTACATTGACTGTTGCTGCCTTTCAAAAGCCATCCCACAATGTTCCACACTGACAGTTAAATCTGTGCAAGCACTCCGGGTGAGGCTGAGCACCACTGACATGAGGAGTGTAGTGTGGACATGCAAAAGTGATTTAGTTACTGCCAGGGGCACAAGCAGGAATTTAAATTTTACTGCTTTGGGTGGGAGGGGGGGCACCGCTGGGGGACACAGAACTCCTCTGGCAGGGGGGGTTAGAGGAAGAGCAAACTCCTCCACAGAACTCTTCTTGCTACTGGGCTGCGGTGAGGACAGAGAGAGAGCTTCTCTTCCCCAGGGCTGCGGCGGGGAGAGCAGAACTCCTCCGTGTTCCTGGGCTGCGGCGGCGAGAGCAGAACTCCTTCAGCCCCAGGGAGATTAGAGTGATGAACCCAGAAGGCTGAGTAGCACATACTGTCTCCTCAGATGCCCTGGAACCTGCATGGGGCATAATAAAAAGCAAAAATTTCCCCTGCCAAACCCACAACTGGGGTCCAGTGGCTGCACTACCCGCCGCCCATGACTGTGTTGTTTTGGTGCTTGACTTAAAGATGTGGATTGCATCTATCATTGCAAAAAGCTACTCTGGGTGGCTTTTTATGGTGGTTTTAATCCACCTCTTGAGCACAATGGAAGTGAAACTAATTAATTAAATTCTCCCTGCCCCCACTCCACTGCTTCCACCAAACCCCCACCCCACCCTTGCCCCTGCCCCTCCTCTTTCTGCCCATCCCCCAAGCACGCAGTCCCCACTCCTCCCCTTCTTTTTTTTTTTTTTTTTTTTCCAATGGAGATATACCTATCTCATAGAGCTGGAAGGGACCCCGAAGGGTCATCGAGTCCAGCCCCCTGTTTTCACTAGCAGGACCAATTTTGCCCCAGATCCCTAAGTGGCCCTCTCAAGGATTGAACTCACAACCCTGGGTTTAGCAGGCCAATGCTCAAACCACTGAGCTATCCCTCCGCCCCCCCTTCCTTCCAAGTGCCTCCTGCATGCCACTTAACAGCTGTTCCCCTGCATGCAGAAGGTGCTGGAAGGGATGGGGAGAAGTTGAGTTGCTCAGCGGGGCCTGCGGACCCCCTGGAGCACCCTCGCAGACCCCAGTTTGAGAAACACTGCTCTAGCTCCCTCTCCCTTCCCCCAGCAGTGTTTTCCATGTGAGACCTGGGCTCTGCTTGGTCCAGCAGCCCCTAGTGATGGCTACTAGCACTGCAGCCCATTTCTGTGGGGGAAAGGAAATTCTGCGCACACGTTAATTTCTGCAAAATTCTGCATTACACAGTGGTGCCAAATTCCCTGAGGAGTAATAGGTTAGCTAACCTGAGTCAAGAACACTTTTTTGCACTGTAGCCATACCCCATGTGAGTTGCACAGCAACAGGGACAAAGTATTAATGTTATCAGATTTTTTGTGCAACAGAAGGGTGGGGAGAAGGACTTGGACATAAAGGTAGAATATACTCATATATTCCAAGCTAACAGCAATAAATCTGAGAGGAAGAAAGAAAATTCAGGGACCACTGTATGTTTAAAATCTGTAGTTGTGTTCCCCTGTGGCTGCTTAGTGGCAATGTTGCTTAAAGAATTATTACTTCATGATGTGTGATGGCTTAAATCAGTTGTTCCTAATCTTATAATTTTGAATTGTCACTTGCAATTAATATGGGCTGGAGCACCCACAGAAAAAAAAATTGTGTGTGCTCCGCACCCACAGGCAGCCCCACCGATCAGATCCTCTCCCTCGCCCCAGCGCCTCCTGACCGCCGCTGATCAGCTGTTCAGCGGCGGGCAGCAGGCGCTGAGGAGGAGCAAGGGCAGGAAAAGGCGCGGGCACTTTGGGGAGGGTGCGGAATGGGGCAGGAAGAGGTGGGTGGCAGGGCCTTGGGGGAAAGGGTGGAGTGGGGACGGGGCTTGGGACAGAACTCGGGTCAAGCACCCATGGGGAAATCAGAAATTCAGCACCTCTGCAACCACTCCCTGACTCCCTATGGCCAGAGCCCCCCCCCCAAATGCAGAGCACCCTGCACAACCCTGCAGACCGAGACGAGCAAGTGGTGGGTGGGGTAGGAGCCAGCAAGCAGAGCAGGTCAGGGCCCCTTCTGAGCATGGGCCTGGCTCCATGGCACCACTGGCGCCATTGTAAACCCAGCACTGTGGTTTTGAAACACTTGTGGTTCTGGGAGTAGTTTTGCAGTGTAGGGTGTAGTGAATCTGGAGTCATGCTCTCTATCTGCAGTGCTCCTCTTCTCTGTCTTGTGCTCTTGGAGTTATCTGAAATCTTCCAGGGGAGGGGCTGACTTCTTCACCCCATATAGGGAAACACTGCTAATACACACAGGAAGTGAAACATCTTACACTCTATAAACAAAAGTGAAATTAATTGGTCCATATCTGAGCTGAATAAATGCAAGTAGTAAACAAACTCATAAACAATGAGAAGTACATTAGATAGCTAGAATTTCATCTTTAATAATCCTATTCTTTTCAATGATAATCATGCCTGAGTGAGGACAGCAGGATTTGAGCTGTAACATACAGTATTGAAAGACATTTTGTTTTTAATAACCTTTAAAAATTGTCAATGTCCCCTTAAGAGCCCACTCTGCATAAATCTGGGTGTACACAGCTAATCTCCTATTTAATGTAATTACATATCACTTGGACTACCACCAACATAAGACTCTATTCTCTCTTTCTTAAAAAGGCTAAGACTTTTTGATGAAAATCTGATGATTCTTCCATTTTCCATGATCTAGTCTGATTTGCTAAAGGTTAATATGAAGGGAGTATTGAGGGCAGAACAGTAACTAAAATCAAAAGAGCCATATATATATAAATAAAAGCCAATCGGAAAAGAAAGGAACTAAACCTCCATCAGTGAAGGTCATTGAATCCCTTGTTCAGCTCATGCATTGGATTGTTTTAAATTCCATGTAATTTAAGTTTAACTGCTTCTTGAAGGTTGTGCTAATGTTCATTTAGTCCTACCACATGGGGACTCTTCAGATCAAATATACAAACTAATGGAAAAGCAGTGTTAACTGAAGCTTCCACATCCAAATAAGAAAATACATGAAATGGCTGTATTTTCACTGACAGGAAATAATAAAGGAACATTCTTGCCTGCTTAGCTCATTCTCAGTCATGCACCCTGAGCCAAATACTTAGCTGGAGCCTGGCTTGGATTTCCATTAGTTTACCTACCTCTGGCACAGAAATACTGTAGCTTTTTGGAAAACTACAGGGTGGATCCTTCTGTGAACTGAAAATAATACTTCATTTCCTGATGAAAATAAGTAAATGTTTTCTATCAACAGTGGTCTGTAAAGTCTACCCTGCTCCCTTTCAGTTCAGAAGAGTGCAGTCTCTTCCAACTTGCCAGCATCCATAAATAACCTCGGTGAAATCACAAATATAGAATTGCTTAGTAATGGTTAAACAGCTGTTGGTAACTGCTTCTGTGCTTAAGAGCTTTCAAATGGGGTCTAATATAGAGACTTCACTTCTAAATCTTTGAGCTTCAAAATGCTGTTTTGAAACGTAATCAGTGATAAAGCTTACAAATCTGAAATCCTCTAACCCTCTGTTTCCTTGGGGAGATGGGGAAAGTTGATGCAGGGGTTTAGCTTCATATTTCTGCCTGGCATTAAGCCAAAAGGCTTCCCCAGACTAGTAGATAATTTCTGTACTTAATTACTGGTAATTAGCTAATGCCTTAATTAGAACTCTGAGGATACAAAGCCAAAACTCTAGTAGTATCATGGTAGTGACACTAACACCAGAGACCCATCTATGTGATTATACAGTTGTTTACATTGCTGCATAGTTGTCTTTCCTTTTTATTTTGCCACAGAATTGTGCTCTAGAATCTAAGCCTTCTTTCTGAAAATAATTAAAGGGCCAGATTCTGTTAATCTTACTTATGTTGAGTAACATCTTACCCATTTGTGACTCCTTCTGGAGTATGTCTCCACAACAATTAGACACCGATGGCTGTCCCATGCCAGCCTACTCGGGCTTGGACTGCAGGGCTGTTTCATTGCTGTGTAGAGTTCCGGGCTTGGGCTTGGAAGGTCTCCGAACCCAGAAGTGTACACAGCAATTAAACAGCCCCACAGTCCGAGCCCCGTGAGCCCAAGTAAGCTGACAGGGGCCAGCTGCAGGTGTCTAGTTGCTGTGTCTAGTGTCTAGTCACCCAATAAGATCAGTGAATCTGTTCAAGAAGTAAGGTTGACAAGGAATCTTTCAAAATGTGAAGGAAATGTAAACCAGTGCAGGGGAACTGAAATAATAGCCTTGAGAGCTGTTAACTGCTCTACTCAACTTAAAGGGGTGTTTAACTCTAATACCTTAAATATCACTTCATTAGGCATTTAATTGCTGCTTATCTTAGAAGAACAATGAAGCTAATATATACTCCATTATTACTGGATGCTGTCTCTACTTGTATCTGTACACAGATATTGGGACATGTTAGGGTTGTCACTGATTAAGATCACATGTTAAGCAACCTCTGCCCTTTCACTTCCATTGTCAGTTGCTTTATTACCTTTTGAAAAATTATCTTTTAGGCTAATACTTGAACAAATAGGTATTTTTATGTAAAGCCTTTATGGAACTAAAAACTGACCAAGAGGCTTTTTTATTAAGAACATTTTATTAAAATGTAAATACTTTATTGCTCATATACCATTTTGAAGAGATAAAGCACTAGGTGTGTGTAAAGTTATTTCTTTGATGTGAGAGACTGCTGTGTTTAACCCTCAGTGCCTGGAGATAGGAGACAATTTTCTTTAAATGCATCCTTTAGAAGAGACATAAGAACATAAGAATGGCCATACTGGGTCAGATCAAAGGTCCATCCAGCCCAGCATCCTGTCTACAGACAGTGACCAATGCCAGGTGTCCCAGAGGGAGTGAACCTAACAGGTAATGATCAAGTGATCTCTCTCCTGCAATCCATCTCCCCCCTCTGACAAACAGAGGCTAGGGACACCATTCCTTACCCATCCTGGCTAATAGCCATGAATTTATCTAATTCTCTTTTAAACCCTGTTATAGTCCTAGCCTTCACAACCTCCTCAGGCAAGGAGTTCCACAGGTTGACGGTGCGCTGTGTGAAGGAGAACTTCCTTTTATTTGTTTTAAACCTGCTGCCCATTAATTTCATTTGGTGGCCCCTAGTTCTTATATTATGGGAACAAGTAAATAACTTTTCCTTATTCACTTTCTCCACACCACTCATGATTTTATATGCCTCTATCATATCCCCCCTTAGTCTTCTCTTTTCCAAGCTGAAAAGTCCTAGCCTCTTTAAGCTCTCCTCATATGGTACCCGTTCCAAACCCCTAATCATTTGAGTTGCCCTTCTCTGAAACTTTTCTAGTGCCAGTATATCTTTTTTGAGATGAGGAGACCACATCTATACGCAGTATTCAAGATGTGGGCGTACCATGGATTTATATAATGGCAATAAGATATTCTCCATCTTATTCTCTATCCCATTTTGAATGATCCCTAATATCCTGTTTGCTTTTTTGACTGCCGCTGCACACTGTGTGGATGTCTTCAGAGAACTATCCGCGATGACTCCAAGATCTCTTTCCTGATTAGTTGTAGCTAAATTAGCCCCCATCATATTGTATGTATAATTGGGGTTATTTTTTCCCCAACTTTACTTAACATTTATGCACATTAAATTTCATTTGGCATTTTGTTGCCTGATCACTTAGTTTTGTGAGATCTTTTTGAAGTTCTTCACAGTCTGCTTTGGTCTTAACTATCTTGAACAGTTTAGTATCATCTGCAAACTTTGCCACCTCAGTGTTTACCCCTTTCTCCAGATCACTTATGAATAAGTTGAATAGGATTGGTCCTAGGACTGACCCTTGGGGAACACCCCTCTCCATTCTGAACATTTACCATTTATTCCTATCCTTTGTTCCCTGTCTTTTAACCAGTTCTCAATCCATGACAGGACCTTTCCTCTTATCCCATGACAACTTAAGGACAGTCTTGACACGAGGAGAGTGTGTTAAATTTCACCTCAACTGTTTGTGTGATTCCGAATATTGTTGTGTAGACATTAAATGTTCTTATTTAAGATACTGAGAAACCTGTCTAAAGTGACAGATTGTAGATCAACAAAAATGGGTAGCCTAGCAGAGGTGTTTGTATATTAGTAATAGAGCAAAAGTGTTCTTTTAGTTTAGAGATACTTTAGGTGGCTTAAAGATAGGAATAAGCCTAATAAATGTGATTCACTGTACAGTGATTAACTGCATTAGTTAAGTCATCTATTTCCTTCAAGCTTCAAATTCCTAAATTAACGTACAAACTGACTTTATATTGCACCTATTAATATAGAACTTTCCTTGTTGGTGCTATTTTGTCCCATTTCTGGGAATGGTTGGTTGACTCTCCTACGTAAAACTGACTAAGCTGATTTCAAAACAAAACAATAACCAAACAAAACCAAAACCCAAAGACACACACACTGAGTCATTGCAACCACTGAAAATTATTCCTCTCCTAATGTTGACACCAGTCAAATATGTCATATAAATATGATTATTGTATCACACATATTGCCTTGTAGTGGGATTTAGATTTAGTTCTGTTAGTTGTTCCTCATAGGTCTTGCTTTCCAAGCCCATACTGTCAACATCTAACCTTTTGAAACAGACATTTGAAAGAAAAATAGGAACACATTGCCTAACTCCACTGAAATATATCCAACAAGAATGTGGTTTGGAAACAGTTGAAAAATGAGGATAAATAGGGCTGCGAAAGCGCTTGGTGGGAAATCATGCAATCTTTCATAGTAAATGCTATGTATTTTGAAGGAGTGTGGCATAGCCGGAGGGCCCTTAATATGAAATATAGGTGTGTTGGAATCAATGTATAGGGCACAATCACTACATGAGACCATTGGTTCTCACTTGTTCGATGCCTTCCACTGACAGTGTCCAGCTGTCTAATCCCCAGGTTAGCGAATACAGGTGTGTCCTGCAGAAATGCGTTATCCTGGGTGGTGAATACATGGGCCTCCTCCTGTTGCTTTGCTGTTATCTGCATGGCTGTCAGGCATTGTCATCTTCTGTTAGACTGAGCAAAACAGATCTTTCCATTTTTATTAATGTCCTCCATAGCCTCATAATCCTTTTATAGAATTTGACCCAACAACTGTTGCTTACAGGTTATAGAGGTGTTCTGGGACTAGGAAACCAGTAATGCATCATAATGGAGGTTTACTTCCTGGATAACATCATCTATTTTTGTATCTATGTAATTAGATTCTCTCTTTCTCTCACCTCCACGTGTTTGCCTGTCATTTCCTAGACCCAGCCCCAGGCCCTAGTCCTGCTCCTACTAGAGCCTGCATGGGACTATTTTTAAATCCCGCTCCCGTCCCGCAATTCCCACTCCCACTTGCTCCTGCATTGTTTCTTGAATTTTTATCCAGCTTCCACTATTATGGCAGTGGAGCCTACATGATCCCAGTCGTGCTGCAGGGCTCTACAACTGTCCCAGCAATGGTTGGACGTGCTACTCCTGCAGGACCCATGGGATCCCAGTCCTGCTGCAGGGCTCTAGCTCCCACCCAGGGCCGGCGCTCCCATTAGGCGACCTAGGCGGTCGCCTAGGGCGCTGCTATTTTGGGGGCGCCTGCGCCCCCGCCGCCCGTAGAAATTTGGGGGCGGGGCCTTCTGCCGCCGCTGTTGGGGGCGGGATTTCGGGGGCGGGACCTGCCGCCGCCTAGGGCGCCGGCAAAGCTGGCGCCGCTACTGCTCCCACCTCCAACATCGCTATAGAGGCAGCTAACATCATATCTTCCCTCCATATGCTCATCTTACCGAGAATCCTCATTTCTTCTAAGGAATATCTTTGATCATGCATATTTACTCCATTGATTTACATATGCAAATAAGGATATTGGATGCACACAGGGCTGCACTTAAAGGACGTTTGCAAATGGTTATTTTAAAATTCCATATAATTGCAAGGATCTACCTCCTGCTTGGCCCTCGCTGTCCGGTATGGTCAAGCATTAGTAGACCGAATTATTTACCTGATATTGCGACTTTGCTGTGGACAACCTAGAAAGAGCTGGGCAGTGTTGCTTGGCTACTGAAAGATATTATGCACTAGTGGGGGCTTAGGCATCCACTTAGGGGTAGATGCATCTCAGCTATTATATAATCAGCTTGTCAGGGCAGATGTGTACAGTCCAGCAGGAAGGACTATGTCAGTTATTGTATTTTCTGTAATATATGATTCTTTTGTGCTGGGTAGTCGGTTGCAGTGGTGGAAAGTAGGTGCCAGTACAGTGGAGATATCCGCGCAACTACAACCAATTTAGGGGGAGATTTAAAGGTGAGCCTGAGCCTCTATGCTTTAATGTAACTCAAGATATGTTTTGATGATTTTATAGAAGTCAATAATTCCCAGTGACAGGTTCTCCATGTTGGTTGATTTGTATGTAATCAATGAGAGAACGCTTTTTCTCCATAGTGGCTTCCCTTCTCTCACCAATTTGTTATGTAGGCACACTTTTTCCAACCCCTGTACAATATCCCTGATCACTGTGTTTGTGTCGCTTCTTGACATCTAACATGCAATCAGAGAAGTTTCTAAATGAAAGCCACTTTTACTACTACTACTACTGTCTGTCTATTTAGTTGACTCTGCCCCGCCCTCTGAGTAAGTGGTATGAATGCATTAGAATTATAGTTCCACACCTCTGGTACAGATGCCTGCCAGCAGCTGCTGTGCCTAGGCATGTAACACTGCTTGAATGGAGGGTGTGGGAGAGCAACTTGTTTAATTTCTCAGAAAGTTGATCGCTGAGATTTTAGGCCATATCTCAATGCTAATATAAGAATTTTTGGGTGTAGCGCTATGGTTAGCATATCTCTGTGCAGCAGATAAAACTCTCCTTGTCCCAACCACTGATTAAACTCAGACTTTGCTTAAAGTCTGCCAGGATATGGGCTGGCACAATCCCTGTAGACAAGTTGAGTACAAAGTTTTCTGGTGATTCAGTGCATGTCGTGTAGAGCAACTTTCTAGGCAGTAACCATCAATACCACCAATAGTTCTCTGTAGGTGGTATTGATGACTATTATTATTTTTCATGTACTTGCAACAACAGAAGAATGGCTTCAGTACCTGTTCAATTCATAGAGAATTTCTGCCCTTTCTCCTCCTCCCTGTCCCGGTGCATAATTATTTTCTTCTACATTTCTCCTGAAGCTAATATGAGAAAGTATGAGGAATGGCCCAGATCTACCAGAGCAGTATTAGCATTGTTTCCTTGTTCTGTGTCAGTTATTATTGTTGTTCAGTGGTTGCATATTACTTGTTATTTAATTACTTGTATAACAGTAGTGCCTAGGAAATTCAATCAAGGATCTTTATTTTGCTAGGCACTGTACAGAAGGGTGACAAAGACAGTCCCTACTTCAGAAAACTCACAATGTACTTGACAAATAAGATGCAACAGGAAGACAAAACAGACAAAATAAGATGAGGCAAGGAATTGAACGGCGGTGGTCAGAAAAGCAGAAGTCGGAGCTCATCATATGCAGACTCATAGGCATGAGGGTAGGGGCTGCATGGAAGAAGGTATGGAGGTGCTTGAAAGAGAAGCAGGTGTTTGAGGCTGCTTTCATTGGTAGAGCAAAGGCAGGGGTCAACAGTTTGATAATCTGGTAGATCTGATAGACAAAGTAGGGTTAAATGGTGATGGGCACTGAAGAAAAAGACAAGGCGCCAGTGTTTGATACAGTGGAAGGAAGGAAGATGGTGGAAGGATGCAAAGAAGGTAGTTTTATGAGAGAAATGACAAACCAGAAAGATGACCTCAGTAGCATTATTCTGAACAGTGACTGAGAAATTGGTGAGAGAAGGTTTTCAGGCATGTGTGAATAAAAGATCAAAAGTTAGGTTTTGGCCATGTTGAGCTTAAGCTGCCAACTGGACATCCATGAGATGTCAGAAAGAGAAGTTGGGATTGTACAGAAGTGGATACAGAGGCTGCCTCGCTTTCTTCCTCGCTCTTGAGGTTGAAAATCTTTTTGACTGAGCACATTTGCTACAGAATATCAGCAGCTTGGATACTCAGAATAGAGGCTGCATTTTCAGAACACTTACACTATATAAATCCATGGTACACCCACACTTGAATACTGCAGCAGTTCTGGTCACCCCTCTCAAAAAAAAAATATTAGAATTGGAACTGGTAGATGAAGGCAACAAAAATGATTAAGGGTATGGAACAGCTTCTGTATGAGGAGAGATTAAAAAGATTGGGACTTTTCCAGCTTGGAAAAAAGACGACTAACGGGCTATATAGAGGTTTATAAAATTAAGACTCATGTAGAGAAAGTGAATAAGAAAGTGTTTTTATCCCTTCCCATATGAACCAGGGGTTACCCAATGAAATTAATAGGCAGCAGGTTTAAAACAAAAGGAAGTACTACTTCACACAAGGCACAGTCAACCTGTGGAACCTGTTGCCAGGAGATGTTGTGAAGGCCAAACCTGTAATGGGGTTCAAAAAGAACTAGTTCATGGAGGATAGGTCACCCACTGGCTATTAGCCAAGATGGTCAGAGAAGCAATCCCATGCTCTTGGTGTCCTTAGCCTCTGATTGCCAGAAGCTGGGAGCGGACTATAGGGGATGGATCACTCAATGATTGTTTGTTCTGTTCATTCCCTTGGAAGCACCTGGCATTGGTCACTCTCAAAAGACAGGATACTGGGCTAGATGGACCACTGGTCTGACTCAGAATAGCCGTTCTTATGAATACTGCTTGCCTTAAGGTTTGAAAATTCCCCTGGTTTCTGGAGTGCTGAAAAGTAAGCACTTCCATTTCCTTGCTGTATGTCCACATCACCGTATTGGAAATTTTTCTCACTCACCCTTTTTACTGGATACTGGACAGAAACTAACAAATGCTACAATCAAGCAACTCAAATTTCATTTAACTCCTTAAACCATTTGCAATTCACACTACAAGGCAGTTCAGAATACATAAACATTCATTTCTATCTAGAGTAGTATAAGGTAGGACTTTAATCCTACTCTAATCATTACAAAAAACAAAAAGTTTCCCTCCCTCTCAAATTCAGATTAGTGCACATTTGATAGCTCATGTGCTTTTTTTTAAACTGTATTATGTTTGTGACATGTTTCAGAGGAGCTCTGTGTGCTACACTGGGCCAAAGAAAAAAGATGTGAGCAATTTAATACTAGCTTACATTGTGTTGCAATGATTAGAAACTTGTAGTGTGTAATGGTAACAGTAAAAAGTAAATTTTAAGTGTTCTACTAAGTTTTATATAATATTATAGTTTGCATTGTAACTAGTTTAATTATTGTAACAGTGCATTCTGTTTTAGTCTTAAAACTTTTAAATATCAGGAAAAAAACAACCAAAAATGGATAATTAAAAAAAAATCACTTGCTTTGGCCATGAGGCTCAATTGCTTGACCATCACTCTGAAAGGCCATCTGCAAAGGAAAGAAAATTGGTTGTGCCCTTATTTGCTTTGAAACAATATATAAAGAAGGCCTAAAAGCTATATTTAAATACACAAAGTATCTCTCCCATGAATACTAATGATCAGGTCTTGACTAATTAATTTTTCTCCATAAGATAGTATTTAGGAAACTAACAGGACTGTGATATCACAGGCCTTAATGAAGTCAACCCTAGTGGAGGGGTAATGAATTTAGGCCTCCAGCTCCTCCATAGTGTACCACTGCACAGACCCATGCAGATAAACTGCCTCTGTGAGTCAGGGCCTTAGGTTCAGATGGAGGATGGGAGGTGCCATGCCTAGGGTGAGTATATGTCCAGGCCAGTCCCTTTTTTAAGCCCTATCCCAGCTGTCCCAACTTTTTTTGGCAAAGGTGTGCATTTGTCCCAGTTGCTCTTGCCAACTGATCAAATGCCCATTTTTGTCAAAAAAGTGAGGTGTGGTGGAACGTGCAGGGGTGTGAGAAACGATGCCAGCGCTGTGCAGGGGCGGGAAAGGCAGGGCCCGACCGAGCAGCCTGGTGCTGGGATGGGGCGGAGGACTCAGGCATGTGGCTCATCAGGTCAGCCCTGCATGGGAGGCTGGGGTGGAGCTCATGCTAGCCTCACACACTGTCCTGTTTTCCCTTTGGGAAAGATGGTCACCTTAGCCCGGCATTGCTGAAAGGCCTTTTTCTCTGGGCAGGGTCCCAGAGGCAGCAGTTTGCATCATATCTAAGTGCTTGGAGCTGGCGTTACACCCAGGGCCAGGCCCTGGCGTGGTGAGACCTTTGGAGCCCCAGTACCACCCCTTTTATGTGATTTACATACAGGTTTGGGGCCCCCCGTGCTCCTGACTCCGGTACCATTGTCCCCCCTCAAATCTGCTTCTAGGTGGAAGAGCTCAGACCAGGGCCGCCTGAGCAGTCGGGATCTCGTACAAACTGTCTCCTGCAAACAAGGGCACTGACTTCATTCCCGCCCTGCCCGGGTGTGTGTGACAGTAACACCCCCCTTCCCTAGGCCCACGTGGCCGAGCCACGCCGTCCGGGGGCTCCCCGGCCCTCTGCCAACATCCACAATCACCGGCAGGAGCCGGACAGTCAAGTCCGCCCCCGCTGCCTGGCCCCACGGAGCCCGCAGGTAACCCAGTCCCTGGGGCGGCCGCGGCGCTAGCGCCGCCTCCTCTGCCCGTCCCCGTGATGGCGGCGCCGGCGGCCTCGCTGGTGCTGGCAGGGGGCGCTGGGCCCGCGCCTCCTCAGTAGCGGCGGGGCTGGAGCCTCCCCCGGCTTGGCGGCTTTGTTTGCTTGCAAGCGGCGGGGTCTGCGCCGGGGCCGCCGCCTCTGCCCGGCGAGCTGCGCCGAGAGCCGGCGGGGGCGCGGCCCACAGCCGGGAGGGGCGGGCCGGGCCACGCGGCTCCTCCCCCGCAGCTGCTGCTGCCCCGGGTACGGGCCCAGCCGGCCGCCCAGCGCCGCGGCAAGTTTGTGGGAGGCAGCAGCCGAGGGCCACGGAGGCGGCGACGGCGGGAGCCAGCATGGCTGGCGGGACGAGCTCCGCGCTCTCTGAGTCAGGCTGGTAAGTGGGGCCTGCCCGCTGTGCGGCTCCGTGGGGCCGATGGTGGGACTCGGGGCCTGCCTGGAGGGTCGGGACTGGGCTGGGAAACGGCTGCTGCTGCTCTAGGCCTCTTTGGTTCCTGCCCCTTTTCACCCTGACAGTACGTGCCTCCCCACGCCTTGTGAGAGGAGCAGGAAGTGCTTGGGGTGGGGGAAGGTAGGTAGCTTTCACATTTGAATGGTAGCTATTGGTTTGACCTTTCTGGGTCACTCAGAGGGGATGTGTTAGGCACAGTCCCCGAGCAAAAGATCCAGGGACCAGACCTGGTATTCTTTTTCTCAGTTTTCTGTTTATACGGGGAAGGGTTGATCTAGTCCTACATGTTTCCTACTTGTTACATGGGTAGGTGGGCTGTAGTTGCTTCTACTTGCAGAGGCATGCTGTGGCTTTTTTAGTTTTTTTATGCACCAGGGCAGTGGTGAAACAGAAAGTAAGGTTAACAACAGTTAATGAAGTAAATTTCCCAGAATCCCTCAGAGTTGGTATTACTGAGCTAATGTCACAGAAATGATCAAAAGGTAAAGCTTAATGCACCAAGAAGTTGTCTAAATTCGTAGGCCTTGCGTAGTCTACTCCAATCTTTCTCTGAACAGTTTCCCCTCATTGCTAACGATGATATTTGGGTGCAGCTCTATGGTAACAACAGTGGGAATACTGATTTAGACAAGGTTCTTAACAACCAACGGTAGTTTTTACTGTCATTTCGTGTAGACATGCTGCAAATAGGTTTAGTTGAGATGTAGTTAAAACACTGTAGGCACATGCCTTTCTGGACCACTAATACTACCACTGGTTGTGCTGCATGGGTAGGAAACTCTTTATTTAAAAAAGGGGGCTAGTATAGACAAAGCTATAGTGAGGGGCAGACTTAGGACTAGAACCCAGGAATCCTGAGTCTCTCCAGTTTGTGCTAATCATTAGACATATTACTTCTCTCAAAAAGCAACACTTACCAGACTCACCACTTTTTCCAATACACAGCATACACATACTCACCAGGGTATGGGTTAGTATTATTTATTTACTAGCTTAGACTTTTTTCTTTGACTATTTTAGAACACTTTTGTAAAAATGAGCACTCCTTGCAATATTTGCTAATTGTAAAAATTAGTAATTTAGGCCTAATTTGGAAAATTCCTGTAGTACATGCTTAAACGTCAAGCACGTGAGTAGGCTCATTGACTTGAGTGGGAATACTTGCTTAAAGTTCCACATGCTTAAAATATAGCATGTACCTCCTTGCTTCCTGTGCTTCGTTGGATTGGGGCCTTAGAGTGCCTAAATTTATTGCTGCCCCTTTAAAAGGATCACAACAAAGGTCACATTTTAATTGCTGTATCTTATATACTGTAACACCTATACTGGTTCTTAAAATTTTAATTCAAAGTTCAGTTTCTGGAGAAAATAACCATCTATGGGAAGACTCTAAATCTGCTCATCTGTGAACTTTCTGCTCCTACAAACTTGGATTGCCTTTGAAATAACCTGCTGTTCTTTTATGGAATCATTGATCAAACTGAGAAGCTGAGGTGTCTTGCTAGGTCTGCTTCTCTGCAGATGCTTGGCTAAGGAGTAAAGGTGCTAATTTCAGAAATTATATTCTTTTAACACCATTCTAGTGTGCAGACTTCAATACAGGGGGTCATGACTCTTGGCCACTAGAGGTTAGGCACTAAAGGTAACTTAATTTTAATAAAAACTATATTGAAGGAACCGTATCAGCAATTATAAGTTGAAATTAACCAACTTTTCAGACAAGTAGTTTATACTTTCATACTTAAGGTTTTTTTTGTTTTTTTTTTGTTTCTGGTTTCTTATTATGCAGTATATAGATATAGTTGTATCAGAGTAGAGAGGTTATTTGCTTCTGTATTTGGCACTGGTGCAACTGCTGCTTGAATATCGGAATATCCAGTTCTGGAGTCCGCAAGTCAAGAAGGATATTGAAAAATTGAAGTAGGTTCAGAGAAGAGCCATGAGAATAATTAGAGGATTAAAAAACATGCCTTAGAGTGATGAATTCGAGCTCTGTCTATTTAGTTCAAAAAGAGAATGTTAAGAGATGACTTGGTTACAGTCTGTAAGAACCTACATGGGGAACAAATATTTAAAAATGGGCTCTTCAATCCAGCAGAGAAAGGTATAACACCATCCAGTGGCTGGAAATTGAAGCTAAAAAAATTCAGACTAGAAATAGGGTGTACATTTTTAACAGTGAAAGTAATTAACTATTGGAATGATTTACCAAATGTTGTGGTCGATTCTCTATCACTGGATTTTTTCTAAAAGATATGCTCTAGGAATTATTTTGGGGGGATTTCTGTGGCCTGTGTTATACAGGAGGTCAGACTAGATGACCACAATGGTTCCTTCTTGACTTGGAATCTGTGAATTTAAAATATTAGTCTTAACACACAAATTGAAATTTTTAGGCTGCTCCCACTTTTCTATTTTGACAGTCAAATGAATGTAGTACTAAGAAGATGCTTGTTGATATTTGAACCACCCAAACATTTTAGTGGCTATCTTATATTAATGTATAATTGAAATGATTCACACAGTTTCTGCAGTGTGTGTCCTGGACCTTGGCAAGCTACAGCATCGGGGAGTGGCTGATGTGCTTAAGCATTTTATTTGAGCCCTCATGATGTTGCAGGAGGTGAGCCAGTGGTGGGTAGTGATCAGTAGCCAGGCACTGATCAGTCACTATCGGCATGTTGTGACCTAGTCTTATCGGGGGGGCATCATATAGGAACGAAGTGAATGTACATCGTGGGAAGGAAGGGGAGAAGGATTAGAAAGGAGAGAATGGACAACAGAAATATCATTAAGTAAACACCCAACTACTTACATTTTTTTCTCCGCATCTGTACTCAAGATATTCTACTGTTGCCCTGTGGGGTGTGGTGATATTTTTCCTTCACTTCTCCACCCTCTGATAGTAGCAGCAGAGCTCCAAGCAGATTTTAAACAAGTCTTCAGAACTGGTACTTAACTTGGTGTGTTTCTGGTCTACGTTTGTACTTTAAAACATGATCAGCACCAGCTAAGTTGCAACTGTTGCTGGCACTGTCAGAAGTGGGAACCTTTCCTACTGCAGAGACAAGGTTAAAAGAATCTATAAGCCAAATTCTGTCCTCATTTACACCAGTTCTGCTCTTCTTTACATATGTGAAACACCATTGTCTTTTGCAACTGCAATTTAATTAACATATCTGTTGATTTGTGAGGCACCCTGTGCTCCAGCTTGCTTTCCCAAATCCTTACTGGTTCTGCTACAGTAACAAGAATTGAGAGTAGTAAAAACTAATTGTTGGCGCTGAACTAAGCAGATATAACGCTAAATACATTTATGGAGCTGATCTGTTGAGTAAGGTGATGGTGACATTACACAGTCATTGTGCAGAGTAGAACTGCGCTTGTTTTTTTTTTTAATATAGGGATATTTTAACCTTTTTTTCTAGATAAACGTGTCCATTAAAGAGTGTAGTTTGAAATTTCCACTTGACTCCATCTTACACACCACCTAATGCAAGAACTTAAATACTTTTATAAGCACAAAGGGATAGTGCAGATATATTGTCTGATTCCAGGTAAATAAAATTTAAGATAGAAAAGAAACATCTAGGGTACATCCAACTGGAAATGTTAGAGCTTTGTCTTGTATATTTGTTTTGGTATTACAAAATGTATTTTATTAAATTCTTTGAACATTATATTTATTTGTTGTCAAGTGTAACTTTGGTAATAGTGATCACTAATTACAGCAGATGTATTTCTTCACCTCATTTGGAAAATTTAGAGATTCAGCCCCCACTGATGTTAGTGTAGTTGTATTTTCTTATGCTTCTTTAGTCAGTTTGGAATTTTTTCCTTTTGGGGGTCCAGTATGAACTTCAGGTAGTATAGGGCTGTGTCATAACTAGTACTGGCAGTGATGATAGATAAAATCTGACAAATTTTTCACAGTATTTGTGTAGTATATATGAAAGATGCTGTTATGTTACATTTTATTTGGAATCTTGGATTTGGAAATGTCTTAACTTCTTTATGATTTACTTATTCTATGATGCCCACAAAAAATGAACTGAACCTAATATTAAAACGATGCCCCCAAACCATTCTTCTTCTTTTCTCTCTGTTTCCAAGGGTGTCCCATTTTCTGTTTCTGGTTTGGTAAAAATGGGGGAGAGGGTGTGCTATTGATTTTTAATTCAGCCTCCTTGTGTGTCCAACCTGTGCTCTGAATGAAGCTAGGGTCTTGTGGAAGAAGTGTATGTGATGATCCTAAATTACACTACAGGTTTTTTTTCCTTTCCTAATGCATACACACAAAGCGGCAGATAAAAAGTAGCATGGGCAACTTTAAATCTGACATTGCTTAACTTTTGAGTGCTTGGCTTTGTAAGCTAAACGACGATGGAGTCTCACATCGATGTATGAGATTCAGCAAAAACTATAGGTGAACAGGTATGTGTGAGGTCAGACCAGTGTTCCCTCTAATTTTTCCCACGCATGTGCGGAATGAATTTTGACACATCACCTCCATATTGGTGCACATAACAAAATTCATGTGGCGGAGGTGGGGCCGAGGGGTTTGGAGTGTGGGAGGGGGCTCAGGGTTGGGGCAGAGGGTTGCAGTGTGGGGTGACGGGGGGGTGGGGTGAGGACTTGGGCAGGGGGGGCAGCTCTGGGGTGGGGCCAACGATGCGGGGTTTGGGGTGCAGGCTGCCCCGGGGCACCGCTTTAACGTGGCTGTGTAGTCACGGCAGCGCTATAAAAAAACCCACCTCCACGAGGGGAGTGCGGCTACCAGCGCTGGGAGTGCGGCTACCAGCGCTGAAACACAGTCTCCACTGCCATGTTACAGTGCTGAAACTTGCAGTGCTCAGAGGGGAGTTTTTTTACACCCCATAGCGAGAAAGTTGCAGCACAGTAAAGTGGCAGTGTAGACAAGGCCTTAATTTGCCTCCCTTGAAAGCAGTTATTGACAAATCTGCCACCACCTTGATTTATTGTGGGCTGTTGCTTCCTAATTGCTAGGATCAAACCTGACATGCTTTCAAGTATGGACTTGAGTGTGCCTTTAAAATAAAATTATGTAGGTTACAAATTATATGAAGTCTTTGTGTCATTTTGTTGCTTTTTTTTTTAAAGGAAAAAAGTAAAAATATTTAATACGTAGCTGTGACACCTCCTTCATCATACTTCTGTCAGCAGGGTTTGAACCCTGTTCCTTTAGTGTTGCAGCACATAATCCTGCTGCCACACAAGCTACAGAACTAACTGCATTATCTGGCAGTAGGAGAAGACTGTTATCCTAGGGTGGAATTTGGACCACTGAAGACAGGTGCTGGATCCAGAAGGTTGTCAGGGGAGCCTATCCCACCTTGACTCTCACCTTCCCCCCCCCGCCCCCCACTGCCAAGCTGGGGGAGGTTTTGTACCATGTGATTCTCATGGAGTTGGGAGTGGGCCTCAGATTATGTGCTGGGACTGAATGATTGCTCTTGACAGAAGCCTGGCCTGGCTCTCTTCCCCCAGATGTCTGCTGCAGTTGCTCAAACAGCTTCAGGATGTTCCTAGTGCAGCAGCTGCTGCTGCTTTTGCGTGGGCCCAGCATTAGAATGTTTGTTTTCAGTTTAATGTTTTGGAATGCTCCCAGAATTTTCCTGAGGAATGCAAGTAAGTGGAGGGATATGGTAATTTTCAACAGTTGTGTATCAGCCAAACTTTAACAGAATTTCGTGGGACAAAGGAAATGCACCTCTCTAACCCCAGGGCTTCCCCACTGCCAGATTTCAGTGGCTTTTTATGATAGTGGACGTGTTAGACCTAAAAATAAAAAGAAAGTTGCAAGTATCTTTTTTTAATGAAAAGTGTTAGGCAACCTAAATATAGGGCTTGCTACCAGGATCCCCTTTAATAGAAAGCGCTGTTTGCCAATAGTTAATACAAATAGATGGCCTTTGTAAGTATAGGGATGAACTGGGAACATGAGACACCACTGTATGTTAACTGTTGGAAAATTCTAATTTTTTTCTCACAGTGACAACTGTGCTTGTGTGCTGATTAAAATGTTCATCACTAAATCTGTATTTATAAAGTAATTGTAGGTCTGACTCCTGTTATAATGTATGGGAATCAATGCTGAAATTCCATTCTTTAAAACTGTAATCCTGAAATATTACTTAGTCACTTAAAATAATATATTTAACAGATATATTCTTCCAATGTAGTAGTAAATAGTCCACTGTAGCAAAATACTTTTATGAGAACTGAAATACTTTTTCAGTACTGGAAGCTCCAATTTTGATATAATTTTATAATATATCTGTCGTTCAGGATATATCACTAAAATAATAGCACTTGAGAAACATGTTAGAATCTATCAGGTGGCCATATACTATTTACACATGATGGTGTATCTTAAAATCACTTTTGTAACTCTGTTTTGATGTTAGTGGTTGTTGCACACACATCATGGCTAGAACAGACTTCATAAAATAATGCTGGATTATAGCTATTTCAGTTAAAAGAAAAGAAAAACAACGTTCTTCCACCCAAATCCTATGTTACAGTTAAAGAAGGTCACTTGTATGAAAAATACAAAAGGGAATCATACCTGCAACATAAGCTAGAGCAGTGGTCCCCAACGCGGTGCCCGCGGGTGCCATGGTGCTCGCTGGGGCATCTATGTGCGCCCGCGTACTGGCCGGCGGACAAGCATCCGCCGAAATGCCGCTGACAAGCAGCGTCATCCAGAGGCGTCACCAGGTGATAAACCACAGTCAGCATGGATTTGTCAAGAACAAATTGTGTCAAACCAACCTGATAGCTTTCTTTGACAGGGTAGGGGGGGAGGGAAGCAGTAGATGTGATATATCTTGACTTTACTAAGGCTTTTGATACTGTCTCGCATGACCTTCTCATAAACAAACTAGGAAAATATAATCTAGATGGAGCTACTATAAGGTGGATGCATAACTGGTTGGAAAATCGTTCCCAGAGAGTAGTTATCAGTGGTTCACAGTCATGCTGGAAGGGCATAACGAGTGGGGTTCCACAGGGATTGGTTCTGGGTCCGGTTCTGTTCAATATCTTCATCAATTATTTAGATAATGGCATAGAGAGTACACTTATAAAGTTTGGATGATACCAAACTGGGAGGGGTTGCAAGTGCTTTGGAGGATAGGATTAAAATTCAAAATGATCTGGACAAACTGGAGAAATGCTCTGAAGTAAATAGGATGAAATTCAATAAGGACAATGCAAAGTACTCCACTTAGGAAGGAACAATCAGTTGCACACATACAAAATGGGAAATGATTGCCTAGGAAGGAGTACTGCAGAAGGGATCTGGGGGTCATAGTGGTTCACAAGCTAAATATGAGTCAAGAGTGTAATGCTGTTGCAAAAAAAGCAAACATCATTCTGGGCTGTATTAGCAGGAATATTGTAAACAAGACGAGAAGTAATTCTGCTCGACTCGGCGTTGATTAGGCCTCAGCTGGAGTATTGTGTCCAGTTCTGGGTGCCACATTTCAGGAAAGATGTGGACAAATTGGAGAAAGTCCAGAGAAGAGCAACAAAAATGATTAAAGTTCTAGAAAATATGACACATGAGGGAAGATTGAAAAAATTGGGTTTGTTTAGTCTGGAGAAGAGAAGATTGAGAGGGGAGATGATGACAGTTTTCAAGTACATAAAAGGTTGTTACAAGGAGGAGGGAGAAAAAATGTTCTTCTTAACCTCTGAGGATAGGACAAGAAGCAATGGGCTTAAATTGCAGCAAGGGAGGTTTAGGTTGAACAGTAGGAAAAGCTTCCTAACTGTCAGAGTGGTTAAGCACTGGAATAAATTGCCTAGGGAAGTTGTGGAATCTCCATCATTGGGGATTTTTAAGAGCAGGTTGGAGAAACACTTGTCAGGGATGGTCTAGATCAGGGCTTCTCAAACTAGGGGTCGGGAGGCTATTACATGGGGGGTCGTTAGCTGTCAGCCTCCACCTCAAACCCCGCTTTGCTTCCAGCATTTATAATGGTGTTAAATATATATAAAAAGTGTTTTTAATTATTGGGGGGGGGGGGGGGGTCGCACTCAGAGGCTTGCTGTGTGAAAGGAGTTACTGGTACAAAAGTTTGAGAACCACTGGCAGATAATACTTAGTCCTGCCATGAGTGCAGGGGACTGGACTAGATGACCTCTCGAGGTCCCTTCGAGTTCTATGAGTCTATGAAATATTTAGTAAGTGAGATTTTTTTGCACTAAATCTTTTTACTGGGTCGTTACAGGCTATCAAGGCTTACAAATGGGTCCTGAGCCGTAAAAGTTTGAGAACCACTGTCATATTACATTCATAATTTTCAGTTCTGTACTCTGAAATACAACTATCCATGAGAAAACTCATAGAGAAGATCCCTCTTGTCATATACATGCTTAACTTCATGACTGTTAGGGTCAATGCATAAAGTTTATGGGGGAAGTTTTCAAAAGTATAAAGGGTAATTGGGTGCATGTCTGCTCTTGTCCCTTTAAAAATCTCTTCCCCCCTCCCTTGCTAAATTGCAGTATCACAGCATAGAAAAAGGTTTAGTTTTAAGGTTGACATGTTTAATTCTAAATCACTGTTTAGGGCCCCATTCACATGGCCATTCTGAACGCTACAGTCTATACCCAGCTCTCCTGCGTAAGAACATAAGAACGGCCGTACCGGGTCAGACCAAAGGTCCATCTAGCCCAGTATCCTGTCTACTGACAGTGGCCAATGCCAGGTGCCCAAGAGGGAGTGAACCTAACAGGCAATGATCAAGTGATCTCTTTCCTGTCATCCATCTCCACCCTCTGACATCAGAGGCTAGGGACACCATTCCTTACCCATCCTGGCTAATAGCCATTAATGGACTTAGCCACCATGAATTTATCCAGTTCTCTTTTAAACGCTGTTATAGTCCTAGCCTTCACAACCTCCTCAGGTAAGGAGTTCCACAAGTTGACTGTGTGCTGCGTGAAGAAGAACTTCCTTTTATTTGTTTTAAACCTGCTGCCTATCAATTTCATTTGGTGACCCCTAGTTCTTGTATTATGGGAATAAGTAAATAACTTTTCCTTATCCACTTTCTCCACATCACTCAATTTTATATACCTCTATCATATCCCCCCCTTAGTCTCCTCTTTTCCAAGCTGAAGAGTCCTAGCCTCTTTAATCTCTCCTCATATGGGACCCATTCCAAACCCCTAATCATTTTAGTTGCCCTTTTCTGAACCTTTTCTAGTGCCAGTATATCTTTTTTGAGATGAGGAGACCACATCTGTACATAGTATTCGAGATGTGGGCGTACCATCAATTTATATAAGGGCAATAATATATTCTCAGTCTTATTCTCTATCCCCTTTTTAATGATTCCTAACATCCTGTTTGCTTTTTTGACCGCCTCTGCACACTGCGTGGACATCTTCAGAGAACTATCCACGATGACTCCAAGATCTTTTTCCTGATTCGTTGTAGCTAAATTAGCCCCCATCATATTGTATGTATAGTTGGGGTTATTTTTTCCAATGTGCATTACTTTACATTTATCCACATTAAATTTCATTTGCCATTTTGTTGCCCAATCACTTAGTTTTGTGAGATCTTTTTGAAGTTCTTCACAGTCTGCTTTGGTCTTAACTATCTTGAGCAGTTTAGTATCATCTGCAAACTTTGCCACCTCACTGTTTACCCCTTTCTCCAGATCATTTATGAATAAGTTGAATAGGATTGGTCCGAGGACTGACCCTTGGGGAACACCACTAGTTACCCCTCTCCATTCTGAGAATTTACCATTAATTCCTACCCTTTGTTCCCTGTCTTTTAACCAGTTCTCAATCCATGAAAGGACCTTCCCTTTTATCCCATGACAGCTTAATTTACGTATGGGGCAGGGGTTGTTTGCTAGAGGATTATCTGCTGCTTGAAGTCACCAAATCAGGATTTGGGGACTTCAACAGCTGAGTCAAGGGTGAGAATTATTTCGGGGTGGGTGGGTCAACTTTTGTGGCCTGCATCATGCAGGAGGTCAGACTAGATGATCATAATGGTCCCTTCTGATCTCAAGTTCTATGATTCTATGATTCTATGTAAGAGCCTTTGGTGAGGGACCTTGTCAAAGGCTTTCTGGAAATCTGTGTTTCTGTATGACCCAAGGAAAGTCATGGAACTGCCTTATCTGATTATGCTTGCCAGCTTTTTAAAAGACTTTGAGTTTTACAGTTGAAGAACCCTATATAAGTGCTAAGAAGTTTTATTCAGTGATGTTAGGGGCCAGTGCAGGAGTTGGAGAAGGAAGTGGGTTATTTTCAGGGATCTGTCTGTGACTTTATTCACAGCCGCCGTTTTTGAGTGAGTCTAATACTACGAGTCTAAAGCGATGAGTGAATTTGGAGCCTCAGATAAAAAATGTTTTGTAATACCTTGAATGATAATTCTTTTGCCTCATTTGAGAGAAAAATTTCTTCAAAACAAGTTCTGGGAACTATAAATATGTGTATTGCTTTCCCTGTCTTCAGAGAAACACGGCTCAGTGTGTCTTACTGAATTTTTGTAGGTTCAGATATAGCACACATCAAATGTCTATATTTGTTTGTGTGTATATATTTTAATAGCCTTAAGAAAATGGATGACTGGGATGAGGAACATTTAATTACTGTTCATTAAGTTTGGAAATATCTACAGACTTTGGAATTCTTGCTTAGGGTGAGCACTACTCAACACTTACTCTTGGCAATATTATCCACAACTTTTTGTCTGTAGAGTGGTGTATATATAATATTTATAATATTTAAAATTTAACATTACAAACTCAATATTACAAATTCATTCTGGTATTAATGAACTACAGAAGTCATAGTAAGTGTGGCAAATTGCTGGCACTTCTATGATGGGTCTTGCGCTCTCTCTTCTTGAGGGGGGCGGTTTCAGGGCGCCATTTCTTGCCCCTGAACCGGGATATTAACTGCCCCACTAGTGTCCTAGAGGAGGGGAGTGGAGAGGGAGGGACCCAGGCCCGCCCTCTACTCCGGGTCCCAGCCCAGGGGCCCTAGGGATAGTGGTAAACCACTTGAACTAGCAGTTCCTTCCCCTGGGCTGCTTCCCTCTCCTGTCCTTCAGCTTGTAGGGGCTTCCTGCCCTCCCTGTGCACAAGCCAGGTGTCCCTTTACCTAGGGTCTTGGTCTTCTTAGCCCACCGCAGCACTTCTCCAAACTGCTTTCTGCTCCAATATCAATCCACTCTGTTTTTACTCCTTCAAACTGTTCTCTGCTCCAACACCAATCCTCTCTGCTCCAGCTCCTTCCCCTGTCTGATTGAAGCAGGGTTTTTTTATCAGGTGCTCTAATTGGCTTCAGGTGCTCTAATCTATAGCAAACTTTCTTCCCTCTACAGGGAATAAGGCTCCCTTCTAACCCTCTCCTGCTGCCCTCTGGCCATGCTGTATCACATAAGTAAAAAGGGAATGGTCACCCAACCTCAAAATACCTTACTTTTCATCTTAAATTCAATAGCTAGCAGGTTTGGACCTGATTAATATTTAAATAGATGATCACTTGAGGACACTACTACTTAGCATTTATATAGCACTTTATATTTTCAAAGCACTGTACAAACATTAAATAATACCGAGTGCTCTAATCTCTGCTTTTCTGTGATAGCAAAGGCTGTTACTGATTTCATACATGGCTTGAAACATTTGCTGTGTACACATTACCTGAAGGTCTGTGCTCATTAGCCAGAGGCACATTCCAAAAACTTGGGGAGAGTCTACAGGTAGCAAATGGGTGAGAAGACTGTGTTTTTAATCTGTCTGGTGCTTGTGGGGTGTTAACTTTTGGCTGTCCACTGTTTCTAGACTTGGATTTGTCCTTTTGTATCAATCTTGTGTGTAGCAACTGCCTGGCAATTTTTGAGGCTCCCTACTGTATCTGGGCTGCTGAGACATAAGAACAAACCTACGTCTTGCCCTGGCTCTGGGAGGGGTAGGCTGGGCTCCCCACCTACATACGGGAAAAGATTTTGTGACAGGCCCATTGTATTCCTTGATCTTCATTTTGGGAGGCTACCCTCTTCTAGCCCCTTCTCCTCCTGCTGTTGTCTCATTTTTGGTCCTCCTCCCACTTTGGTTACATTTCTACCTCCTAAAACCAAACAAATCTGCCCTGTAGTGACACTATAAAGAAAACTGGAAAAAAACTAATGTATTTAAAATTTATTTCATGTAATTTGGAGCTATGAATAATAATATGCATAATCCTAATTACATGTGTGCTTCATGGTGTCACTGCGGGGTGGAGGATAGGTGGTTTGTTTGTCTTAGCTGTGTATTTCCATATCTTAAAGGGTTTTTGATTTCTTTTAAGTTTAACCGTAATGTTGAATTTCTTGGCTTGGGTAGTGCCTCATTTATTTGTTTGGGTAAAGGGGGGATACTTACAACATCCTGGTATTGTTTTTATCCTGAAGTAACGGATATGTACTCTCAACCCTAGCTCCAATTTAATGTAGTTCATATCTGGTAATAATACTTAATAAGTACACGTGATTCGTGTTTGGATAGAAGCCACAGCAATTTTATTAACTTCATGAGCATTCAGCTTTTAGTCTGCTCAGGTTTTTGGAAGCATCAAGTTCATACTTGGCATGCTTGGTTATTAATGCAGTTGTTATTATAGCCACTTTCATACTAGTAAAGACTGTTGTTCTTGAGCGCCTGGCTAAGGGCTTGTCTACAGAGTCTGGTAGTCCATAGCAAGCTGAGGTTGTTGATCTACATAGTCTGATGCACACTAAGGCTATGTCTACACTACAGACTTTACAGTGTCACAGATGTACCGCTGCAGCTCTGTAAGGTCTTCTGTATAGCCGCTCTATGCCGATGGGAGAGAGGTCTCCTGTCAGCATAATTAAACCACCTCCAAAGAGTGGCATTATCTGTGTCAGCAGGAGAGCGTTTCCCACCCACATAGCGCTGTCCACACCAGGGCTTCTGTCTGTGAAACTTATGTCGGTCGGGGTGTGTTATTTTTCACACCCCTGACTGAGAAAAGTGATAGTGTAGACATAGCATAAGTGGCCTTGTGTACCCTGCTACCATGCATTAAAGGTTCAATAGTATTCTTTGACATACTGCTTTTTTATTGTCAAAAATCCACCCTTGTCTCCCTGATCCAACTGTTTAAAAACTCTTGTCCATGACTTGGTCTTGGTCTCACCTTGGTTACTGTAACTTCCTTTCCATTCTATCCTATTCTTATTGACCTCTCCTGCCACCTCCTTTTGCACTCTTGGGGTATGTCTACACTAGGAAATTAGGTTGTATTTATAGAAGTCGATCTTTAGAAAGCGATTTTATACAGTCGATCGTGTATGTCCCCATGTAGGTCGGCGGAGTGCGTCCTCAATACCGTGGCTAGCATCGACTCTTGGAGTAGTGCACTGGGGGTAACTATCCCACAGTTCCCGCAGTCTCTGCCGCCCATTGGAATTCTGGGTTAAGCTCCCAATGCCTGATGGGGCAAAAACATTGTCGCAGGTGGTTTTGGGTACATGTCATCAGTCGCCTCTCCCTCCAAGAAAGCAATGGCAGACAATCATTTTGCGCCTTTTTTCCGTGCAGATGCCATACCACAGCAAGCATGGAGCCTGCTCAGGTCACCGCTGCTGTTGGGAGCATTGTAAATACCTCGTGCATTATCCTGCAGTATGTGCAGAACCTGCAAAAGCAGGCAAGGAGGTGACGACAACGCGATCACGATAGTGATGAGGACAGGGACACAGACTTCTCTCAAAGCACAGGCCCTGGCAGTTTGGACATCATGGTGGTAATGGGGCAGGTTCATGCCGATTCTGGGCCCGGGAAACAAGCACAGACTGGTGAGACCGCATAGTGTTGCAGGTCTGGGATGATCCCCCCAGTAGCCTCAGCATTGCATCCCACCACCTCTCATCTTGCTCCCGCCACCTCTCATCTCGCTCGTCCCTCCTGTCTTCGCATTCTTTTTCTGCTTTCTTGGACTCTGACATTGTTTGCCTCCACGCATTCTGTTGAGCTCTTTCAGTGCGGGAGGACCGCATGAGCTCAGAGAACATTTCATCACGAGTGCGTTTTCTTCACCTTCTTATCTGCGCTAGCCTCTGGGACGGAGATGATAGGAGGAGCGTTGAAACATTTGCAGCTCTGGGAGGAAAACAAGGGAGAGTAGTATTTAAAAAGACACATTTTAGAGAACAATGGGTAGACTCTTTCACGGTGAACCAAGCTGTTAACATTATATAGCACATGTGCTTTCGGTACAAGGTCGCATTTTGTCTCTTATATTGAGGGCCTGCTGGTTTGGTGTGAGGGATCACACGCAGGGCTGGGCAACAGAATTCAGCTTGCAGGCAGCCATGGTAAGCCACAATCTTTCAGCTTCTTCAACCTTCATAACATGTGGGAATGGTTTCAAACAGCAGCGCCCTCCTTTCCCATACCAAACACCCGTTGGTTTGGCCATTTAAAAGGAGGGGCTGTACTGGCTGCCAATGCATCCCAAGTCTTCAGGGCAAATTAATCATTAAACATGCTTGCTTTTAAACCATGCATTGTATTTACAAAGGTACACTCACCAGAGGTGCCTTCTCCGGCTTCATGGTCCGTGAGCCTGCCTTCGGAGTGTTGGGAGGGTATTGGCTCTAGGGTGATAAACAGTTCCTTGCTGTCGGGGAGAATGTTTTCTCCGCTTGCGTGCTGTGCGCTATCCTCCTCCTCCTCCACCTCCTCATCTTCCTCGTCCCCGAAATCCTCATCCCCTCATCCCTGTTGCATGAGACTCCCCCCTTGCAGGTGTCCACGGACAGGGGTGTGGTAGTGGTAGGGCCCCCCCGCCCCTAGAATTGCATGCAGCTCATCATAGAAGCGGCATGTCTGGGGCTCTGACCCGGAGCGGCCATTTGCCTCTTTGGTTTTTTGGTAGGCTTGCTTGAGCTCCTTAATTTTCACGCGGCACTGCTCCGGGTCCCTGTTGTAGCCTCTGTCCATCATGCCCTTGGAGATTTTTTCAAATATTTGGGCGTTTGGTCTCTTGGAATGGAGTTCTGATAGCATGGATTTGTCTCCCCAAACAGCGATCAGATCCAGTACCTCCCGTTCGGTCCATGCTGGAGCTCTTTTGCGATTCTGGGACTGCGTGGTCACCTGTGCTGATGAGCTTGCCACGCTGGCCAAACACGAAATGAAATTCAAAGTTCCTGGGGCTTTTGCTGTGTACCTGGCTAGTGCATCTGAGTTGAGAGTGCTGGCCAGAGCGGTCACAATGGAGCACTCTGGGATAGCTCCCGGAGGCCAATACCATCGAATTGCGTCCACACTACCCCAAATTCAACCCGGCGATGTCGATTTCAGTGCTAACTCTCTCATTGGGGAGGAGTACAGAAATCGATTTTAAGAGCCCTTTAAGTCGACAAAAATGGCTTCATCGTGTGGATGGGTGCAGGGTTAAATTGCTCTAACGCTGCTAAATTCGACCTTAACTCATAGTGTAGACTAGGGCTTGGTTTCACATCACTTATTGTATTATCCCAAAGTTTGGAACACTCTTCGGCTTCTTTCTGCCAAGCCTGACACTCAGCTCCTTCAAATCCCTTGTTACAATGCATTCCTTCCAGGAATCTCTTGCTTCTACCTTCTTATCATAAACAATTTATTCTCCTGTGGTATTTTGTGTCTGGTCTGTCTTGGATTTTAAGATCTTTGGGGGGTGAGAATATACTTTATGTTGTTTGTAGAGAGCTGTGTGTATTTACAGTGTTATACAAAATATTGTTAATAATCCGGTTAATTGCTGCCCATAGTTTAATTGCACTGAATATGACCAATAACGTAAATTTCATGCTGCTGCTCAGGAAAGCTATAGCTAGCAGAATTACTTGCTCAGAACTACTTACTCCGTCCTTTGCTTCTGAGTAGTACAGGGTGAATAATGTAATGTGATACTCCTATTGTGAGTGAATAGTTGGTGGCTGTGCAATATTACTGAATGTGCAAAATTATCTGTTGAACTTGCCCCTCGTACTAAAGGTAACTTGCTTTTTTTCTCCCCAATTATGAAATACATATTATATAAATTATTTTAAAAGGTTCAGCATTTTATAAACACCTAGAAAGCCATTTAACTTTAACATAGTGGTAACATTTCTACACTGCTTCTGCCACATTTCGAAGTCCAATATAATTTTTTATTGTCCAATGCTATCATAGCCACATTCTAGACTTGTAGCTTTTTAAAAACCCACTGAAGACAAACAAATGTGTATTTTAGGATGATATTTCTTTCAACAAAAGGAGTGGTTAAAAAACATTTTGCATCTGAACATTTTTAACCATTAAAACCTGATGGCAACAAATTATTTGATTTTCCTGCAAGTTTGAAATCCAGTCATAATACATCTTTTTCCTTTAACATTTCCAGAATGTAAGTAATTTAAAGAAAGTTTATAGGTTCCTGTTTATAAGTCTCACTGACAACCATGGTACGTACACATGTCCATCAGTAGGGAAAGAGAGAAAAACAGATTGCTAGGACTAGTGAATGAGCACACAATTTCTTTTAAGGGGCACCTGAGATTTAGTTAGGTCTTGTCCACACTACACAGCTTTGTTGGCAAAAGGCAGCTTTTGCCGACAAAACAGTGGAGGTGTGCACTCTACAATGCTACTTTTTGTGGCAAAACTCTCCTGTTTTGTTAACAAAATAAAACCAACTTGACGAGAAGCATAGAGCTTTTTGTGGCAAAGTTAAAGCAGCAAAGCGTCAGTGTACACTCTGCCGTTGATTGTGTCAATGTAACTGGCCTCTCACAGTGACCGCTTTGCTCACTGTTTTGAACTCTACTGCCTTGCACGCATGCACCACTCCCCTTTCAAAGCTCCAGGAAGCTTTGACTTTCCTCAGCATAGAGAGCTCATATGCTGAGCAATGGTGCAAGTAAGCTGGTACGGTCAAGTACGTCGTACCATTAAGACATTTATTGCTGGTATGCTGTACCGGAAAGACGTTTTCAAGAATGAATATTAAATACTGTTTTTGTATTGTTTCTCAATGGGCTGAATGTCAGATTTCATCTTTTGGGAAAAAAGAAAAAAAAAGAAACAGAGCTCACATCACTTCGAAAAAATTAACGAACACAAAAAGTCAGCTGCTCATACTGAAGCTACAAAAATTGTAGAAACAGCTAAGAAAGAATAGGAGTACTTGTGGCACCTTAGAGACTAACATTTATTTCTCTAAGGTGCCACAAGTACTCCTATTCTTTTTGCGGTTACAGACTAACACGGCTATTACTCTGAAACCTGTCATTAGCTAAGAAAGACATGCTGATAAACATCAATGCAAAAAGTGAAGAAGCAGAATTGGAAACCACTGCTTGTGTGTTCAGGATGGCTTACTGCATTGCAAAAATGAATCGGCCATATACTGACCACGAGAGCCTGATTGACCTGCAACAACTGAATGGGGGTGAGATGGGGCGATTACTTCAAAGCCAAACTGTCTGCGGTGATGTGATATAGAGCACGTCTCCACACAAATGAAGAAAAAATTTGTCTCGCAGATAATCGAGACCAAATCCGAGATTGCTATACTAGTTGATGAATCTACTACTCTTGTTAAAAATCAACTCTTATAATTTATTTACAAGCCAGTGTTGATGGTGTTATGAATCCAGTAGCATTTCCTTTGGATTTGATTGAGTTAGACAATGCATCGGTTGAGAACATAAAGCGAGACATAATCAAATGTTTACTAGGCTGTGGATTCCCTATGGAATTACTGACCGAGGTCTGTCAGTTTTTGCGGTGACGGTGCAAATGTCATGCTAGGAGTCAAAGCTGGGGTGAGCAAACTCCTACAAAAAGACTTCCCAAATGTCATTCTGTGGCATTGCTTTAACCATAGATTTGAACTGGCAGTTGATCAAGCACTGGATATCACTGGGGATACAAACGATTTCCGGGCATTTTTAGACAGCTTATACTTGTTTTACAGTCAGTCACCAAAAAATGCCAGTGAGCTCAGTACACATGCGAACGAGCTATATGTTGTACTTGAAAACTCTACCAATTTTTTTTTTTTAGTGTACGATGCGTAGCTTCAACGTGGAGAGTTGTCAATACAGTCTGGCAGACTTACCCAGCATTAGCTAAACATTTCAAGGAAGCCTCACAAGACCAGTCTAGGGATAGAAGGGAACGAGCAAAATTCCAAGGTGTGTCAAAACTGTGTTTGGTCAGCTTTGTAAAAATCTATCATTAAAGTTAGATGTCCTAACTGAGCTCAAGAATTTGTCTGAACTCTTACAAGACAGAGAACTGATGATCCCAAAAGCAGACCACCTGATGAAAATCTATTTGCAGAGAATCGAGAGCCTACATAGAATCCCTGGATTGCACACTGAACAGGCACAGCGAGCCGAAGAGGCTATGGCATTCAAGAACACAAAATTGACAGGCACCGGGAAAAGTCCTACAATTAATCCATCACAATTCATTCAGGCCATTATTGACATGAGGTGCAAGATATTCACCACCGCTATTAACCAGGTTAATCAAAGCACAGCAGAAAGCAGTAAAACTGCTTACCTCAACCTGATTGAGAATGTGTCTGTTTTCAAACCTGAAACATGGCACCAATACGCAGAAAAGTTTGAAGAAACTGAAATTTGTGCACTTTGTGAAACTATGAAGGTCAGTCACCATGAAACACACCTGGGATTTGTGGAATACAAGTGTAGTGCAGGATGGACGGTTCCTGAGAAATTAAAAAATTACTCCTCACTGTAGACACTCTTGCAGTGAGTAATGCCACTGCGAACGAGGATTCAGCGTTATAAGCAAAATAATCATGGATTATTCAAAATAATCATGGATTAATCAGAGCCAGGGAAGGAGGCGGGGGCTGATGAGTGTGGGGCTGTTCCCTTCCCTTGCCTCAGGATTGGTTGGTTCTGGCTGCTGTCTGAACTTAAAAAGACAGCATGCCGACACACTCTCCCCCCAACATACATACTCCTCTCCACACACTCCTCCAACGCACACTCTGTCTCCCCCCCACACTTTCTGTCACACACACTACCCCCCATCCCCCATTTCAGTGGAAAAGCGACTGGCAATCCAGATGCCCATGAAATAATGGGATTGAGAAACCTGCATCATGGGATACTGTACCTACCCCATGAAGCATTGCAACGCCTTCCCAAAGAATCCTGCGGCCAGTTTCACAGTGGGAAAGCTACCCACAGTGCACTGCTCTCTTTGCCAGTGCAAGAACTGCTAGTGTGGGTGTGCTCTGCTGACACAAGGAACATAGTGTGGACATACAACAGCGGTTTAATTAAAGTGGTGCATGTATGTCGGCATAACTTTTGTTGACAAAAGTGTGTAGTGCAGACATAGCCCTGCTTGTTTTGTTTTTCTAAAGGAACTCCCCGTCTCCTTGCTGTCATGAGATCATAAAAAATGCAAATGATATATTTCCTGGATCTAAAAAAAGAGTAGAATACAAAGAGAAGTATAGTCCACTCCCCCATCACCCCACTTTGTGTCCTTTTAAAGTGTGACAAAAACAAAAGTTAAGTGAGTCAGTTTCTTTCTAGGGTGGATTAATTTAAGTCAAAGTCACTTAAATCACCAATTTTCATCATGATTTAAATCAGCAGGCAGGAAACTTTCATTTAAATCATCAAGTTTAATCATGTTTTGCATTTGTACTCTAAGTTATTTTCCTAAAGAAAGGTTGATTCCCACAGGTGGGTAACCATTAAAAGATGTTGATTTTCAACTAAATATAGCCGTTACACTAAATTTGATGCTTCTTTCTGCTAACCAAGAGGAGGATACATTATATCAATGCACATATATTTAAACAATTACATAGCTTAATTTACATTTATTCAGATTTTTAAATTTGACGTATGTTACAAAATGGTGGATGATGAATTTCTTATTTACTAGATTAATTTTTTTTTAGTTGTGATTTTTGTCAAGGTCTGTCTGGATGGCAATTGAAATAAAATAAAAATGGACAAAGACAACATTTTAATTTTTTATTAAAAAATAAAATGTGTCTGTCTATATAAGAAAAAAGTTTATTAAAAGTTTTAGGTTGAAACTGTTTTAAACCAGTGAAGTATTCTGTGTAGTTAGTGCAGGGGTAGGCAACCTATGGCACATGTGCAAAAGGCAGCACGCGAGCTGATTTTCAGTGGCACTCACACTGCCCGGGTCCTGGCCACTGGTCTGGGGGGCTCTGCATTTTAATTAAATTTTAAATGAAGCTTCTTAAACATTTTAAAAAGTTTATTTACTTTACATATAACAATAGTTTAGTTATAAATTATAGACTTATAGAAAGAGACCTTCTAAAAACATTAAAATGTATTACTGGCACGCGAAATCTTAAATTAGAGTGAATAAATGAAGACTCGGCACATCACTTTTGAAAGTTGAGTTAGTGAGTTGAATGGGATTATTCTTGGTCAACATGTCCTTCAAGATTTTAGAACTAGTAGATCTCATCCTCTCACACCAAGTTTCTATTCATAGATTGAAATAGGAAGAAAAGCTTTTCTGCTTCTTCATCTTGCAGTTGGTTTCTTAACTTTGAATGAACTAGTCATTGAACTTAATGTAGTTATGTTCTTGAAATCCAATCTCCCCATAAGAATTAATGTAAATGGGCGGGAGGGGGTGTTAGGTTCCAAGGAATTTTTTTCGCTACCTGCTAGTAGAGCATTTTGTCCACTACTTGTGGGATTATGTGGAAGAGCAGCTCGTCGGAGCTAGTGGGTGGGGGCTTGGAACCAGGGTGGGCTGGCAGCACCCCAACACCTCCCGCCTCCTGGTGGGCCCTGCGGATCAGCGCCTCCCCCCTCCCTAGCTGCACCTCCTGAATGCAGCGAAACAGCTGATTGCTGTGGGCGGGAGGCGCGGGAAGGTGGGGGGAGGCTGCGTGCTGTGTCCTCGTTCCTTCCCCCCCCATTCCCCCCCGAGCCTCCTGAATGCGCCAAAACAGCTGTTTCACTGCATTCAGGAGAGGGGAGGCGCTGATCCGCGGGGCCCACGAGCGGGAGGCACTGGGGGTAGTGGAGGGGAGCTAATAGGGGGGCTGCTGGCCCACCCTAGTTCCAAGCCTCCACCCGCAAAACTACGTTATAAGCGAACATTGCACAACTTTAAAGGAGTATGTTCCCTAATAGATTAGTGACATAACAAAACATCGTTAACCAGGATGGCATTAAGTGAGGAGTTAATTTGAAGATTCATTGATGTTAGATCTGGGATATGGGGCTGCCTGCATGGATTGGCTTTCAGGGTTGGGTGTTGGAGTTTTATCAGTTACATCCTTACTATTACATTAACATAAATATTTCTATTTTTAGTATACTTACAGCTGGTAAATATACTGGATTTGCTGTTATAACGAAAATGGACCTTACGCTATCAACATAGCTACATATCAGTTTCTATGCCTGTAATATAACCACAAAAAACAGATTTGGTTTTAAATAGATCCATGTGCTGAAAAAGATATTTGGTATATGCACAATGTTTATATTTTTCTGAGATGACCAAATAAGCCTATTAAATGGAGTGAGCGAGGTGATCTTTTCACTGTTTGGGAAATATTTTTGACTGTCTCCAGTAGGTAATGTTAAGGGTCAGTGGAACATCTTGGAAATGGTCAGCCAAATGAACACTAATATTGAATAAAATCAGAATTCATAGGTGCCCTACAAATCTTATTTAGAAAATAAAATTGAGGGGAACAACTTGAAAAATTAAACTGCAGCCAGACCTTTCTCAAAGGGTTCTAAAGGAACTAAAGAATGAAATAATGAAGTACAATTAAAATAAGTAATTTATCAGTAAAATGGGTGATAATCTTGTTTTTGTGTTTCTGTTACAAGCCTATACATTAATATGTATGTATTAGGTACTCTAACAATTGACTAACGTTTTCTTAGTCTAGTAAATCCTCAAAAATTTTAAGAATTCTTGTTTCAGATTAATCAATTGATTATAACTTGACTAAGATAGTGTATAAATAGAGTAAAATGTACTATGAAGCAGAAAAAGGAGGAGGCGGCTTTCTTCCACAGCAGTGTCTTCCATTACCGCTACTGCTTCAGATTGATCAGATCTATGAGCCAGGGACTGATCTGAAAGATGACCACTTCTTTCCCCTAAAACACCAGCAGGGTCTTGTGATGGAACTTTATTACAAATCCCAACACCCATTTCTTAGCAGCTGGAGTTGTTAGCTGTTAGAGGGCTTTACATTCACCCTCTCCCCTGGTTCTTGTCACGTAGACAGAAAGCAGAAGACCAGAAGTCCGAAGTGCAAACAATATGATGTTTATTGGGGTTAGTTTCCAAGCAAGCATATTCCGAAGCCCTTCACACCAGCTGGACTTATCTCTATATGCCGATAGAGTCTGTTCCCCAGTGTTCCGTTCCCAGCTTTGACGCCGCTGAGCATTTACCCCGTGTCCCCCTTCCCAGCTCTGACACCGCAGAGTGTTTACTCCGTGTCCCCCTTCCTAGCTCTGAAGCCGCAGAGCCTTGCCTGTGTCCCTGTTCCCGTTCCCGCCCCCAGCAAACATGATTCCAATTTCCCTTCCCCCCACTTCCTGTTTGACCCCAGTTTATATAGTAATATTCTCAGCTATACATCAACCAATCATTTTACTGAAATTTAACTAACCAATCCTAACGTAACATAATTCTCTAACCAATTATATCCCACTATTCTAATTAACTTACACCCAGCAAAGTTAATTATACAGCAGACAGAAACAATTAGAGAACCAGGCAGATTAACAATAGAAAAGTGGGGGCCATAAAGATAAAACAATACAGAAATGAGGGTTTCACATCCACAATCATTGATAAGTATCAGAGGGGTAGCCGTGTTAGTCTGGATCTGTAAAAGCAGCAAAGAATCCTGTGGCACCTCATAGACTAACAGACGTTTTGCAGCATAAGCTTTCGTGGCCTACAGTCCACTTCTTCGGATGCATAGAATGGAACATACAGTAAGAAGATATTTATACATACAGAGAACATGAGAAGGTGGAAGTAGCCATACCAACTGTAAGTGGCTAATTAATTAAGAGAAGCTATTAACAGCAGGGGAGAAAAACTTTTGAAGTGATAATCCAAATGGCCCATTTCGGACAGTTTTAACTCACTGCCTGGCCTAACTGGAAGATGACCAGATAGCACATGTGAAAAATCAGGACACTTTTTTTTTTTTTTTCAGGGGGACTGAGATAATTGCAAATATAAGACAAAGTTCCTAATATTGGGATGGTCCTGATAATATTGGGACATCTGTTCACCCTACCTAACTGCCATGTTGTGTTGTAAACTGTTCAATGTCAGCTGTTCCTTCCTAGAAGTGGTTGAATTTTGGTGGCTGGGCAATGAACTTGTAAAATGACTTGAGAGCTTCAGAAATAAAGCATCAGAGGGGTAGCCGTGTTAGTCTGGATCTGTAAAAGCTTATCATTGATAAGTGATTTCTTGCCAGACAGGATGCTATCAAACTATGTTTTCTTTAACCATCTTAAGATCTGTTTCTTTATCTGGTGGTGATGGGCACTATCAGGACAGGATCATCTTCCTAACAGCCCAATACCACTTTATTTCAATGTGACTGGTTTGGAATGTGAGGATGTGACCTTACGCTTCCTAGCTTATGGCTGCCCCTGCTGCTTAGCCAACAAGGCCGCAGACTATCCTAGTGAGAGAAGGCCCATACACAGGCGGACTGTGATTTTGATTCTTGTTTTATACCTCTATAACTAGCTAAGAGATAAAAATACATCTAAGTTCTTAAAAGTATAGGCCTTCACAGGCCTATATCTATATTCTAACATTAGCTTTACCTCTGGGCACTGCCCAGGGGGATGAAGGGAAGGCATTATTTTTGTATTGGTCTTGTTAGTAGGTTTAGTTGTCTGGCTGTTAAATGTCTGGTAAAATTTCAAAGCTCTGTTTATGAGTGTAGATGAGTGTGATAAGTTAGAAAAGAGAAGCGTGATGCTAAGAGAGATTTGTGGGGGAGAAGAAAGGAGAGACTGAGAGGAGAGGGTAGCTGGAAGAGGACATAAAGGGGAAAAAAGCGAGATGGTCTAAGGAGAAGGTGAGTGGGGGAGAAAGGAAAGAGAAACAGATATCGCAGACACATGACACTAAAAAGAAAAAAATGACGTGACAGGAAGAGAAAGAGATAATATAAAAAAGTAATTATTTTTAACATAACTTAATTAGAAATTTAACTACATATAGTTCACAACAAACAGTATGCAGCAGCTTTATTACTTTAAATTGCAGGGTGCTTGGCCTCTGAAGGGGCTGGGTGGACATGGCAGCACAATTATTTTTCAGCCTGGGTAGTAGGTTTAGTCTTTTGCATCCTAGCATATGTTGGATATGTTTTCATTGGGGGTAGGTGCATTTTTCACTTATCTTCCATGGTGTTTTGCTTCATAGTGCTTCATAAAGAATAATAAATAATTAAGCATCATGGCATACCTGTGAGTTATAACTGTGCTTTACAAATTGGGAAACTTGGGTACAGAGATTGTTACTTACCTGAAGTGATGAGGGAGCTGACAGCTAAGCTGGGCATAGAACCTAGGACTATTGATTCCCTGCCATCTTTTCTAACCATTAGGTAGTACTGACTTTGTTAGTGTTCACTTAGCTCGCTATTTGTTATGAAGAACAGGAAATGTGGTGGATATAAAGAGCAACCTCTAGTGACAAAGCAGCATGTCTTTCCAATATTTCTTAATTCACTGATTCTATCTAAATAAACCTCTAAAAATGACTGAACACAAAGTGAGCCATCACTTTCTTCTTTCACAAGCATAAGAAATGCTAATCAGATACAAGACGCTCCCTGACTTACGCAAGCGTTCTGTTCCGGAATGCCTTGCCTAACTGAAATGTTGCGTAAGTCGGAAACGTATACCAGACCATTACGCTAAAAAACAAAAACCCCCCTGTGACGTTATGAGTGTAATATAATATCTCAGGACAGGGCCAGAAAGAGTTAATTAACTCACAGAATAACCTGAACTAGGGATGAACCTTAAAAAACTGGTTAGAGAGATAGGTAAATAAATAAAGCTTTAAAACGCAAGTTTGCATTGTTAGAGATCTCAAGGGTAAATGTTTGCTCAGGTCTTGTGGTGTCAGTAAACAAGGCTTGTCTATATGTCTCTTTAAAGGTTGTAGTAACCTGTAGCTGAACTGTTTAATGGATAAATTACCCTGTGCTAATTGCCATGATGTTTAGAGGAAGGAGAATTAAGCCTATTGTTTTCTCAGGCCAAAAGGCTGCTGGAAATGTATAAGAACCCTGGGACATGATCATACATCATCTCAGATCTGCTTTGGTTTCAAGAGGGGGGAACCTTAAGCCATAAGGATTGAGATCCCCAGTCTTTGACTGGAGCCACCCTGAATATGGACATTGGACTATAACCTATGGACTATTTCTAAAAGGACTTTTGGCAACTACAGGCTCACCTCTGCTATGTATCTAAACCTCAAGAATTGAATTCAAGTCTGTCTGTGTATTGATCTTTTAACCAACACTCTCTCTCTTTTCTTTTTTAATAAATTTTAGCTTAGTTAATAAGAATTGACTATAGCGTGTATTTTGGGTAAGATCTAAGTTATAATTGAACCTGGGTATGTGGTTAATCCTTTGGGATTGGAAGAACCTTTTCTTTTATATGATGAGATAAGATTCTCAATAATCATCATCATATCTGACAGGTGTGTCTGGACGGAGGCCTGAGGCTGGGTACTTTAAGGGAACCGCGTTGTTTGGACTTCTGAGTAACCTGTATGGTAATATAGAAGTTGTTTTGTGCTGGCTTGGAAAGTCTAAGTATTGGAATATCCACCAGCGTTTGGGGTTTGTCTGCCCCGTTCTGTTTGCAGTTCACCCTGATTGAGTGACTTCAGCTGGCTCCAACAGGCAGCACCGTCACACCCCCCACCTATTTCTAGTTTACGGAACCTTTTCTGTAAGTGCGGATTTGCGTAAGTCGGGTTTGCATAACCCAGAGGGCGTCTGTAATTGAGTTTTGTTCATTGTATAATAAAACTTCATAAACTCTCATAAGCTCTTTTATGGATTTTTATTAGCCAAGATTAATCAATTCTAATCCGACTTAATTTAAGTAAATGCAGATTCATGTGGGCAGGGCAATTAAAATTGCCATTCTTAACTTAGAAGAGTAGCCACCAACTTTGGGTACATACTCCAGTACCATATTTGACACCCTGGATACTATCATGTCAAGTTTTAATTGGTTTATTACAGGGAACAAAGACTACTTCTAAAATCTACATGTTGTGCTTAAACTGTTTAAGACATTTTACAAGGGCTAGTGTAAATCAAATTTTTTATTAGACAATGCTTTATAAAAATGGTAAGACGAAGAGGCAAAAAGATTTCAGTGCTTTTATTGTGTTCCTTCAAATACACCCTTTATATTCAGATGTTTGTGTTGAATTTGAGGTCAGTCTCCAATCAACAGTTGGTTCTTTACATCCTGTTGGCTGCATGGTTCTGATGTGCATGTAATTGTTATGGGGTCTGCCAAAGATGCTTTATAGTCTTGTCTGTATATGATATTACAGCTTGGATATATGCATAATTCTAAATGTACACCTCTACCCTGATATAACGTGACCTGATATAACACAAATTCTGATATAACGCGGTAAAGCAGTGCTCCGGGGGTGCGGGGCTGCGAACTCCGGCAGATCAAAGCAAGTTCGATATAACGCGGTTTCACCTATAACGCGGTAAAATTTTTTGGCTCCCGAGGACAGCGTTATATCGAGGTAGAGGTGTACCAAGAGGTTATTAACATGGGTAGAAGAGTGTTGGTTTTTTTAAATTGTGACAAAGAAGTGCATTTAGGAATTTGTAGTGTGACACTCTTTGTTTTGTCCTTTTGAAAATATAGCTAAACGCTATGGGGAAAAGGAGAAAATTATTCTAGTCTTGCCTCATTCAGAAAGTTTTCCAGTATGAGCATATTGACTCTTTGGGAATTATGCTATAAAAATCTGAACCTCATAGACCAGATTTAAGGCTAACAAATTCCTTTGAAATTAGTGCCCCACTAATATTTTGAAAGAAAATGTGACCCATATAGCTACAAGTGTCATTGGTGGGAAGAAAGCCTGAGACCTTCAACATAAAAGAAGAGTTGAGCTAAAGGGAAACGTAGCTGTGAGATAGTAATACGCTGTATGTAGTCACTTCAACAAGCCGCTAGAGGTAGTAATGATCTTAATTTTTTTCTTTTCCATTTGGAAATAGTCTGTTTTTTGTGTATCCAGTTATGTAAGTCACCACACATTTCTTTTTTGGAGGAAAAGTCCACAGATCCATTGCAACAGGTCTTACTCCTGCTTGCAGCTCCTTGGAGGCAAAAACTAGGAAGTGAAACCAGATATTATAGGGATAACAAACATGGTGGATTAGTAGTCATGGCTGTAGCACAGATATTGAAGGTGTTGTTCAGGAAAGACAGAAATAAAGGTAAAGGTGGTGGAGTAGCATTGAATATTAATTATGAGGTAGACTGTAGAGAAATTATAAGTAATGGAATGGATAAAACCACCTCTTTGGGTCTAAATAACTTTGGGGAGGAAAGATAACACAGCCCCCACTGGGATAGTGCTTGGGGTCTGCTACGGACCCCCAGGATTCGATTTGGATATGGCTATAGACCTCTTTCTTATTTTTAATGAAATAAATACTACTGGGAATTGTGTGATTATGAGAAGTTTTAATTTCCCAGTTATAGACTAGGGACAAGTGCTATTAATAATGGCAGGACCCAGATATTCCTGGATGGGATAACTGACTGATTTCTTCACCAAATAGTCTCTGAAACAACAAGAAGGTGATGCCATTTAAGATTTAGTATTGGTAAGTAGCAAGGGTCTCATAGAAGAACTGATTGTAAAGGACAGCCTTGTTTGCAATGATTATGAGACAATTCAATTTAAACCCTAAATGGAAGGATACAAAAATGGGTCTTCAACTTGATTTTAAAAGGGTTAACTTTAAAAAGGTAAGTGAATTAGTTAGGGAAGTGGCCTGGACTGAAGAACTCCAGGATCTGGATGTGGAGGAGACTTGGAATTAGCTTCTGCAACTTTGACTTAAAGTATCTGGCCTGTATCCCAAGCCAGGGGAAAAAAAATTGGTAGGGAAAGTTTGCAGACCGAACTGGATGAGCTAGCATCTCAAACAGGTTATTAAGAGAAGGCTGAAAGTCTACAAGGAATGGAAGATTGGAAGGATCAGCAAGGAAAGCTACTTCTTGGAGGTCAGAAAGCATAGGGAAAAAGTTAGAACTGCCAAAAGCCAAGCAAAGGCTGAGGGGAGATATGATTGCTGTCTGTAAATACATCAGAGGGATAAATGCCAGGGAGAGGAGTCATTTAAGAACAAATGGATATAAACTGGCCATCAACAAGTTTAGGCTTGAAATTAGATGCAAGTTTCTAACCATCAGAGAAATCAAGTTCTGGAATCGCCTACCAGTGAGGGCAAAAAACCTAACTGGCTTCAAGACTGAGCTTGATAAATTTATGGAAGGGGTGGGTGGGAGGAGTATGATGAGAGTGCCTAAAATGGCATGTGGCCCATCTGTGACTGCCAGTAGCAAATATCCCCAGTGGCTGGAGATGGGGCAGGGCTCTGAGTTACTACAGAAAATTCTTTCACAGGTGTTTGGCTGGTGGGTCCTTGCTAACATGCTTAGGGTTCAACTGTTTGCCATATTTGGGGTTGGGAAGAAATTTTCCCCTTGGTCAGATTGGCAGTCCTCTGCAGTATGGAGCACAGATCATTTGCTGGTTTAAGAGGGGTTGTCTGAGGTTCTGTGGCCTGTGATGTGCAGGAGGTCAGGTTAGATGATCATGGTGGTCCCTTCTGGCCTTAAAGGGTATATCTGCACAGGGAAGAAAAATCTGCAGCTGGCCTGTGCCAGCTGATTCGGGCTCACAGGGCTCAGGCTGCAGGGCTGTTTCACTGCTGTGTAAACTGCCAGGCTCCTGCTGGAGCCTGATCTCTGGGACCCTCCCACCTCGCAGGTCCTAGAGCCCATGCTTTAGCCTGAGCCCAGATGTCTAAACAGAAGTGAAACAGCCCCACAACCTGAGCCCTGTGAGTCCAAGTTGACTGGCATGGGCCAGGGTGTCTAGTTCATGTGTAGACATACTGAAAGTCTGAGTCAATCAGAGCATGTCAAGAATATTCAGCCAGGCAGTTTGAAGGCATTACTAGACCACCTACTCAAAACCACGAGAATACACAACGAAGAAAAAGGGATCCTTTTTATCATAATAATCATTTTATTGTATTCTAAGTGTTACTGGGCTGTTATTTAGTCTTGGGATCACTATATCAAGACTGCTGGAAACCCTCTTCTGATACTGAGATAACTGGCTACAGCAACTTCAGCACAGCAATGTCTGTGAGGCAATTTTATTTTTTTCTCTGAAGTGAGGGAGGCCGGGGTTTTGCTGTGATGGTTCTCTATAGTCTACTTCTGTGGTTCTCAACCACAGGTCTGGGGCCACCTGGGGGCCGCAAGCAGATTTCAGGGGGTCCACCAAAATAAACTAGAGAGCTGGCTGGCGTTGGACTCGCTGGGGACCAGGGAGGAAAACTGAAGCCTGAGCCCCGCCGCTCGGGGCTGAAGCCAAATCCCAAGCAACTTAACTTTGCGGGGCCCCCTGTGGTGTGGGGCCTTGGGCAATTACCCTGGTTGCTACCCCCTAACACCAACCCTGGCTTTTAATCTACTGGATTAATCTACTGAAAAACAGTTGTGGCAAAGGTGTGTCATGGAGTTTTTATAGCATGTTGTGGGGAGGGGAAGCTCAGAAAGAAAATGGTTGAAAACCTCTGTTCTACTTCACTAATTTTGCCTTCTCCCACCTTTTGTTAAAAAAAAGCTTCTTCCTAATCTGTTGTTTGTTTTTCATATTAGTAGTAGTTTCCTTCCTTTATATTTGGTGAAATGCCTTGACTCTTTTTACTTGGGAATCTAAATGAGCCATGTTGTCCTTTCCTTCTGACCCAGAAGCAGACACGACCCCCATTGGTGCATTTCTCTTGATCTGCTAGAGCAGGGGTCGGCAACCTCTGGCACGCGGCTCGCCAGGGTAAGCACCCTGGCGGGCCGGGCCAGTTTATTTACCTGCCGCGTCGGCAGGTTCGGCCGATCGCGGCTCCCACCGGCCGCGGTTCGCCGCTCCGGGCCAATGGGGGCAGCGGGAAGCGGCGCGGGCGAGGGATGTGCTGGCCGCGGCTTCCCGTCGCCCCCATTGGCCCGGAGCGGCGAACCGCGGCCGGTGGGAGCCGCGATCGGCCGAACCTGCCGACGCGGCAGGTAAATAAACTGGCCCGGCCCGCCAGGGTGCTTACCCTGGCGAGCCGCGTGCCAGAGGTTGCCGACCCCTGTGCTAGAGGGAGCCTTGAGAACTGGCAAACTGCTATATTTTCCTTTTTCCTTCGTTCAGTATACCATAGCAGAGATACACAACCCTCATGGAAAGGATGATTGTGTGTTAAGCTGCTCAGCATTGGTGATTCAGCTGGGGATGGGATGGAACTCCAACTCAATCCTTCCTTCTTTTTGAATATGCTCTCCAGAGGTCTCTCGTATCTTGTGCTTAATTTTAATTTGTAATAAGCTAAAAAGTCAGCAACAGCCAAGCATCTCTTGTGAGCAGCTGTAAACAGCACGTTACCCCCAGTTGCAACATAACTCCAGAGAAAGGTCTGTCAAATGAGAGGATTCACTACAGTCAGTAACTGCTGCAGGATTACTATCTTCCTGGCTGCAGTAGCTTCTGAAACTGCGTTTATCAGCAGCTCTCCACTCTAAACTTTCATCAGCCCAACAGACATTTTAGTAATCAAAAGATCATTTTGGTATTGCTGTTAGCTCCAGGAACACTGACTAATTTTCAGATAAGAAGCCCATTAGTGGTGGGGAGTTGTCAAATATAGGTGCTAGTGCCCCTATACTCTATCATCATCTGTTTTGTATTGCTTTACCTGTATACTGTATTGTCTAAAAAGACCTTCCTTGTCACTGCTTTCTTTTTGGACGACATCTGCTCTGATTGATTTTTTTTTTTTTTTTTTTGTAATGGCATCAGGCTGAAGAAAATAGGTGAATGGCCTCTCTGTTATAACCGTATAAAAATAAGTACAGAACGGTTTACTCATTCGGTCAGTTGCTTCCTGCTTCATAACATGCACATATTTATCTCCTGGTCTGTCCTACACTTTTGTTCGTTTGGCTGTGAATGGTCTTTCAGCATTTTTCTTTGTGGCAAAGACTTCATGAGCTTCAATAATGTGTAGTCTGAATGTACTTCATCCGCTCTCAAAATGATTTCTGCTAATACTCTGGCTTTTATCATACTGCTGACACCAAGTGCAGAAGATCAAAGCTGTCAGCATCATATGTCAACCACTGTCTTTTCCATGCATCTCATAACATTCTCACTTTTATAGTTCTGAATTAATCTGGATTTTCAGAATTGGTGACAGGAGGAGATTCATCTATGTCATCATTGGTCAGGCTAACATTGCTTGACATGGTTTCAATCATCTGCTTGAAAATGAAATTGAATTAGATAGTCAAGTACATTTTTCTATTTTAGTTTTATTGTATTCTCTGTGTAAATTGATTTGTTTATAATTATTTCAATGGTGAGGGCTGTCAAAAATAGTCAGCTTTTAATAGCCTTACACCCTCTCCTCCTCAACACAGAAATTGAAATGCTCTCTAAAGTTGTTATGCTAAGTAGCAACAGATTCACATGGCTATGATGTAGCTGTGGTGGTGCATAGAATGGACTTCCATGTTGAATGGTCCCTTGCAAGTCGTCTTTCTTTGGGTATGTCTACATTATGGGATTACTCCGAATTTACAGAATTCAATTTTTAATTCGGTGGTGTGTGTCCAGGTACTGAGGCTAGCGTCGACTTCCGGAGCATTGCACTGTGGGTAGCTATCCCATTGCTATCCCATAGTTCCCGCAGTCTCCCCCGCCCATTGGAATTCTGGGTTGAGATCCCAATGCCTGATGGGGCAAAAAACATTGTCGCGGGTGGTTCTGGGTACATCCTCCCCCTCCCTCCGTGAAAGCAATGGCAGACAACCATTTTGCGCCTTTTTTCCTGGGTGAACTGTGCTCCTGCTCAGCTCAAGACAGCAGTCATGAACATTGTAAACACCTCGTGCATTATTGTGCAGTTTATGCTGAACCAGAACCTGCAAAACCAGGCGAGGAGGAGGCGGCGACGGCAGCGCGGCGACAAGAGTGATGAGGACATGGACATGGACACAGAATTCTCTCGCGCCGTGGGCCCCAGCGCTTTGGAGATCATGTTGTTAATGGGGCAGGTTCTAGCCGTGGAACGCCGATTCTGGGCCAGGGAAACAAGCACAGACTGGTGGGACCGCATAGTGTTGCAGGTGTGGGACGATTCCCAGTGGCTGCGAAACTTTCGCATGCATAAGGGCACTTTCCTGGAACTTTGTGACTTGCTTTCCCCTGCCCTGAAGCGCCAGAATACCAAGATGAGAGCAGCCCTCACAGTTGAGAAGCGAGTGGCAATAGCCCTGTGGAAGCTTGCAACACCAGACAGCTACCGGTCAGTCCGGAATCAATTTGGAGTGGGCAAATCTACTGTGGGGGCTGCTGTGATGCAAGTAGCCAAAGCAATCGCTGAGCTGCTGCTACCAAAGGTAGTGACTCTGGGAAATGTGCAGGTCATAGTAGATGGCTTTGCTGCAATGGGATTCCCTAACTGTGGTGGGGCGATAGATGGAACCCATATCCCTATCTTGGCACCGGAGCACCAGGGCAGCCAGTACATAAACCGCAAGGGGTACTTTTCAATGGTGCTGCAAGCACTGGTGGATCACAAGGGACGTTTCACCAACATCAACGTGGGATGGCCGGGAAGGGTTCATGACGCTCGCGTCTTCAGGAACACTAGTCTGTTTAAATGGCTGAAGCAAGGGATTTACTTCCCAGACCAGAAAATAACCGTTGGGGATGTTGACATGCCTATAGTTATCCTTGGGGACCCAGCCTACCCCTTAATGCCATGGCTCATGAAGCCCATACAGCGGCAGCCTGGACAGTAGTCAGGAGCTGTTCAACTACAGGCTGAGCAAGTGCAGAATGGTGGTAGAATGTGCCTTTGGACGTTTAAAGGGTCGCTGGCGCACGTTACTGACTCGCTCAGATCTCAGCCAAACCAATATTTCCATTGTTATTGCTGCTCGCTGTGTGCTCCACAATCTCTGTGAGAGTAAGGGGGAGACGTTTATGGCGGGGTGGGAGGCTGAGGCAAATCGCCTGGCTGCTGATTACGCACAGCCAGACACCGGGGCAATTAGAAGAGCACACCAGAAAGTGGTGCGCATCAGAGAAGCTTTGAAAACCAGTTTCATGATTGGCCAGGCTACGGTGTGAAAGTTCTGTTTGTTTCACCTTGATGAAAACCCGCCCCCTTGATTGACTCATTCCCTGTAAGCAACCCCCCCTCCCCCCTTCGATCACAGCTTGCTTTCAAAGGAAATAAAGTCACTATTGTTTAAAAATCATGTATTCTTTATTAATTGATTATAAACATAGGGAGAGAACTGACAAGGTAGCCCGGAGCATGTCCGAGTGATAACGCAGCAGCCCCAGCGTTGCAGCCTACCACCTCTCATCTCGAGCGTCCCTCCTGTCCTCATGTTCACTGGCATCTTTCCAGTACTGTGACACCGTGTCCTTCCACTCATTCAGATGAGCTCTTTCATGGCGGGTCGATTGCATGATTTCCGAGAACATCTCGTCTCGCGTGCGTTTTTTTCGCCGCCTTATCTGAGTTAGCCTTCGGGACAGAGGAGGGAGGCTTGAAAAATTTGCAGCTGCGGGAGGGAGGGGAAAAAAGGGAGAGAAGTATTTAAAAAGATCTATTTTACAGAACAATGCTTATACTCTTTCACGGTGAACAACACTATTCACATTACATAGCATATGTGATTTCGGTACAAGGTCGCATTTTGCATTATATTGAGTGCCTGCGGCTTTGGTGTTAGAGATTACAGACGCAGGGCCGGGCAACAGAATTCGGCTTGTATGCAGCCATGGTAAGCCACTGTCTTTCGGCTTCTGCAACCTTAATAAAAAGCAGCACCCTCCTTTCCCATACCAAGCAAAGGCTGTTGAGTGCTGTGGTTTTCCTGTTAATGTGCAGCAGCAGAAACCAAACTTAACCCCCCCACTACACATCCAATTCTCTGGGATGATCGCTTTACCCCTCCCCCCACTGAGTGGATGGTATCAGGGAAGATCCCTGCTAGCCAAACGCGAAAAGCTCAGCGCCATTGCTCCCCACCCCTCCCCACCGCTTGGCTAACTGCAGGGAAGGATTTATTTTCAGCCACAGGCAAACAGCCCAGTAGGAATGGCCACCTCTGTCCCCTTAATTAAATTCCCGTATTTCAACCAGATTACCATGAACGATATCACTCTCCTGAGGATAACACAGCGAGATAAAGAATGGATGTTGCTTCAATCCCAGCAAACACCGGGGCCATACGCTGCAAGTCTTTGTCATGTAATGATACCAGATTACTTGCTACTAGCATGGCGTGGTAAAGTGTCCTACCATGGAGGACGGAATAAGGCTGCCCTGCCCAGAAACCTTCTGCAAAGGCTTTTGGAGTACCTCCAGGAGAGCTTCATGGAGATGTCCCTGGAGGATTTCCGCTCCATCCCCAGACACGTTAACAGACTTTTCCAGTAGCTGTACTGACCGCGAATGCATCCCAAGTCCTCAGGGCAAATTAATCATTAAAAAACGCTTGCTTTTAAACCATGTTTTATATTTACAAAGGTACACTCACCAGAGGTCCCTTCCAGGGGGTCTGGGCTACCGCCTTTGGAGGGTTGGGAGGGTACTTCAGTCAGGGTGAGAAAAAGATCCTGGCTGTTGGGGAGAACGGAGTGCTGTGTGCTCTCTGCAAGCTCGTCGTCGTCCTCCTCCTCCTCGTCCCCATCCGCAGAATCCTCAGGCATGGCTGAGAGTAACCCCTCATCGGAATCCACGGTCAGGGGTGGGGTAGTGGTGGCAGCCCCCCTTAGAATTGCATGCAGCTCAGCGTAGAAGCGGCATATCTGTGGCTCTGCACCGGACCGTCCGTTTCCTTTTTTGGTTTTCTGGTATGCTTGTCTGAGCTCCTTAACTTTCATGCAGCACTGTGGTGAGTCCCTATTGTGGCCTTTCTACATCATGCCCTTGGAGACTTTTTCAAATCTTTTGGCATTTCGTCTTTTAGAAGGTAGTTCTGCTAGCACGGAATCCTCTCCCCATATAGCGATCAGATCCAGTACCTCCCGTACGGTCCATGCTGGTGCTCTTTTTCGGTTCTCGGACTGAATGGTTACCTGTGCTGATGAGCTCTGCGTCGTTACCTGTGCTCTCCATGCTGGGCAAACAGGAAATGAAATTCAAAAGTTCGCGGGGCTTTTCCTGTCTACCTGGCCAGTGCATCCGACTTCAGATTGCTGTCCAGAGCGGTCACAATGGTGCACTGTGGGAGAGCTCCCGGAGGCCAATAGCGTCAAAATTCGTCCACCCTAACCCTAATTAGAACCGGCAATGTCGATTTCAGCGCTACTCTCCTCGTCGGAGAGGAGTACAGAAATCGATTTTAAGAGCCCTTTATATCGAACTAAATGGCTTCGTTGTGTGGACGGGTGCAGGGTTAATTCGATTTAACACTGCTAAATTCGACCTAAACTGATAGTGTAGACCAGGCCTTTGGCAAGTGTTGGTATAGGAGGATTTAGACTTCTTTAAATTCCTCCATTTTATGTTCCAGCTTTATTCGTGGTCAGCCTTGTACTCTACGTCCTTTGACCTCAGCTCAGTAAACCTCCTGTAAAAGTGTACCTTCTTCATGACCCCACCATTGCAGTCATCTTGTTTTCAGTTGGTGCAAGACTGCAACTTGTTGGGATCATCTCAGTCTCTCGTTGTTTGTGAGAAAATCAAATCAACAGATGTTATGCTATAACTTCTGACACAGAAAGCTGTTTAGTTTCCTCTGCATTAAGACCCTAACAATATTATTGTCACTTACATTATATAAGTGACATTAGCATTGTATATCATAGCATTTTATTAAAAAAACACCCTAATTCATTAGATAAACCTATGAAAGATATAGATGACAAATTGAACTTAAAATATAATAATGCACATACAAAAAGTGTGATTAGAGTGTAAACATTTCAGGAGGAGTGTGTGTCTGTGTATGTTAGTACAGTATTTAGTACAGTGGTTCCTGAACTGTTATGGTTGGAGTCCTTCTTGTAAAAATAGTATGAGAGTCCTCCATGACACCTTTCTGCATCCCCGATGCAATTGCTGCATCTTGCCTGTTACATTATTTTATCTCTCATATCTTTGTCATCCTATGTTTTCCATTTTCATTCATAATTTTCCCCCACTGTCTTTCCAAGTTTTCTTCTTTCCTTTGTTTCCCATTTCCCCCCTAATTTTCTGTTTGCACGTTTCTCCATTTTTCTTCCCCATTTTTGTTGCTTTATCTCTAGTGCTCTTGCCTGTTGTTCTCTAGTCACAAGTCTCCCCCTTCCCTATGTGCTGTTCCTGCTACTGTAACTCAGTGCTGCTCTGCAATCTCTCTTCTTGTGTAAAATACCTCATCTTTGTGCACAGTGAAAATTTTAGCATGCTTGTTGTAATTGAATGTGAACGTAGAGAGATAATCTTTTTGCAAGTTTCACTGCAAGTTATTAGGAAATTGGGGAATCGGTCTCTTACTTTTAGTCAACTTTTAGGCAGTTGGATGTTGGTTGTGGAGGGATTTTTGAATTTCCACAATATGAACTATGAATGTGCTAAAAGTTGTTTTTTCTGTGTGCTTTAAATACTGTGTTGAGCATCCATATGTCAGAAGCTTAGTGATTGTGCCTAAGCAGTATTCATAGCTTTCCCTTTGTTTTGTTATCTTACCAATTGGCAAAGACTTCCTTGTGATGCTATTTTGTCTCCATTCTTGGATGTTCTCTTTATCAACTTAGACAAGATACTCCGTGGCTTTCTTCTCAGATGTAGCATCAATAGTATTTGGTATGGTAGGAACAAATTTTTCCCATGGTGTTGTGTCCAGTATAAGAACATGAATAAAATAAAATTATTCATCTTATTTGACTAATTATCTTGCCTTGAAGTTCGTGTTTGTTTTTTAATTTTCCTGAGTTCTTATTTCTTCACTTGTATTATCTAGTAGTAGTAGATTTGCAAGTTGAAGTCTATTTGGAAGTGTGTATATATAAGGTGAATTGCATAAATTTCATTATTTATTTTGTGCGTCATTGTGGATAGTCTTGGCGTCATTGTGGATAGTTCTCTAAAGATGTCCACGCAGTGTGCAGAGGCGGTCAAAAAAGCAAACAGGATGTTAGGAATCATTAAAAAGGGGATAGAGAATAAGACAGAGAATATATTATTGCCCTTATATAAATCCATGGTACGCCCACATCTCGAATACTGTGTACAGATGTGGTCTCCTCACCTCAAAAAGGATATTCTAGCACTAGAAAAGGTTCAGAAAAGGGCAACTAAAATGATTAGGGGTTTAGAGAGGGTCCCATACGAGGAGAGATTAGAGAGGCTGGGACTCTTCGGCTTGGAAAAGAGAAGACTAAGGGGGGACATGATAGAGGTATATAAAATCATGAGTGATGTTGAGAAAGTGGATAAGGAAAAGTTATTTACTTATTCCCATAATACAAGAACTAGGGGTCACCAAATGAAATTAATAGGCAGCAGGTTTAAAACAAATAAAAGGAAGTTCTTCTTCACGCAGCGCACAGTCAACTTGTGGAACTCCTTACCTGAGGAGGTTGTGAAGGCTAGGACTATAACAATGTTTAAAAGGGGACTGGATAAATTCATGGTGGCTAAGTCCATAAATGGCTATTAGCCAGGATGGGTAAGAATGGTGTCCCTAGCCTCTGTTCGTCAGAGGATGGAGATGGATGGCAGGAGAGAGATCACTTGATCATTGCCTGTTAGGTTCACTCCCTCTGGGGCACCTGGTATTGGCCACTGTCGGTAGACAGATACTGGGCTAGATGGACCTTTGGTCTGACCCGGTACGGCCTTTCTTATGTTCTTATGTTCTTATGTGCTGCATGGCAAGTGATGATGCTAGCTTAAAATAAAGTTGTAACTTTCTTAACAAGTTTGTCTTTATCTTGTTTACATGGCCTAATCACCTTTTGGCCTTTGCGTTTAGTGGGTGTTAAAGATGAACAGAACTCTCCTACAGGAAGTGGAGGTTGGAGAGCTGCTGGAAGGAAGACTAAAATAACCATTGAGTCTACATTTTGATGGCATTGACTAAATGTTACTTGCTGGGTCATGACACTCAAAGTTCTCTACTTGACATGAACAGACAAGGTTTCATTCATTTTGAATCTGAAGAGATCAGTTTCCTTCATAAGAATAAGTCGTCTTTACCTTGTGACTTAACTCTTGACAATATTTACACTTTAGAAGAATTATTTGCATTTGTTACTTCATTCAATTCTTCATTTTCTTACCAGTTCCTTCAAATTAATGCATGATGAGTCAAAAATTTGTACACTGACACTGGGTATTTACCAAACACTGCTAAGTTGATTGCAGTATTGGTCTGCACCTTTCATCAGTATATACAGTTAAGATGAGAAACAACCACTTACTGAAATAGTAAATTTAATGTTGTGAAGATTGAAAACTGAAAAGTAAGAAGATCCAGTTAGCTGCATTTAAAAATCATTACCATGTGCCTTTTGCCTACTTTCCACAAGCTTCTAGATTCTGACAAACCAAGCCCTTTAACAGTTAACCCTATCTACTCCCCACTCTTCAGTATCAAATTGTAATTGATTCCTCCCACAGCCCATGTTCTAGTCACCCAATGACTGCACCATTTTCTGTCCCCTCTAAGCTATCTCCCACCTGTCAGCTTTGTTTCTTGCTCCAGGCAAGCTCTGCACAGCAGCGAGGGGGCAGGGGGTGGAGCTGCTGCTGCAGGAGGCAGCGAGGAGGTTTTGGGACTGGCTCCTACTCACCACCCTGATAGTGCATGCTGCCTTGCACATGCAGCCCTTGGGAGGGCGGGGGGACAGGGCAGAGAGTGGAGTGGGGACTAAGCAGCTGCCCTCCGCTTTCTGGTCCTTGCTCATGGGACCCCTGCCCTCCTTGGGGCTGTGTGTGCAGGGGCGTCTGGGCAATATGCACCAAAATTTGGCTTGTGACTGGGAAACAGTCTTTTTGCAAAATAAATAAATAAAATAAAATTCTTTTGACCGATCTCCATTGAAAACCCCACAGGCTCTCTCTGACAGTGTGTTTCAGCAGACTATGGGTTAACGCTGATCTGAACTGCTGCCATTTGCAAAGGGAGGTGTGGCTTCCATTTGCAATATACTGCACCATGAATTGTTGGCATAGAGAGGGCTAAGGAAGTTGCCCCAAGGATCTCAGGTATATATCTGGAGAACTTCCGGGACCCGAGTCAAGCTGGGGCCATGTGCACACAAGAAAGCAATAGGACTTTGACCCTTCATCCCAGCTTAACCCGGGCTTGGAGCCTCCAGCCATGCAGGGTACTGGGACCCTAGGTTCGAGCCCTAGGTTAACACAATTGGTGTATGGATGCAAGGGGGTTAGGCTTCAGCCCAGGATCAAGTTAGGCTTACGTTGGTATGTAGCCATATTCTGAAAGATACATTTTTATATTTAGTTGTATTCTTACATTCGCACATACTGAGGTTTGTTCAGTATCGAGTATAACTTGCACATTTATTTTACTACTACTGATGTGAACTGATTGGTAGAAAAGCAGTATATTCAGCTAAGATGGATTTTATCGCTCTTCAGTGTTTTGCCTTGTATCTTAACTTTTGTGTAATCTTAATTTCATTTTTAGTGAGCTTTTTTTTCATTGCTAATACTCTCTAATGCTGGATTTCCTTCTCATGCTGCTGCTGTTTGACTGTATAACTTGCCTAGATTTAGTCTGTTGTCCCTTGATGTCCTTGTATGTTTTTTGGTCTTGGTGTGCTCTTGCTACACCTAGTACCATACTTGATCTTCTTATGGTATCTGATCTTAAAAAACTTCTGAATTTAATATTTCAGTACCAGGGTGTTGTTTAACCAGTAGCTATAAATTTACATTGTGACGCTGGCAGACCAGGTGTCAACTGATGCCAACGCCCCAAATTCTCAACTAACCATTGACACAAACATAGCTGGAAACCAGTCTGGCTCATGTGTGTGTTAGTATTGGTAAAATAGATATTAAGTTTATGAGAATGTGTTTAGTATTTGGATGTTATGAAACGTTTGTAGAATGCTGTATGTATTACTCACTTATAACATCTGTGCCCCATGTTATAAAGTGGCACTAAGTGTTTGCAATGTAATTCTCTGTAATTGTGTAAGCCATCAAACGAGAAAGAAGCATTCATTAATGTAAAATGCTGGATTCCTACAGAAGGTGTTAGGTCCTGCCCACCAAGAAGGCCCATGAGCCATCATAGAATGAGAACTTTAACTGTATTCGGTTCAACCCCATGGAGAGGAGACGTGTGCGTGAACTCATCCCATCAGTTTGAACTCTGGGGAGAAAGGGAATAACAATCCCTGACAAGAAGAAACAGTATCTCTATGGTGCTTGGACTTTGGCAGGGTACGATTTCTGAGCATAAGCACGGGAACCCCAGCTTCATAGCCTGGGTTAGCTCTAAAGGATTTATAGAGATTGCATATTACAGCAGCTTCTACCACCTGTTGGAACTTAAGGCCCAGTTGACACTACAAAGTTAGGGGGGAGGGATAGCTCAGTGGTTTGAGCATTGGCCTGCTAAACCCAGGGTTGTGAGTTCAATCCTTGAGGGGGCCACTTAGGGATCTGGGGCAAAATTGGTCCTGTTAGTGAAGGCAGGGGGCTGGACTCGATGACCCTTCGGGGTCCCTTCCAGCTCTATGAGATAGATATATCTCCATATATTATTTTTATTATTATATAAGGCAGCTTATGTTTATCTAGTCATGCATGTGTTTACACTTAAATTTGTTTCCCACCGATGTAAGTGCCCTATTATGCTGACATAGTAATACCACCTCCCTGAGCGGTGTAGAGCTATGGTCGATGTACTTAGGTGGACAAAGGGTGAGTGTAGTCACTGTTATTTATGTCAACCCTAAATGTTCTCCAGCAGCTGTCCCACAATGCTCCAGACTGATGGCTCTGGTCACCATTGTGAACTCCACTGCTCAGAGGCCATGGAGACTGGAAGATTCTTCCCTCCCCCATTAAAACCCCACAAATTTTTGAAATTCCTTTTCCTGATTGCCTGGGTTGGCGAGGACACCTAGCCGCTTTCCATTATTGAGTGCAACTGCCCAGCTGGCCATGCCGGCTACACGCTCCAGACGTGCTCCTGTCTGGAGTAGACAGGAAATATCGGATCTCTTGGGCCTGTGTGAAGAAGAGGCTGTACAGGCACAGCGCTGTACCAGCCACAGAAACATTGACACATATGAGCAGATTGCTATGGGGATGTAGGAGAAGGAGTATGACGGGGACCACCAGGATTGCCAAATGAAAGTCAAGAAGGTGTAGCATGCATACCAGAAGGCCAGGGGGGCCAATAATTGATCCAGTGCTGAGCCCCAGACCTGCTGCTTTTATGAAGATCTGTATGCCGTACTTGACAGAGACCCTACCATCGCAACACCATGGATGCCTGAGTTCCAGTGAGGAGCCTGAGTTCCAGTGAGGATGAGGAGGAGTTTGCGGGACAGGTGACTGGGGAATCAAGCTGTGAGGCAAGCCAGGACCTATTCTTGACTCCAATGTAGTCCAGCCAGATCAGCAGTCGAGCACAGGCGAGCCTGATGCAGGAGAAGGAACCTCTGATAAGTGTAGATAAATTTTTAATTCTAGGGATGGCACTCCCAAAGTAGCAGGACACATCTTTTGACTTTTCATTAATTTACTCGTCCTAGAAGAGGTAATGGTACATCCAAGAGAGGTAGAGTTGCTATCAGCTTTTTAGTCCCCTTTGGAGTTAGGTGGGGCCGGGGGATGGGAAGCGGTGGCATGCAGGGCAGTTTGTTTACGTACACGGGGATGTTTCTTGAATCTACAGTCTACACTCTCCCTGTGTCAATCTAAGTATATTGACCATGGCTCTACACAGCCTGAGAAGTCTCGAAACTTTCATGGAGGTACCCTGCAATCCTTTGCTGAAGATTTCTAGGGAGGGCTGCCTTATTTTTTCCTCTGTGGTAAGACACTTTCCCACACCACTCAGCAATAACTTCAGCAGGCATCGCTGCAGTACAGGATGCCAGCAGCAGCTGTGCTCTCTCTGTCTTGGTTACCATCAGGAGTGAGAGATCAGCTAAAATTACCACTGTCTATGGAAAACGGTACCAGTATTCAGTGCAGTTGCCCTATACTACTAGAATCATGCAACTGAGTACTTCCCCCCTCATTTTCCTGACCCCTGTCGGGGCATACTCACCATGGCTGATGCTGTGACTGGCGGTGGGCATAAGCAATCCCAAGCAGAAGTGAGAAGGTAGTGCTTAAAACTTTTGCGGAGCAAGGGCACTGAGTTCAGCATTTTAAGTTTTGCTTTCTGTAGTGAATATGCTGACTGTGGTACCTCTGTGTTGTATCAGTAGCTGCTGCGATTGCAGCCTTCAGAGTCTTTGCCTTTACACCCGTGGAACACCTGAGCTAGATGAGGAGGAGGAAGAAGAGCACTTGGGATGACATGTTCAAGGAAATCCTGCAAGCCAGTTCTGCATCGGACTGTGAGCACAGGGCCTGAATGTTGCAGACAGCCTGAAGAAGGAAAGAGTAGGGAGGGGAGAGGCCCAGGAGTCCCAGCAGGAAAAGCAGAGGGAGAATGCACCATGATATAATGGGGTTTTTCTGGCAGCAAACACAGGTCTGGTGGACCTGCAAGTTCAACAATCCCGGGCTTTCCTCACTCTGCAACCCATTAAGAACTCAATATTGGGACCTCCCTATACTCCCACCTGCAACATTCCATGTGGTATCAGGGGTTGCTACACTATCCTTACCATTGCACCTCAGGGACATTAAAGACAATCACAGTTTCACATACACTGTATTGTTACAGTCATGGTAGGTGTAGGTGTAGCTTAAACGGACGGGAATGCTCTTTCACCTTCATACATTCTGTTCTCTTAATTTATTAAGTTTTATCAAGTTTTTAATGTATTTGTTTTAAAATTGTATAGGGTTTTTTTTGCACGGGTTTTGTTACAGAATAAAATTCTATTTGGAACATAATTCATCTTTATTAGTTCACAACATATGCTGCCAAGTGCTCAGCAGTTCTGAAAGCAACCAATTATCTGTTACTGCACGGTGTCGCACAACTCCTAGGAGCATGCTCTAACAATTAATAGGTGCATTGATGAAGTTGTATTCGTACATGTACAGCACTAACCACACAATTCCTAGCAGGCCACAAAACAACAGGGCCAGGTAGAGAACACTACAACACAAACTATTCTAGCTCACTGTTTAAAATGGTCTTTCAAAGCTTTCTTGAGCTGTATAGCTCCGTGCTGAGCTCTTCTAATATCCTTTGTATCAGTCTGTTCAGAGTCAACCAACAGCCATTCCACCTCTACCCTCCACACCGGTGGGAGCTTTTCCTCCTTTGCTTTACATTATTATTATGCAGGACACAGCTGGCAGCTATAACCATGGGGATATTATTCTCGCTGAAGTCCAGTCTGGTGAGTAAACAACACCAGTGTCCTCCTTTCAGACAACCAAAAGAACATTTAACTGTCACCCTGCACCTGCTGAGCTGGTAGTTGAATCGTTGCTTGGTGCTGTTGAGGTGGTTGGTGTAAAGCTTCATGAGTAAGACGTAGGCTGGATCCCCCAGGATCACTACTGATCTCCCAGGATCACAATATTCCCAATGGTAATTCAGGAAAAAGAGTCCCTGTTTGCAGCTTTCTGAATAGACCTGTGTTCTTAAAGATGCAAATGTATTGCACTTTCCCTGACCAGCCCACACTGATGTCAGTGAAACATTCCTGGTGATCCACCAATGCTTGCATAACCATAGAAAAGTAGCTCTTTCTGTTGATGTAGCTCTTTCTGTAGCATGGTGGTTTGGTGGCAAAATAGGGATATGCATACCATCTATTGCTCTGTTGCAGTTTGGGAATCCTACTGCTGCAAATCCATCCACTATGTCCTGCACATTGCCAAGAGTCACAGTCCGGTGTAGCAAGTGTGCAGGGCCATTAATTGCCTCCTTCACCTCCACAGTGCCCGTGGTGGATTTCCTGATTCCAAATTGAGTTGTGACTGACCAATAGCAACCTGACGTTGCAAGTTTCCACAGTGCGATTGCCACTCACTTCTCCACTGTCAATGCAGCTCTCATTTGGGTGTCCCTGCGCTGGAGGGATGGGGTGAGCTCTGCACACAGATCCAGGAATGTGGTCTTGTACATCTGAAAGGTCTCTAGCTACTGCTTATCATCCAAAACTTACATTATGGTGCAACCCCACCAATCAGTGCTTGTTTCTTGGGCCCAGAATTGCCACTCCACCAGCTGCAGCTGCTCTATGAATGCCACCAACAACCTTGAATTGGTTCTTGCTATGTCCCACAGCTATCTTAGTTAATACATCTTTAGATAATTTATTATAGGATTGACTTTGGTGTGAGATCTAAGTGCAATTGACCTGAGTTAAGTGACTGGTCCTTTAGGACTGGGAGTAAAACCTAAATATTTGGTATAAAGGACCATCTATCACAAAGGCAGGCATACCTTGGTGGCAAGCTAGATCAGAGTACCCAAGTGGACGGTCTGTGACTCCATGTTAAGGCTGGTATAGTGCCTGAGGAGTTTATTTTTCATGATTGCTTGATTAAAACTAAGACAATTTGGGGCTTGTCTTAACAGTCTGCCCTGTATTTGTTACCCACGTTCTCGAGCCACTCTAGACAGCTTTACGTATATTTGCTAGTAAAATAAAATGCAGTTTAGTCAACTTTTAAGACTTCTGAATATTAACACGGCCTTCCTCCAGTGTTCTCACTGATCTGGCTTGATATAGTTTATCCCTTCCTGCCATCAGGAGAATTAAGAAAAATTACAGTAAGTAGTAAGAAATTGCCCTACATTGATGATTGTTGTTTTTATTTTATTGAACACTGACTAAAAAGGAGGTTTGACCTCCTCATTCTTGTAGCACTAAATAATCCCTATTTGTATAATGAGCCATCTCAATTCACTATTTAGCATTTATTTCAGATGTCATCTCTTTTGTTCCTAACTTCTACCTGAGGACAAACTATGTCACTCTCTGATCTGTCTGAAACTGAGTATTTCGTATGCATAATGTACATGCAGTTCATTGACTGTCTTCATCTAAAGGGAGTTCTTTAATGTAAACAATAGATTCTGAAATATTTTAGAAGTGATAAGAGCACATTGAAGGTAAATTCTAATTGGAAGCTGTGTACATGGAAAATTTAATCACTTTTCTAGGAAGACTTCATGGCAAGAATACAGCCTGGTACTTGAAAACTTAAATAACACATACAGTGTTTACACTGTAATCAGTAGGAATGAGTTGAGGCTGCAAATTGTGAAACTTTACTTTTTATTAGATAACGAATGTAACTTTTTAGCCAAATGAGAGAACTGTGTGCTAAGCTATATTAAGCATAATACAACTAAAAAGAGAAAAATCCACATTAATTCTGCTTGAGAAAGTGTTAAAAAGATGACAGATTATTTGAGATAATTGCATTTTTTTTAAGTGTCCCAGAATGAAACTTATTTAAAAAAAATCTTACTGGTAAAACTAGCATAATATTGAACATGCTTCGATATCTTTCTGCATATCCTTGTTACTTTTCCAAATGGGCATGTAGTTTTAAGGATTAAAATTGTACCCTTCAATTTAATAGAATTAATGTTTTTGCACTGTTTTTGTGTGTTGTGGCCACAAGCAGGTTTCCAGGCCTTCTTAGTAACAGGTAACTTTGTTGTTTTCTCATAGACCATCTTTAATGATCTATTTGTTTGTTTAAAAGAGAAATATTATTAAAATTAGATTCTTTATTTACCTATAACAACTTAATTACTTACTACATAAAGGTATGAGTTGATTCCTTCCCCTGTGGTATCATTCCCAGAAGCATCAACATGGTAGCAGAAATTTGATTACTATATCAGGAAACTGTTATTTTTCACCGAAAGCATTAGTCTTAAGAAAATGTCCTTTGGTCAGTGGTATCCAGGATCTTGAGACGATATGTATATCTTTGCACATATGCTATTAAAAACATTATTTTGTCAAATTAAAGTGTTGCCTTTATTACCTGTTGGAAGTGTTCATAACATGAGTAAAGAGGAGAGGAAGGCTGCAAAAATATGGAGTGTCATGCAAATATGATAATATAGTGATGGTTAGATATAAACATCATTGACAGATTGACATGGGAGGAATTTGGAAAGGAAAATGTGTATCTGAGAATAATCAAGTGGGTAAAAACTCTTTGATCTTATTTGAATGCAAGTAGATAAAGTAATTGGGAAAACTGATGAGGGAATTTGCAGTCTGATCCTTGGATGGATCCTGATAATAGATAGAAAAACACAAACTTAAGATATTGCTATGGCTAATAAATAATTGCACATCTATCTCTAGTCCCATAACCCAGAAGCCCCATTAAATATTTTAGAGTTATTTAAAATGTAACTTTTATAATAAAAAGTAATGATAACTTAAGTTGCCACATGTTTAATAAGGCACAAAGAATGATATGCTGATACATTGATTTTTATTGCCCAGAATAATGCTTCTGCATTTTTTTTGCTCTAACCAATAAAACCCTTGACAAAAAATCTTGCTAGCAGTTTGCCTAGGTACAGCAGATTAATTTATTAGATTTTAAACTTGTTACCTCATTTTGTGAAAAGCTTGAGGGGTTTTAAAGATATTAGACTCTCCATACTTTAGGTTGAAGCTAGCTTTCCATTATAAGCCTAGTGCTTACTATCCCCGTAGCATGATCAAAATTTGAATCTGTCTGAAATTTCACATTTGTAATCGTATGCCAAGGTAGAATTTTTGTGCAAATACACAGGCAAATCTGACCATGTGTCAGCTACAGTAAGTAGTTTTTTTTTAAAAAATGACAGTTTTTAGTTTTGTAATGTTTGTAAATAACTTAAGCTGGCTTTGTCTAGAAACTTAGGGTTTGTTTTTAACCTAGGTGAGGGCTAGAAACTCCAGATTTGTTGCCTTTTGACTACTCATGTTTTTCAAGTTGGGTGGGGGAGACTTTTCAGGTCTTCGTTATACATAAAAAAGAAACAAAACTAGTCACATTGTTATGCTTATAAGCAGCACACCAGATCTTTTTCAGGGGAAAAGGCAATACGCCACATTTATTGGAGATAAAACAATTAGCATATGCATTCAAGCACACACACATGCACACACTGTCCTACCAGTTGATGTTATAGTTACCAGTGCAGAGTCCAGATCAATTTAGTGGCCAGCTCCCCTCCGTACACCCTTGGGTATTCAATAATTTCTCCTTTTTTCCAGCTCACTGACCCATAACCTGTGGTAGCCAAAAGAATCCCATGGTCAATTTTGGGCTCACTTTCCATATTTCTGTCTCCACAGACTGTTGGTGAGCAATTTTAACAATAATTTCACCTAATAACAAATTAGGCTTAACCATGCTGGAAACATATTGCATCCATTCATATTTGTAGGTGTTGAACAAGGACCTCTTCCGTTGTTTTAAAAGATGCGTTAATACCCTAACATTTCCAGATATTACCCAAAACATTTTGTGTTCAAGTAATGCTAAACTGAGAATTTGCATTTCAGTACATCCTATGGCCAGGTGGTGGTGTTTAACCACCACCACATATTCCATGTTGCTTTTAGGTTTCCCAGACCTATTTGTACCAAGTCCACAGTAGTATCTGCCTGCTTGTGAATGAGACTATTTTACAGTTGTGACAAGGAACTTAATTTATTCTTAATTACTTCCAGGTCTACAGTATTTATAATCCCTGCTCCAAAACCAGTCCCTCCTAATATGGTGTCTGCTACCTGAGGATGTTTCCCTGTTAACAGACTGGCATTCCTTGACCTCTGCCCTTCTGCAACATTGGTTTCTGTAAATACAGTTAAAATGCTTATTAATTCTTTTTTGCCTACTGCAGTAGGTTTTTTTTGTAACACAATACACAACAATGCTAGCAACAAGACAAACAACACAAGATAAAACATAAAACACAGTTTTTGTTGTGACCGTAGATTCATGGTATTCTGGGTTGCTTTTTAGCTGGTACCAGTTTTTCCTGATTTTCTGAAAGACAAAAAGAACAAGTTTCTACCCCTTTTGGGGTGGCAGATTATTGCTTAAAATATCCCTTTCTTTTACAAATAAACTTGCTGATTGCAGGCAAAACAGAGGAATTACCCCCATACTTTCCTGAGTTTTTGTTCTATAGGCAGGCCAGGGTTTCAATGACTTCTACCTTTTAAGGGTTTAGGGTGAATTATCCCACTGTTCAGTTATTAAGTTTATGAGGTGGTGTACCTCAGTTTTTCTTCTTATACAGCAGACCAAGTTGTAATGTTTTTTTCTGTTATGCTAAGCTTTAAGTTTATTCACAGGTAATAGCTGAGAAACATCATTACCATATGACCTTAAATTTTTTTTTCAAAAAACCATGCACACTATACATTGTTACAGGGTACTTATTAACATTAAATTTACCCCAATATTTAATATTAACATTAAATATATTAAAAGTATCTTGTTATATCATACCTTTTATTTAGATAATTGGTTTTTGAGGCCAGTGTGTTCAATGTCCTCTTGAAATCTATGCATAGGCTTTTTAATTTAATTATATTCTTGAGGTTTTGGTGAATTAAAAGATAGGGTGTCATGCATATAAACAGACCCCTTTTGTACCTATCTTCAGATTTCAGCACTGCATACACACACACACAAAGTTTTAAACTTAGGGTTAACCATTTTACCCACTTTGCAGTTTAACTGCTTTCAGAACATTAGTAAACTATATTTTTGGAGTTAACAGTTAATATGCATGCAAACTTCAAGAAGCATACATAGTCACATGTTGACATTACAATTACTGCATTGACTTCAGCAAAGCTGGAAAGGTAGTAATCAAAGGCCCTTTATTAGAGCCACTGTGTGAATTACTTTATGCCTGCAGATTTCCTCTTGGTCACATGAGAGGTGCTGTGCTGTGTACATTTTGGGATGTTGAGTTTCTGCAGGCGATGACGGTTTTTACTCCATTGTACTCTGTTAATTAACACTCTCTCATTGGGATGACAAAACATCAGTGTTGCACAGCTATCCTGACCAATACATACATATGCCTTTTAGAAATCTGTTATGGACATCAATGCCACAGGTGTTCGTTCCAAGTCCATACCAAAACCTAAAGAATATAACCAACCAGAAAGTTAACCATGGGTATCCATAACTGGAGTGGGGTGGGGAGGGGAGGGAAGGAAGGAGGTAAAACTAGGTAACTTATAGAGTTATCTGGATGACCTTTTTATCACTACAGGGAGACAGCCCTATGAACAACTTCAACACTAAAACTGGGCAGCAACCCGCCCCTCCCCGCTTCTCCTATTTTACCCTTTTTTTGTGGAGAGGGGAGGGCATGATAGAATTTTTTCCTGACCCTTGCAGTTGTAGCTGATCTCTTAAAACATAAGTAATTATTGTGGGCTGATCTACCCTAAAAAGTTAGGGGGGCTTAACTAGCTCGCTCAGGGTTCTGAAAAGTTTTACATCCTGCGTGATGTAATTAAGCTGACCTAAGCCCTGGTGTAAGCACCACTAGGTCGACAGAAGATTTGTCCTGTTGAGCTAACTATCGCCTCTTGGAGACGTGGATTTACTACAGTGACAGAAGAACCCCTTCCGTCGTTGTAGTAAATGTTTACACTACAGAGCTGCTGCTGTAATGTTTCTAGTGTAGATGCACCTTGGGTGTAACTACAAATGAGTGCCTCCCAATCTTCAATGCATTTTTCCTCACAACACTCTTGTGAGGTAGAGAGGTGCTGTTATTGTTTTTACAGATGAGAAACTGAGGCATAGACAGGCTGTGATTTGCCAAAGGTCACTCAGGAAGTCTGTGGAGGAACAGGGAATTGGTCTCAGGTCTTCATAGGTTAGTCTCCTAATGACTGGACCATCATCCTTTTTCTCTGAAGTATTTCTGATATGTTGTTGTAGCCTTCAAACACCCTTGGTTCTGTAGATAAAACTTCATAATTTTAATTACTAATTTAGGCTTGGGCTGGTTTTTCTTCACTGGTTAACATTAGAAAATCTTATATCTTGGCTCTACTTTGGATAAGAAACTAAGCATTTCTAGTATGTAGAAAACATGCAATTTTTTATTTTTGTGATAACTGCAGTGTTTGATTAAAGGCCTAATGTGACTGTGATGAAGCAGGAATTTTCTGTAATAAGTCTATGAATTTTCTGAATAAGTCTATGTGTGCCTCGGTTTTCCGAGAAAAAGGACTGTTTGCTCTCAGGGTAGGTTAAGAGATATAGGTATGAATGTTGCCTAACTGTCTGAGCCTGAATGGCCATTAAAAAGGACTGGTCAAGGCTGACCCCATATCAGTGGAGAATCTGAGAAGACAATGTCCAGTCACCAGGACATTGACACCTATCAACCATAGACCAAGACAGAGATGGATTTCCCCGCCTCTCAGCAGGGAAGCTGAGCCAAATCTCCTACCTCAGAACAAAGGTTTGGGAAGGTCTGAGGGGAGAGCGGGGCAGGGAGGGGGATACAAGTTGGCTGCTGGAGGGAGTTAGGGTTCTCACAGAGGAACTGACAAGGACGTGAGATGGAGAGACAGAGCCTGAACCTGGGGTTCACTACAGCTTGGCTGGGCACTGTGGGCTAACCAGAATGATCTATGTCTTAACCATGCTAATTCATTTCTCCATGCTAACCCAAGGACTTCCTATACTGTGTGCCAGCTGACTAATAAACCCTACAGTTTTGACAACGTAGCTTAAGTGTCACTGCAAATGCTTGGTGAGATGCATTAATTCATGAAGAAAGTACAAAGTCTCTACCAGGAGTCTGTCTCAGTGGGACTCACTGAATAGAGCTCATGATGTGAAGCCGGAGTGCTGAAGCCACAGAGGTTCAGTCTTAGGAAGTGATGAGGCCTCATGGCCTATCCTGAAGGAAGAGTGAATCCCCCTGGGGGTCTGGCACACTGAGTGAGTTCCTCCAGGAGACTGTTCCAAAGCTGGTGGTGTAACACCGAGCCTGTGTATCTGTGACAATGACAATGACAATCTAAGCTGACACTATACACACTGAATTGCTCTGCATGATATTACACTGTTAATGCAGTGTTACGTATATGTAGAAAATACTGAACATTAAGCAAAATAATGGGTTATTGTACTGTGATAGGTTTTTACTACTAAGCTTTTTATTTTAGTTTCCTTCTCTTCTGTAGCAGAGTAAGCCTTAAGGTGACTTAGGGCTTGTCTATACAACCAGTTAAATCAGTTAAATACTGATTTAACTATTATGGTATAATTAAAGTGCTACAGCTCTCCTAATGTGGATGCACTTATACCAGTATGCTTATACCTGTATAGGAAGGGGAATAAGATGTACTGGTATAAGGCATCTTTTCGATTGATATAACTGCATCCATGCTAGAGGCTGTCCTGGTATAACTCCCCCTGCCTGCAAAATAGTAACACTGAAACAAAAACTATGTGTAGACCAGGATGTGTGATACACTGTGGCACAGATATTGATAGTGTCGTTCCCCTTGTTATTTAAGGATCTGAAGGATGCCCAAGGCAGTAATCCCATAAAAATGAATTAGACTTCAAAGTGAATGCAGGGTGTGAAATTGAAAATGTAATATGTGGCATCAAAGTCTCAGAAGAATCTTGTGAAGTTTGAAAAGCTTCATTGCCTGGGGCTTTCTAGCTTTCTAGTGATGGGACACTGTTTTTTCTCAAAAGTTTTCATGGGCATCCAAACTGGTGTAAAATAATTATTTTTTTCAAACTCAAAAAGTTACTATTTACGCTGAGGAACTTTTTGCTTTTTTGAATTTTGCTTTACTCAGGGTACTAGGATAAAGGATATAGAGTTGTCTCCTTTTAAACACTAGATTGTAGTGGAATGCTAGCTGTGCTACAATTAGGTTAAGACCAGCTTTCTGTTTGACGCTCTAATCTTAAATGCTATAAAGCCACACAGTTACTTGGATTGTCTTGACATTTAGTTTACCTCATAGGGGTGCCAGGGTTCAGTTAGTGATCCAAATTTGGAGTCAGTTGAGTAAGGGGTTCCTGAGGCGTAAAGTGCCCTGAAAAAAACAGCTTCTCTTAACGTTGACTTGTATTGGCAATGTGTCTCTGCTCATACAGGGGGATCAAAGCATGGTTCTAATCCTGGCTCAAGAGTCACACTCACTTGAGGTTACCCCCAGAAATGTCATGGCACCCATTTAGCTCTTTGGAGGGTGTGGAGCAAAATCAGAATGTTGTTAACCAAAGTTTGCTTCTCCAGTTAGGCCTAAAATGCAAGCGCAAACAGATTACATTGAGCATGTGCAAAGAGAAAGCCAAAGAATATTTAAGTGGATAGTTTTCACTGCAGTTGGCTAGCTCAAGGGCATGAACAGTAAGCCCTTGATGCTGAATCTAGGCAGCTACTGTCTGTTCAAGTCCCAACTAGGGTGGACAAGTGAATACTTTTTGGGAGGGGAGAGTTTAGTGGGTTGCAGAATAGCGGGAGAGGATCGCCAGAGATTACAGTGAGGGGGCATAAATGGGGATAGCTGGAGAGGGGCTGGGAGTCTCAAGTGAGGATGGGGAGATACTGGGAAGGGAGAGGGGATAGTGGCAGGAGAACTGAGGGAGAATAAAGGCGAGGGCACTTGTCAGACCCACAGCACCTCACTGTAGGCTGTACTCTAGGCTTAGTGATCCAAATGTGGGCTCATTTGAGTAAGATGTTTCTGAGGAAAAAACCCTAGGTTTTATCCATGGATTTTGTGGTCACCTGGCTTCTAAAATACTAATGGCTTAATGTGACAGGAGTGGGAGAGGGTGAGCTGGAAATGGTGGTGGGGAGAGCTGTATATTGTGGGAAATAGTGGAGAAGTGGGGAGGAAGAAAAGATATATACCAGTCTTCTCTTGCATGTTTAAAGTTGTTGTAACTACCATGTAATAAAACTGTCAAGTTTTTGAGACAAAGACCGTGTCTGAGATATCTCTCTCTGGCTGTTAGCAACTACACACTCCAACTATTTCAAAGCACAGCCATTATCACCATTTCACTACCTGTGTGTGTGACTTAAGAAGTGCATAACAACAGTGTGGCCTAGTGGAGAAAACAGTGGACTGGGTCTCAAAAAACCTGGACTCTCCTCAGTTTCCCCATCTGTGCAAGGGGAGTAATTAACTTCCTTGAGATCAGTTGATGAACGGATTATGTAAGAACTAGGTATTATCATTACCTGTCCTCAGGAGTGTCTGAACTGCACATCTACGTGAAAACTACAACTGACCACCACCCCTACCAACAACATTTCTCTTTTCGTTAAAAAAAAAAAAATAGGGAGTAAAAATATCCAAAAACATGGTTAACACAGAGTTAAGGTTGCACAGCAATAAGTGTGCCCTTAGAGAGCATCAAGTTGGGGGAGGGATAGCTCAGTGGTTTGAGCATTGGTCTGCTAAACCCAGCGTTGTGAGTTCAATCCTTGAGGGGGCCACTTAGGGATCTGGGGCACAATCAGTACTTGGTCCTGCTAGTGAATGTAGGGGGCTGGACTCAATGACTTTTCAGGGTCCCTTCCAGTTCTATGAGATAGGTATATCTCCATATATAAGTTCTGCCAAACTCAAACTTGTGAAGACCCAGAAAATACAGTTAAGATAAATGCCATACAACCTTAACTCTGCCTTTTTTTGAGTGATACCCCAGGCAGCCCATTACACATACTCACACTCTGCCTTTGCCCTGTATCGCTTAGGCAGTGTGTACACTCATACGCTTAGTCTACTCCACAGAAAGAACACCACATCCACTATATTTTACAACTTCTTCAGCCTCTTTTACAATCCCTTTACCCGTATGCATATGATACCTCATAACTGCTGACAGTGCCCATGGCAAGAAGACCCCTGTGCCCTACTAGTGATGCAGCCTCTACACAATGCAGTGCTAACATGAGGCATACTGGATTTCCCAAGGTACCTATGTACCTCGTTCCTTTGATCATATACACAGGGGTCAGGTAGAGGGGCTCACACATACACCCAGAGGGCCAAAGCCCTGAAGATAATTTAATATCGCAATCACAGCTCTTCCGCGCTGCTCCAATTTAATCCTCCACCATTCATTACAGCTATATCTAACACAGTGAATGCAGCTGGTGTGCATGCACATAATTCCCAGTGGCTAGTGCCAGCTCCAGGGAGGAGTTAAGTCTGTCTGGGCATTTACCTTAATTCTGTATTCCTGGTTTTCATAAGTTTGAGTTTTGCTGAACTGGGCATTCTGGGAGGCCATGAGCTGTCACCAGGCAACCTTAACTCTGCATTAACAATGTTTATTGCCATTTAATCTGTTTCTGTGGGTTGGTGCTGAAATTTTCTCCAGTTGTCAATAACAATGAATTTTTTTTATTACTTAATCATTTTCCCCTTTACTGGAACTATTCCACTGTAATTTTCAAGGGAAAGGTGACTCTATGTTCTCCTTAACCTGCAATAATTCAGGTTCACTTTTATTTTTTTTAATGTTTGTATTTTGTTACAATACAAATGGACTCAGTTCATCTATACCTTACATTGCTGCAGTATGAGTATTCATATATATGTTCATGGACTAAAAAGAAGGGTGAAATGGAAGGAAACCAAATCCAAAATGGATTGCTATGGATTATTGAAATTGGTCAGTCCTCTGTAGATAGGGTTAGGTAGGGGAAAGTAACTTTTGAAGTACCATAAATTTTCCTTATGGAAAGAAGTGATGAATAAAAAAAACCATATTCCCACAACATATATTACATGGGACGGGAGAGGATTGCTTAGAGCAGCGTTTCTCAAACTTGGGACGCCGCTTGTGTAGGGAAAGCCCCTGGCGGGCCGGGCCGCTTTGTTTACCTGCCGCATCCGCAGGTCTGGCCGATCGCGGCTCCCACTGGCCGCGGTTCGCCGCTCCGGGCCAATGGGAGCTGCTGGAAGCGGCGCAGGCCGAGGGACGTACTGGCCGCCGCTTTCAGCAGCCCCCATTGGCCCGGAGCGGCGAACCGCGGCCAGTGGGAGCCGCGATTGGCCGGACCTGCGGATGCGGCAGGTAAACAAACCGGCCTGGCCCGCCAGGGGCTTTCCCTACACAAGCGGCGTCCCAAGTTTGGGAAACACTGTCTTAGAGATAAGGAAAAATAATTAGAATTTATTAATTTTGTGTGTGTGTGCTAACAAGTCCCATAGAATAGCAAGCCAGAAATTTAAAAATATAATATAGATGTTTGTATGAGTATATGAATATACATGTATATCACTTACAAAAACCTTTGTTAAAGAGAATGTTAAGGTTGCAAAGTCAAACATTTCCAAGTTTGGAAATGCCAGAATTATGGCTGCCTGCACAACCTTAAATTGACCTCCTTGTTATGGTAGAATCTTGAATTATATAATCACATCATTTTTCCACTGTATCCATGCCTCATTGAATGCACAGTACTGACCATTTTTACGTATATATCTGTTCTAACTTTTTAATAAAGATCCACCAAGGACTACATTATTTACCATTATCACTTGTAATAGATGGAAAATAGTGAAGGAAATTTAAAGCTCAAAATCAGTTCCTGCATGCCTTAGACTTTAGAAGGACAGCTACACATACTTGGCTTGTATCAAGGTACAGAGCACCATGTTAGGATTTTATTGCTAGATGATTCCCAAAAAGTGAGTCTTAGGGGCTGGTCTACACTGCCGTTTAAGTCGATATAATTTGCGTTGCTGAGGTGTGTGAAAATGGCAGCCCCTGAGTGATGTAAGTTACATCGGCTGAAAGTGTTGTACACACTGTCTCCAGTCTCTCTCAGAGGTGGAATAATTATGCCAATGGGAGAGCACTCTCCCATCGTGTCTTCACCAGCTGCACCAATATAGCGTAGATATGCCCTCAATCCTAACTCCACATGGAATCTCCTCTGCCTACCTATGTTCCTGACTCAAATAGCCAAATAAATTTTGTCCGCACCCAAAGTTGTGACATAATATACTGAAACATGCCCAAATGCAATTCTGGCTTGACCCAAACAGAGAAGAGAAAGCAATGTTTAGTCAGTATTACAACAATGTGCATCCAGAAATGAAACACCAGTAAAATACACTGAGGATAAGGGTTTGACTGCTTCCTCTATGTCCTGTCCTCCTTTTTGCAGCAGGAGAGTATGAATAGCCCTTTGTTCCAACACAGCTTCCCCTATGGGGGCACTTTCCTTTTTTAGGGTGAAGAAGAGGGGTTCTTAGAGGTGTGACCTTTGGTGTAGGCTGACACACAGGCTGTGATTGCTTAGGAGGGCCAAGAATCCTTTAGCAGCAAACCCAGACACTGCCCTGTGAGGTTATGAGGAGGGCTAAAGGAACTGAGCTCAGATGCCCAAGGGGGTCCCCCAAAAGATGCCTTTACAAACTAGGGTAGTTTAGTACAAAGCCAAAACTTTATTAAATAAACAAACAATACAAATTTAAACAGAAGAGGGAAATGAATGTAGCTTTTGCAGCAAAGAGTGGCTGTAGCTGTTCAGACTAGCCATGAGCTGCTGTTTATGACTGGCCAACCCTAAGGTCAGAATGGCTGCCTTGCCAGATACACTGTTTGCCTGCCCAGCCCTAGACATGTGACTTGGACTGTAAGCCACAGTGTATCCTTGTAGAGTGGGTTAGAGCTGTTACTGAGACAGATTGCAGGTAGTCTCTGCCATTGAGTGGGTCTGTCCTAGCTACAAATTGAATACCTCTTGCAAAGGCTGTCACAAAATGCTGCCAGCAGCTGTTTGGCTGGCATCCTGCCACACAAACTGCCTGCATGCTATTCCATTCACCAAATTATATGTGTAGATTAAATATGAAACCCTATTTCTGTAATCAAGAGAAGGTGTCAGTAAATATTCCTTTAGAGACATCATAACACTAATTATTTCACTATGCCCCTAACCTCTGGTGATCTGGCAGTTGGCAGTGTTTACAACCATTTAGCTGTCTGACTGAAGTGCATTCTTTTTTCAGATGAGAGCATTGTCTTGGTTAATCCCTACTACTATCAAGAACATTTCTAAAATGTATACTCCTTTTCAGCCTGGTTTCCACCCAGTACTGAGCAGCTTTCCAGATTCTGAAAAATAGATTCCAAACCAAAGGCCTCGTAGAGACATCCATTTGCAGTTGCAGGTCCATGTAGTGATCACATTTGATGATGATTTACGAGTCCATCAGCCATAGCACCACTAATACGGTAAATCTTTTAAGGACTGTAAATACTTCAAGGTAGCCTTTACTGCACTCTTGACCTCTGATCTTCCCTTAATCTTAATGTTTTCTCAAGGACAGTCTGACTCTATCAGTTTCAGTATTAATTTCTGTGCTCAAATCATAAGGTATGCACAGGAGTCGTTCTGTTTTGTCTTTTATCAAAAATGTATCATGTTGCCCGGTGCCTGCCCAAAGACTGTCATAAAAATGTGACATTGCCATGACTTCTTGGAACCAATAAAGAAAATATTGTCAATGTCATGCCCTGTGATTGATACTTTTGAAACCCATTTGACTGTCCACTCTAAAGAGAAGCCTGAACTCAAAAGCAGCACAGGAATCTGAGAACACCAGGGACCTGGCCCTGTCAATGTATGATGAACCTTCAGAACTAAAACCCATCTGATCAAAATAATCGAGATGATTGGTTAGCAAATAAAATGCCATCCCATATGCATGGTGTTTTTTGGCAGTGTATCTAATGATGAAATCTCTTAAAATTTCAAAGAGCTCTTTAAATCTGATGGCTATTTGATGATCTGAGTTTCCCCTCATATTATTTTTCTGATTGTATCAGCCAGCAAAGCCACCAACCAGAAGTTTCTGTACACATGTAACCTCCAGTCCATGTAGATAATTCTAAAACCTTTTGAAAATCAATTCCCTAATATTCTGCTGACCCTCGCATCTGAACTGTCCTTTGGGAGTATTAACTGAAGAAGAAAAATAAGGATTTGACTCCTTAACTTTTAGAGAGTCCCAATTTGGGGCCACCCTTTTTCCTGGAGCTCAACTAGGCTTTTGGCTTAATTGAGTTTTCTTCCAGATATTTTGCTTTTTTGTACTTTCCATTTGCTTCAACTCCAGCTCTTCTAAGGCTGTGTGTGTGGGGGGGTGGGGGTGGGTTGGGGTGGGGGTTTGGCGGAAAGGTTCCCCTCTGCCTAATAAGAGAGCTCCTTTGAGCCAAAGGACTTTTGGCACAGGTTAACACAAAACTGGGTTATGATTGGTTATGAAGGACAGAGTAGGATTGGTTACCGTCCAGGTGCACACAATACTCAGTATACCCAGCTCAGTTGGCCACTGCTTTGTGAATCTGTGTGGAGGAGGACTGGACTGTTAAGTGGGGTGCTAGAGCTGAATTCTTCACTTGACACTTAATGTAAAGCCTGTTCCCATTCCCACTGACGTCATTTGTGAGTTTTGCCATTGACTTAGTTGGAGTGGTTCAGTTCCATATATCTTTTTCCAGAAAATATTGTATTTGTTTATGTTAGCTGGTACTTGTCAGAGATCATGTACTTCATTTTGCACCAACCAACCAACCCACCAAAAACCTCCAAATAGTGATTAAGAATAAAAAATTACTTGAGTGAAACCAGTAAATGGAAAACTCTGGCGTTTTATATCCATCTTAGACTGTAAAGGGTGAATTCATGTATTAGGCAGAAAATACGGAGAAAGAGATATTGAAACAAAGAAACCTACCTCTCTAGGTTAGAGTGGAGTAATATTTTCAAATTGTATGCTTTTTTGGTTCAAAAATGTACTTGGGAGCAATACAGGTTAAAGGAGGTTCATGCTGGCCCAGACACTTCCATGTGAATTTTTGAGCACTATAGCTTGCATGTGCCAGTGGTTTACCATCAGAGCATATTTTGACAAATATGTTTTGTCCATGTAAATATCATTGGTGCATGCAAAAAATAATGCTTAAAAAACACATGCAAGTGTCTGAGCATATAAACTTGTGTGTACGCAAAAAGAGGCCAGGGAACATATATATGTGCACATATGTACCATATATGAGGTAGGGATAATGTAATAAAGCATCATGTTCCAGCTACTAGAGATGTTTACCTTTTGCGCTGTGCCCCCCCTGTGAGTTATGTGGCAATTCCATGGCCACAAAACCCTGATACGACCCTACGCTTCATATATTTTATATGATAACCTGAGATAAATGTACTTATTCCACCCACTCTTTTAATCTTGGAGTGAGAACTGTCAGGTATAGATCGAGGAGGAGATTAAGCAGGAATTGCAGGAAGGAGCAAGAAATAGTATACTATTCTTTAAAAATTAAAAATCTTACAACAAAACCAACTTGGACCATATTATTCTCTGATACACACCTATGAACAAAAGAGAAATCAATATATGCTAGTCTTAATATGCTAATTAGTTTTCTGCAATTGCCTAAACTAATATCACACTCATGGAGATATTAAAAAAAATAAAAATCAAAGCCTCATTAAATACACACAGTTCTTTGAATATCACAAATACAGACAAATTAATAAAGCTGGAGAAGGCTGACTAGTAAAGAGAGAGTATCTGTTGCAATACTGATCTTTGCAACTATCAACAATGAGATGAAATGTACTTGAATTTCATGACTGTTTAAGAAGACTTTGCTAAAATAATGGTGTAATATTTGCATGAGTTTGGTGGTGTTCTGTAAACTTGTTTTCCAAATACTAGTATTGGGTTTTATGTGTGTAAAGTACAAACTCTGCATTAAAAGCAATCAAAAACACAAGATCCTGTGATTAAGAAATATTAGGGCACTTGGAAAACAACAAAGTTTAGGGAATTAATCATGAACTTAATTACAATAATTAGTTTCAAGAAATTTTGCAGAAAAATAGATTTTTGGAGACTAGATTGTGTACATTTTCGTATTGTGATTTCTTTTACGTGTTCTGTGCTCTTTTTATGGTTAATGATATATCTAGTTTCTCATTTCTGTGTGCCATGGGAACATAGTTGATTTTAAGTTAAAAATATCTGCTTTTTCTCTCAATAAAGAACTAATTGATCTGCTTACCTAGGGCCTGATCCTGCTCTCATTGAAGTTAATCAGAACCCCCATAAAAGTCAATGGAAGCAAGATCAGACCCCTGAAGAGCAGTGTCCTCTACAGGAAGGGGTCTTGCTCTCATAAACTGTGTAATGTAGGAAGCTCTGCACTTTCAAACATGCCAGAAATGTTTTAATCTAAATTAAGTGTTTCCATTGGTTTTTTTCCTTGTAATATTTAGAAATTTTAAAACCTTTTTTTTTCTTAAATCCTATATACCCTTGCCTTTGGGTTACAGGTAACATACCTAATGTTCATGAGGTTTAATATGATACCAACCAAACAGGCAAGTTAACCACATCAATTAAAAATATTAATTGGCTGTAATGTAATAGGTACAGTTTACCTGTCTTTACCATTTTATCAGTAGGTAAGATATCAACAGTTTAACTATACTTCCCATAGTAAATATAGGTAGCATCCACATGCACTGAATCTTAACCACTCCCACTTTATTTTGTTTTCCACATATCTGTTTTACATAGAGAGTTCATAGGGTGGCAAGGGCACAAGTGCAGAGCTACGGTTGTTTGTTGTACCTTAACTGTGCATTCCCATATACCTTCCCAATTTAGCGTTTAAGTATAACATTAACTTTAGATGGTCTGGCTTTCAACAGATGTTTTTTGTTTGTTTATAAAGGTTTTTTCTTCTGGCGTATTTAAACTTAACTCCAAATTTAATAAAGTTTTTGTCTGGGAATTGTGATATTTTGGTTTGAATCTTAGCACATTCACATCAGTTTGCTTTTCCTCGTGGGGTAAACTGTATTTGCTTACTTTTATTCATTTGGTAAATCTTCAGTGTGATGAAACAACTTCTTCTATTAGTCACTTATCAAACATGCATTTTATATACAGATGCAAGGTCAAACAAACAAATGAAGTTGTTGCTGCTTTTGAAAAAGGCATTTCTACAACTTAAGCCAAAGCATACTTCAATATTCATATGCAGAGCTTGTATGGCAGTACTTCAATCCGATTTAATTTTGAAAACATGTTCCCTATCTAATACTCTGCTTTGTACATCAGTCCTAACAGAGCTTTAAGGTTTATATCTCTGAAGTTGTAAAGGACTATAATAAAATGCTGTATTCTACTGATTTTTATAATGCATACAGTAAACAGTTGGTATGTACATGGCCTCTAGTAACCAAGCTGATTACATGACACAGATTAGAGGTCTTAGAAGTTCTATAAAAAGCTAGAGGAGAGAATTAAACAAGACTGGTATGAATTTATGTAATACAGCAAATCTAGAGACTTTACAGGAACTCAGTAACAATTTCAGCAATGAGTGACTTACTTGGGAAGGGGAAAAAGGAGTCTAGTAAGAAATAGTTCTGTGAGAAACCATTAAGTAGACTGAAATGCCTGCTACACCTCTACCCCGATATAACGCTGTCCTCGGGAGCCAAAAAAACTTACTGCATTATAGGTGAAACCGTGTTATATCGAACTTGCTTTGATCTGCCGGAGTGTGCAGCCCTGCCCCCCCGGAGCGCTGCTTTACCGAGTTATAGCCAAATTCATGTTATATCGGGTCGTGTTATATCGAGTAGAGGTGTATTTACCTTTCTGCTTTATTTAAGGCGTTACTGACAATTTTTGTATTTTTCATTTGCATCAGTTAAGATCTGAATTGTTCACAGGAGAAGAATGCAATTTTGTTGTCGCTGTACAGCAACTTTAAAAAAATGTTTTGTATGGTTAGGGAACTGGAAATGTTTGGATCAGTTTAAATCTAGCCCATTATCATTAATGCCCAAAAATGATGATCCAGTTGGTTAATTCCCAGTTGATGAGCATCCATGTTCCAAAAATCACCATCCCAGTTGAAACCAATTGGCATTCACAGATGAAAAATTTAGGAAGGCACAGAAACTGAAGTGATCTCTCAAGCACAGAGTTGGTCCTCTTGTGTAAGACTAAGGCATCAAGGCAGAGAGCAGTGTGGGTGAGCTTGCACTGGTGATTCCCATACTAGACTAGACCTGTGCTGTAGAGAAAGAAAAGTGTCACTCTCCAGAGTTTCCAAGTAATTAATTTTCACTAGCACTAAATTCACTAAATAAAGTAAGTAAATAAAGGCAGAAGAAAGGGAGTAGTTTGGGCAGAAATCATGCAATTTGAACTTGCTATTACTCCTCTCTCTCACTCACATGTAGGTGCTCTGCCTTGTTGTTTTAACTTTTTACTGCTGCTACTCCCCCAAAATATGTGTTACTGCCTGCTAGAATAGAACGATTAGTAAATCTGTTTTAGTAGAATACTAGAAAATATAGGTGAAATGTGTCAATCACAGTGTTCGCTCACTTACTACTATGTGGCTGGAAAGTGAAGCTGTGACAATTTTTTCCACTCCAGCAGATAGGAAAACCAAGTCTAATAGCAGAGAATTAGATGTTTGTTCCTCACATATCTATTTCTCTGTTTTGCCTTAGTCATTGTGTCTTTTTTTTCAGGAACACGTGTTCTGACTAGGCAGAATTTGAAAGGAAAGTCTGAAATGTTACTGTAATTTAAGATTTCACAACTATCCGCAATTAACTTTAACTAAAAATTATTTTGCCCTAACCCATGGGAGTGATTTTGCAAGACTCATTTCAACCACTAAAACTTGAGGTTAGGTGGTAGCATCTTTATGAAGAACTGTGCTGGAACTTGAGAACTTCTGATGGCTCTTGGGCTAGTTTCAGATGTTTGTGTTGTACTGTATCTTCTTCTGTTGCTCTGAGTTTAGTTGCATTATTTGAGCCTCTTCTATTATTCCTTTGGCCTTCCCTTTCAGTTTCAATGTGCTTTCTATCCACTTTGTTTAATGGTTTGACTGGATTTGTGTATTGGCACATATTACTCTTTTTGTCTCATCTACTTATGAGCTCTTCTCTGCTGCATGTTGAGGTGGTGCATCAGAAACAGGAGATGCAAATGTTGGACACATTTATTTGACCCTTTGATTCTGAGTCCCAACTTTTACTTTGGAAACCTGTAGTTTGTACATTTTCTGAAATATAACTTCAGTTCCATATGTGCTTATTTGATGTATAGCTTCTTTTGTTGAAGACTGCTTCAGAATTGTGACGGTTGCAGAGCTAAGGTTGCAACTCTGTTCCCTTTCTGGTCTCTTTAAGTACTACTACTCTGGTATAATGCCTCATACCTTTGCTTATCTTGGGGTGGAATTTCATTCTCCCATTCTTAGACTGGGACCTGGGCTATGGTACCATTCTTACCCTGCAGGTCCGACTGAGATCTGGTACTTAACTGCTGTTCTCTGCATCCACTGATATACAGTGATCAGACTGCCTTGTTAAATTACAAGTATTTGTTTTTATTTTAGCAGTAGGAACAAAATATCTAGAGAAAAAAGGATTTTTAAACAACGGTCTACATGCATGCCTGACTTACTGCCCCACCATTGTTGGGTGACCTAGGCAAACCTAGTTTCTCCAGACACCCCAGCTGATGCCTGTGTTTCAGTCAGGTTCGCCTGAACAACCACTCTCTCTTGAGATGGTCCCTTTTAATCTTGCCAGAGTTCTTTTGTTCCCTGGGCTTTAACCTTTCCTGGTCCAAATGAGCATTGCAGGATAGCTGAAGATATAAATAAAATCATCAAAGGAATAGTTCTGCCGTTGTCAGTTAACACCACCTAAGAGTTTGCTGAGAGGTGGCTGTTTTGAGCTGTTCTTTTCCTTCCTGCCTGTTTCTTCCAGACAGGCCCCTGCTGGTGGGCTGCGAGACATTTTGTTTATGTTGACCGTCCGCAGGCATGCCCCCCCGCAGCTCCCAGTGGCCGCGGTTCACCGTTTCCCCCCCCCTTTTTATTCTTTTTTTCTTTATCCTCCTACTATATTATAAGTAATAGGAAGTAAATGAAAATGAAGTGAGGTACCTTGATTGTTTTTGTAGTCTAACTTTTTTTTTCACAGACCACTTGAAAATTGCTGAGGGTCTCAGCGGACCACTTAATGATCTTTCCAGATGTTGTTTGTATCATTAGCTAACTGTTGTAAAGTGCTTTGGATAAGAGCGCTTTATAAAAAAAAAAAACTTACCCTTTTTTCAATCCACCTGAATGAAGTTCTCGGACCACAGTTTGAGAACTTTTGGTCTAGCTGAAAGCTTGTATTTGCATTATGCTAATGTGAAAAATGTGAAAAAATAAAAAGTATAGATGACACATGAATGGAAAAATAAAAGTTGACTTCCTCTGAAGAAACTTACTCAATTTGGAAAAAAAAAAAAAAAATTTATTCAGATAGCTTTTTTTCTACACTTTTTCTTTACAAAATCGTCAAGTCATCGTAAGTAATATTTTGTAAAGAGGCGCTTTCAATTGTCAATATTGCCGAACTTGTCAAGTGTTCCTAACTCATCGTATTTCGCAAATAATTTTTAACTTGTTTCAATACAGAAAAAGTTCACCAGAAGCATTTGTGACAGGTATTGTTAAAATATTTTCAGAATGGTTTCTACATTTGGAAAGGTTGCCTGCAAACTGTCACGTACAAGTCTACACAAATCAGCTGGTGATCTCGAAGCACAGACCTCATCATTTTCGATTAAACGAATGAAATGTTTAACTTCATCTTCAAAAAGATTTATGTCTATGTCCTCTCGGTAGAATTCACTTAATTTCTTACTATAGTGGCTTTTAGCATTTTCATCCATACTTCTGTCAAAAAACGCAAAATAAATCAACAGTTTTCTTTAGAGATTCACCTCTACTCTGCAATTGCACTATTATTGTGTCACAAATAACATTGACGGTCTCAACGATGATCTTCTCTTTCCCTTTTAAATTTGTTTCATCGAAAAAATAACTTCCTGGATTTTTTACGCTTCTTATCAGATATATGAGAGGAACCTGTATTTTCTGTTCATGTTAATGCCTCTGCTTCCATCAAGTTATAGTCATTTTGAACTTCCATGACAAAACTTTTAACTGAGGCTAACAGTTGTGCAGCATTCAATAAATTTGCAGCGATTTGCTGATGGCATTAATTGTTTGAAGTAAATGGTTCCACAAAAGAGGAAAAACAGCAATATCGTACTTTTCAAACTTTTCTGCTAAGGATTTTGCTTCAGGTTTCGCATGTGGTTTTTTAGAAGTTGATGTGACTATGTCTAATAAGGTTTTCTTTATATCATCGTAGCTCATTTTCAAAGGCAAAACAGCATCTGCACGAGCAGACCACCTGGTGTCTCAAATTCTTTTGACTGTCAAATGTTTTTCATTTGCCTTCTCCATGCGTGATTGTAGCATACTCCACCAATGCGTGGAAACCGAAAAAAAGGCATACACATTTTGAACGAAGTAAAAGAAAAATAAAAAATGTGCAGCTCCCTCACAAAATTCGGCTGCAGCGTTGCAGATTAAATTTGAGGAATGGCTGGAAGACAGTATGAATAAAGCAGAGGGTCTTGCATTGTTCAGTATTGCCTGTAGACCTGAACATTTTTCTGCCATATTTGCAACGTTATCAAAGCTCTGCCCACAACAATTTTTGATGTCCAAACCTAAATTTGCAATGATTTCCAAAACAGTTTTTAGTGGGGAAAAAATAGAGAAATCGCTCTACAACAGGGATCGGCAACCTTTGGCACGCAGTCTGCCAGGCTAAGCCCCCTGGCGGGCCGGGTCAGTTTGTTTACCTGCCGCGTCCGCAGGTTCGGCTGATCGCGGCTCCCATTGGCCGCAGTTCGCCGTTCCAGGCCAATGGGGACTGCGGGAAGCGGTGGCCAGCACATCCCTCGGCTTCCCTCAGCCCCCATTGGCCTGGAGCGGCAAACCACGGCTAGTGGGAGCCGCGATCGGCCGAACCTGCGGATGCGGCAGGTAAACAAACCGGCCCGGCCCACCAGGGGGCTTGCCCTGGCATGCCGCGTGCTGAAGGTTGCCTATCCCTGCTCTATAACTTCACCATTGCCGGTCACATATCTTAAAATCGCATTTGGTTTTGAATCGACTATTATGAAATAGTACTTGGCATCCTTTACTTCATCAGTGAATTGGTTTCTGAGCTGCTCTGGCATTATAGTGATGAATTCATCATAAGTTTGGTGCGTTAAAAAGTTGGTCTTCCCTGAGCCACAATACTGATAATTTTCCAAATGTTCTTTGAGAAAATCGTCAAGGTAGGTTAAAAAATTACCTTTTTGATTTGACAAACATGACTCATCATGATCTCTTAGCGGTAGTCCGAAAGACGACAGCAGTTTGACCGTGGCAACAACACATCTCAGCACTTTCTTCCAATAAGGACATTCCTTTTCAAACTGAGCTGATAATACACAATCAATTCTTCCAGATAATTTACACCTTTGAACGAACTTAAACATAGCATTAATATGAGTTTTGGAAGTTTCATGATCAGCCATATGTCTTGCAACGTTTCTCCAATTAGAGTGCCCGTTGACGAATGTTTGTTTTCCTTTACTCTGGTCAGGGAATAATTTGAAAACATAACAGTAGACTGCCTTATTGGTTTCCGAAAAAATTAACCAAATTGTCATTTCCACCGTCCCATTTTTTTTCATCCTCAGAAAATGGGACTTATGAAGACCTCTAAATTGCTTTCGTCCTACAACCTCATACTTGTTTCTCAAATTTTCCATATTACCTACTTTTTTCGGTTTATTTATTAAGAAATATTCTATCATATCCAATGAAACAGATTTTGGCCATAATGCAATGTCTTCAGGATAGTTTCTTCCCTTACTTTGACAAAATTACCAATATTTTGTAGTTCCATTGTCACTTCAGAGTCCACTTGTTCAACTTTTGCAGTCATTGTGGTATCCACACAACTCGGCAAGTGATCAGATAATTCTGATGTTTCCTCGCCCAGACTTTTTGATGAATGTCCACTATTCAATACTTCATGCTTTTAAAAATAAGATGACAAACTGTCTTTTTACTTAGCTTCGTCTTCTTGCCTCACCTTCATTTTTGGCGTTTTTGACTGACAGACTCATAGTGTTGCTTCATTATTGCTAAAAAAAACTGACCTTGATTTTAGGCAGTGGCGTAACCACGGGTGGGCCTGCCTGGGCCTGGACTACCCAGTTAATCCCACCTTTTTCATCAGTCCACGTCAAAGTAGTTAGGTCGACGCAGAGTCAGTGTAGATGCTGTGTTACTTACATCAACTGTTGCTGGCTTTCAGAAGCCATTCCCCAATGCCCCTCTCTGATAGTTCAGTGGTACAAGCGCTCCTGGTAAGAATGCACACTGCCGACACAAGGAGTATAGACATGCACTGTTACCCCAAAATTTGGACCCAAGGCACCTCAATACTGGTTTGTCTATGACCATAAACCAATTGTCAGTTTGTCCCGCCCAAACGGTTAACGAGAGGTGGCTTGCTGGGGTTTTACCAAGGCGTTTGTCTCTGACTGCGGATGACTCCTCAGAGCAGACTATTTCTATTAACCTGTGAGAGGACATGGATACAACCTTCTGCCCAAAGGATTGATATTCAAACAGTAATTTTTTGAAAACAAAGTATCATTTTTTAAAAGAAATAATCAATTACAATACACTTAAAGCAAGAAAGAAGAATATACTACAATACATGAGATATAGTGAAACACAATTGCTTTACATTAAGAAGTTATACGCTAAAGCAGTGCAATAGAATAAAATGCACAGAATATATAGCAGTTACAGTGTAGCAATTAAGGTACATAAAGGCCTGTCATACACATGCATAGAGCCCCCAGTGCAATGTTATCACACAGTGCTACAGTTATTACAAGGTGACAAGCAGAGCTTCTATACATACTTACAGGAAGGCATTACGATGTTATTTAAAGAGACGTCACTGTTTAACATAAACATTGTGTGAGCCATGGCCAAACTGTCACAGAATGGGTGGGGTGGATCTCACTCAAACGCAGACATCTGGCTTTATTTACAGGCACACCCAGACACTCTTTTAAAATAGATAGAAAATCAGACTTACACTGTTTCTTCTCAAAAATCCCTCTGATTCATCTTTAAGGGTTTTTCTGATCTATCTTATTGGGCTTAATACTGCTTGTGCTGCTGCTTCTCCTGCTTCTATTGCTACTGCGGCTTCTTCAGTTGCTGCTGTTTCTTCTGCTGCTGTGGCTTCTTCAGCTGCCACCACTCTCTTCAGCTCCTGATCTCCTCACCGCAGCTCAAATACCCACACACAAGCCTGCTGGCTGTCAGCCTTTATATAGGATTACCAGCCCTCCTCTCATTGGTTGCTTTCTCAAGGCCAGCTCATTAGCATAGATCCTCCCCATGGAGTGACATTTGCTCAGCCAATCAGCTTCACCTGTCATTTAAGCTGCTCCTCCTCCTAACTCAGCAGCATAGATCCTCCTCTTGCCTGCCTTATTAGGATAGATACTCCTCTCTCTGGACCTCTCCCTTTGGTGCTTCTGAAGTATGCTGAGTCATTCCCCATTGAACTATATCTAACATTCCCCATTGAACTATATCTAACATTTATCTGTTCTGCGTCCTCCATTTTAAGATCTCTAATAGAGAATCATTGCAGCTGACATTTTGGATTTTTCACTATAAATTATCTCTATTTACCACTTATCTCAAGTCTTAATTCTAAAACTTAATTCTAAAACTACATTTCTATGCAAGTTAAAGCATCATGATACTGTCACCGCCTTTGTTACAGTTACTGGGGGAGGTGAGTTTTTCGCGATGTTTCTTCTCCCTCTTCAGCTACCTGGTGCTGTGTTTCTTACACAGGATCAGAGCAACTAAAAAAAAAAAAATCTCTTGTATCAGTAGAAGCAATGTAATTACTGCGGCAGCTGTATGCCGACGTAAGTTAGGTCGACTCTACTTTTGTAGTGTAGACTTGGCCTTAGTGTAGTAAACGTGTAAGGCATTTGATTGGTGCATCTACCTACACTTGGAGTGTGGGTGTTCCAGTAGGTTTACAAATGAGCTAACAGCGAGTTGTTTGCTTTTTGTTTACTATAATGATATAATATCTTCTACCATTAAAGTGAGAAAGCACTTATAAAAAATTAAAACTTGAATATCTAACTTGCTGCATTTGTCATGCATGATCAACCATCTTTAATTCATCTCTTTATGCAGTGTTTTACATTTCAAAGCAACTGATAATTAAAGAAAACAAACTGCTAAACAGAAGGAAGACAAAAAGTTTGTCAGCTGCAAAAGCTAAAAATAGATATGAGTGATCACACATTTATTATTAGTTATGATGCAAGGAAGAAATATTATTTAAGATAAGAGTATAGTGCAGCATTTTGACCACTAAATTGTGAATTTTGACTTTAGACATTTAAAAAAAAAAAAGCATAATCAAAGGTGTGTACCCTATTATATTCAACTTTAACACGAGGCATATTGTTGTGTGTTAAATACGCAAGACCGCATGCTTTAAAATATCTAAATATCATGCATTTAATTACGTGTATCAGTAGTTTAATAAATCTAGTCAGATTTCACTTTTCATCTTTTTGCGATATATTCGTATTTATGCTGTAGGGATTGTGAAAAATCTATTTTATCCTTTAAAATCATAATAGAAATAGCATTTTAATAGTTTGATTACAAGGGCAATAAGTTAAAGCTTACATTTAAATTATACATCTCTTGAAATTCAACCTTATACCACAGAAAGAGAGCAAATCAGACTTGTATAAAAATACTTTTTATTAATTCATAAACTTATTTTTTAAACAACTCCTTCAGTGCTATTTTATACATTTGATTGAAATAAGGAATAATTTTGCTATTGCTATGTATTTTAGATAGCTATGACATGCAAAAAAATATTAAAAACATTAAGTTTACAAAGTCAAAAGATAGAAAATGTCAGAATGAAGCTTGCCTCCGCAGCCTTAACTTGGTCCCCTTGTGTATATGGATTATGATGTAGTCTTTAAGTCAGTGCACAGAATGGACAGTGCTCACTTAATGAGTAACTATTCAATGTTTTGTTATCCTCATTATTCAATGTGTGGCCCCATAACGCCTTGTTTACAACATACTACTCAAATCCTGCTCTGAAGACAGAGCTGTTAATTTCTTTGTAGAGTTTTCTGTGGTGCGCATCGCTACAATATGTGAGTACTTCACAAATTTTCATGCATTTAATTTTACAGCATCCTTGTGAGATGAGTGGATATTACAGTAGAACCACCAGAGTTATGAACTGACCGGTCAACTACACACCTAACTTGGAAGCAGAAGTACACAATCAGGCAGCAGCAGACCCCCCCCGCCCCCCCTCAAAAAAACCCAGTACAGTACTGTGTTAAACGTAAACTACTAAAAAAATAAAGGGAAAGCAGCATTTTTCTTCTGCATAGTAAATTTTCAAAGGTATATTAAGTCAGTGTTCATTTGCAAACTTTTGAAAGAACAACCATAATGTTTTGTCCAGTTACAAACATTTCAGAGTTACAAACAACCTCCATTCCTGTGGTGCTCGTAACTCTGAGGTTCTACTGTATCCCCAATTTACAGATGGTGAGCTGAGACACAGAGAAATTTAAGTTTAAAAACAAACAAACGTATCTGCTAATTTTAAGTATCTGACATGCTTAGGATCAGATTGTTCAGATTCAGAATTATATAGCACTTAATATATTAAAGCAAAGCTCCCTTTGTGACTTTAGTTGCAGCCGTGAGTGCTCAGTCCTTCTGCAAATCAGACCTCAGCCAACCTCTTAATTCTGTAATTTGTGCATGTGTGAACTGGAATTTTTTTCAAAAGTTTGTAACTTGGCAAAAGTTGGGCAGATTTTCACAGGGATAGCAAAAAGCCCATCCCTGAAAAAGGATCACCTGTGGCCAAATTTCAGGCAGTCAGAATTTTTTTTTAGTTGATAAGTTTTTTCAAATAGCTGAACCATTTTGGCTGAAATTTGCCAAGGAAATTCAGCCTGAGCAGACACCTGGCATAGAAAATTTCAACCCAAATGATTAAAGATTTGGAAAGATTAGAAAGCGTCTAACATGTTCTTTGTTCAGTGAATTAAAAATGTATATTTGGAATTGTTTTCGTGGACTGAATTCATGAAAATTTCAATACTGTATAATGTAATTGGTGTGTACATATAACTGTCACACTTCCTTTAGCTATTTATAGGTGGGTGAAGTGTTGTTAATGTTATATTTTCTTTTGGAAAGGCATTAACTTTCAAGTCAACTCTCCCCCCTCCCCCGCCCTTCTTCTTACTTCTGGTGTCTCTTTTTTTCTATAAGGTATTTGTGTGTATTGTTTGTTCGCTTGTAGTAATGAAGAATATATCCAGAGTGTGCAGTATGTGCAGTGGAGAGGTATTCAGGACAACAATTGAAATATTTACAAGTATTATCATTATTTCTGGTACCATAATATACTAGATGCTATATAAACACAAAAGAAGGCGTAGTGCCTGTATCAAAGAGTTAGGTTATTTTTCATCTTTATCAATGTCTTAAAAAATAAAAATGCATGCTTGCTAGAAGCCCAGTTTTGATATGAGAAAATGGGCTATAAAAAGCATGCAATAGCCCTACCAGTGTTAGTATTATTTGGAGTTAGAGGCGTTGCAAACAGCAACTGTTAAAATAAAACATGTTTTAAAACTGCAAGACTGGGAAACTTATACTCAGGTATTTTCAGAGAACTGGCTGAGGAGCAATTGGAGCCATTGGTTTTGATATTTTAACACAGGAAGTTCCAACAATTTTGGAACACAGGAAATTCCAGGGGAGTGAGGGGGAAAAATACCCCAAACCTAATGTTCCAGTATTTAAAAAGGGACAACTTAGGTAACATTGTCAGGTGAATTTGACATCTGTCCCAGACAAAATCATGGAAAGGCTGATATGGAATGCAAATGTTTAGAATTAAAGAACAGTATGAAAATTAATGCTAATCAGTATGATTTTATTTAAAATTGGTCTTGTCAAACTTGATATGTTTTGATGAGATAGGTTTGGTTGATAAAGACATAATTTACTTAGACTTCTGCAAGGCAGAAGTACTGCATGACGTTCTGATTGATTCTGTATAATGTTTTATTTTTAATGTAGCAATTCTGTTCAGAAACATGGGTTAACATAAATGTCTCTTCCAGTGTTGCAAGCTTTGCACTGGCTCCCTATTGAATAAATGGTCCAATTCAAAGTCTCTTGATACCCAAATTCTCAGTGGGACTGGCCTCTCCAAGACCACAGTTCCTACAACAACTGTGTTCTATTGGAATCTGTGTTCTATTAGATTGCTAAACTATTATGGATGGACTCATGAGTGTGGGAGATGGAACTTTCACAAGACTTGGACCTAGTCTATGGAACTTGATCCCAGAAGATATTAAAAACACAGACTTCATTGTGTGTTGAATATAATGCAGAACTCATTTTTTCAGTTAAGTTCTATATTTTCTCACTTTCTCTCAACCAATCAAGCAATTTTTTTCTTACAGTTTGGGAAGCAAAAGAGTAATTATTTTTGTACTTGGGAGTTGCTTAGCTAGTATAGTGTTGAGAGCCATGTGAGTACCTTAGAAAGAATCCGGGAGTGAGAGTCATCTCCACTTCAAACTGTTCATATTGGGTAAAATGTCTGGAGTGGTGTAACGCAGCCCTAAAAAGCCTGATTCCAGTTGTGCTGGCAAAATTCCCCTCCAGGAACTATGGAAGAGAACCATAAGGCTGTCTTCAGAGCATCTCCTTGGAAGCTCTGTATAAGGAATAGAGTTGGGCAGGATGGGTGTGTTAGGAGAAGAGCTGGTGATTGGGCTGAGGGCAGGAAGTGTCGGGCCAGAGTATGCAGCACTGTGGAGACTGAAGACCGTGTTATGGCCCATAGAGCAGCTCTGGGAACCTACCATAATTTATATCGGTCCCCAGGGCTGCCTTTTATTCTGGGAGTCTTTCCAGCCACCATGAGCATCCCAGGATTAGGTATTTGGAAAGCTGACTGAGTCATTTTTGTCCGTTGTGCTCCCTGGCCTGTGAGTTTTGTGCTGTGCCTCTTAGCCTGCATCTTCCCTGACAGAAATTCTGTGGTAAAAACATGCTAACTATTGTGTGTAAAAACATCATGGAGACAAGGCACTTGAGTTTTACTACAAGAGTAGCTGAGGTCAGCAGGTGTGTGTGTGGGGGAAAAGGGGCATAGTGCTGATCTAGCCTAGCTATTCTTGGTAAACCCTACATGTGCGTTGTCTCCATTTAGGAATTTACAGAGAAGTACTATTGCAAGTTTATCTCACTGTTAAAAAAGAAAACAAACAAAAAACCCTTTGTGTCAATGAAAACAAAGCTTTAGAGAGACAGCACAGAATCTTATCCAGCATGTGTATGCAAGGAAAATATCTTGGTAAGCAAATACATTTGTTTTAAGAAAATTGTGGTATTTTACTTTTTTAATTATGATAAAATATCTTTATTTTCTTTAAAGATTCAATGAGTGCCTTTTTAACATTTCTTTGGACATATGTGTTTAGCAGTTCTTATTTTTTACTTTGCATTATTATAGGGATGCCATTCACATTCCTACAATTGAATGTGTCCTTTTTTTTTAATGAAAGAAATTGGCCTGGCAAATTTTTATGCCATGTTATATGCCAGTTTCAAATATAAATACACCCCTCCCCCTTTAAAAAACAAAATAAAGCAAAAATACAGCCCAAACCTTGAAAAGATAATGTTTTCAGCTATTCTTAAATTAAACGTGAAAAATAGAGTATTTCATCTGGCTTCATACAACTTGTGCTCACTGTATAAAATCTGGGGTGGTGGTGGTAGTTGTAGTTGTAGTTGTTGTTAGTCCATTTTGTGGATTAATTACAATAGAATTTTGTTTTTTAAAGGAAAAACAACTGCTGAATTGTACAAAAATCTGTCAACCACAGCGTCTCAAAGATATTCTGATTGAAAAGCAGTCACGTGAATACATAATTCCATGATAAAACAAAATCCTGAATATCTAGTACAGGGATCGGCAACCTTCGGCCCGTCAGAGTAAACCCCCTGGCGGGCCGGGCCAGTTTGTTTACCTGCCGTGTCCGCAGGTTCGGCCTATCGCGGCTCCCACTGGCCGCAGCTTTTTGCAGCCCCCATTGGCCTGGAATGGCGAACTGCGGCCAGTGGGAGCCGCGATCAGCCGAACTTGCGGATGCAGCAGGTAAACAAAGTGGTCCGGCCCGCCAGGGGGCTTACCCTGCCGGGCTGCGTGCCAAAGGTTGCCGATCCCTGATCTAATATGTCTTAATATGTAATACTTGAAAAATTGTAAATACATACTGTTTTTAATCCAATAAACAGCCCGTAGGAATCATTTCATTCTACTGGCTGAAAATGGTGTATTGGGGGGAGGGGGGGGGGAACTTGACTAATTACATACTTGGGACAATGGTCTCTATGATTAATAATGTGCTTTTTACCAACTTTCTTCTGAGTGAGAGAGACTGGGGAAAAAGGAAACAAACCAAGACAATTAGGCCTCGTCTACACTACATAATTTTGTCAATAGACGTCTGCTTTCGTCGACAAAACACAGAGGTGTACACATTGCAATACTCTTCCCGCTGATTTAACTCTTCAGCTATACTGACATAATAAACCCCCTTGACGAGAGGCATATAGCTTCTTTTGACAAAGTTAGAATGACTGTGTCTCTGTAGATGCTGCGCTTGCATATATCGCCGTAAGTGGTCTCCAGGAAGTGTCCCACACTGCCATCCTGACTGCACTGGTCAGCAGTTTCACAGACATGCGTCCCTCCTCTTTTAAAGCCCTGGACATTTTAGAAATTCCATCTCCTGTTTGCTCGGCATGGCGAGTTCACATAGCATCTTCACAGCTGACCATGCTGGCTTTCTGCAGCAAATGCGCTTCTGCCTGGAGTACACATGAGTTGTTGGATCTGCTGGGTCTGTGGGGAGAGGAGGTTGTGCAGTCGCAGCTCCGCTCCAGACGTAGGAACTTTGATATGTATGAGCAGATTGCTCATGGCTCGGAGGAGAAGGGGCACTAAAGGGACACGTAGCAGTGCCGTATTAAGATCAAAGAGCTGAGGCAGGTGTACCAGAAGGCAAGGGAGGCAATGGTCACTGTGGCATGATGCCAAAAACATGCTGCTGCTGCTTCAAGGAGCTGTATGCCATCCTCTCCGGTGACCCCACCTCCACCACCAAGCACCCTGTGGTTACTTCAGGAGGACCAGCGGCCAGCGGAGTCAACCCCGAGGATGAAGTGGTGGACGAGGCAGTAGAGTTGGAGGAGGATGTGGGATATGCAACAGGGTCGTCTGGTGGTGTGGTGAGCCAGGGCATCTTTTTGACTCTGGAGCCAGCAGTCCGGGTCGGGCACTCCTGAAGCAGGAGAGGGGAACACAGGTAAGTACTCATATTGCTTTGATACTGCATGGTGACATGAGGTAGAGGTGTCCTTTATTTTGTTACATGGTAGAAGTGGGATAAAGGAGAGAAATTAACAACACTGGATACTGTTTGCATCTGCTTCTCATTCCCCTGTGCAGCTATGCAATGGGAGCCCTGCAGAAAAGTTTGTAATGCACGTCAGGATGCCCTGGGAATAATCCTTAGAGATCTCTAGGAAAGTTTTCTGGAAGTATGCTGCAATCCTCTGCCGAAGGTTCCTTGGCAGAGCTGCTTTGTTTCATCCCCCGCTGTAGGAAACTTTGGTGTACCAATCGGCAGTTACTTCTGCAGGAACCAAAGTAGCACACAGGCGAGCAGCATATGGACCTGGTCTGAATCATAGAACCATAGAATCATAGAATATCAGGGTTGGAAGGGACCTCAAGAGGTCATCTAGTCCAACCCCCTGCTCAAAGCAGGACCGATCCCCAACTAAATCATCCCAGCCAGGGCTTTGTCAAGCCTGACCTTAAAAACCTCTAAGGAAGGAGATTCCACCACCTCCCTAGGTAACCGATTCCAGTGCTTCACCACCCTCCCAGTGAAAAAGTTTTTCCTAATATCCAACTTAAACCTCCCTCACTGCAACTTGAGACCATTGCTCCTTCTTCTGTCATCTGGTACCACTGAGAACAGTCTAGATCCATCCTCTTTGGAACCCCTTTCAGGTAGTTGAAAGCAGCTATCAAATCCCCCCTCATTCTTCTCTTCTGCAGACTAAACAATCCCAGTTCCCTCAGCCTCTCCTCATAAATCATGTGCTCCAGCCCCCTAATCATTTTTGTTGCCCTCCGCTGGACTCTTTCCAATTTTTCCACATCCTCCTTGTAGTGTGGGGCCCAAAACTGGACACAGTACTCCAGAGGAGGCCTCACCAATGTCAAATAGAAATCTGTGTTTTACTGTTTAAAAATTATTAGGGCTGTAAAGCGATTAAAAAAATAATCGTGTGATTAATTGCGCTGTTAAACAATGATAGAATACCATTTATTTAAATATTTTTGGCTGTTTTCTACATTTTAAGATATATTGAATTCAATTACAGCACACAATACAAAGTATACAGTGCTCACAAAAGCTCAGTGCTTACAAATACTTGCACTGTAAAAACGAAAGAAATTGTATTTTTTAATTCCCCTAACACAAGTACTGTAGTGCAATCTATTTATCATGAAAGTTGAACTTACAAATGTAGAATTATGTGCAAAAAACCCCTGTATTCAAAAATAAAACAATTGAAAAATATGTAAAGGACCCATTATTAAGTACAGTTTTTAATATTTGTAATTTAATTTGCTTAATAGATGAATATTGACTAAAGAGATATTGGGCTTCATTGATTTTGCTAAGTATGGAATTGATATTTTGCAACTCCTAATTAGTTCTAAATATGCATATCTAATTTGTTTTTCGTCTGTGTTCCAAGTGAAAATACCTAAATTTGTAATATTTTCTTAATTATAAAATATTATAGCTGAACCTCACTAGTTCACATACCTATGATGTGTTTCTATTTCACCCCCCTTCCCAAAAAGAAAAAAAAAAGCCTGCCAATCACTCCCTAACTTTCATCAGTATTTTGTTTGTTTGTTGGGTTTTTATGTATAAATTTAATAATCTTAAATGTGCAGATTGACATTGTTGTGAAGAATGAAGCCTTTGCTCTCTTTATAGAACAGGAACTGTACAGGTGGCGAAAGTACAGACATTTCACCCCTGTTTTTGTCAAATTACCTCAACAGCCTGCAGAAAGGACCACCTCTAGGGATGAAAGAATACTTTCTTTTCTGTGTCCATTCATTTCTTGCCCCCACCCCTCCCACACAGACTGTCAACAAACGTGCAAGCTATTGTCAGTTGTGATGGTGGTTCTTGTGATGAAGGTGCATGAACATAGTTTAATGTGCTGAGACCAACAAATTCATTTCACATATGATACTGAAAAGCCATCCAGTGTTGAAGACCTTTTTTTTTCATTACCAACCTTTGCAGGATTCAGATTGGCTTGAAAGACTTTATATTGTATCTCATCACAAAAGTTTACTATTACATTACCATAACTGTTTGAGGCACATAAATTTTCCTGTGTGTTTGGACAGTGCCTAGCACCATGTGGGTACCACTGGAATACAAATAATATTACTAAGATTTCCTTACTTTTATGAAACCTATTACAGTATATTTACTAATATGTTCTTCTGTTGTCAAATGATGAAAGATAAACTACACTTGTAAAATAGATGGACAAAGAATGTCTGTTGCAGTTTCTTAAATATATTAAATTATTTACTTAGGGCTTGATCCTGTGAGGTGGTGATGATGGTGCTGAACATTTTTCAGTCCCTGCTAACTCAAATGAGAGCTAAAGGCTCTTGGGATCTATTTCTGCAAAATACTAGTTCACTAATACACAGATTTTTATAATCCTTGGTGGATTTTCCAGCCAGTGTGAATTAACAAAGTTCTACTCTATTAGGAAAACTGTGAACTCACATATCACTCAAGTTTTTAATGGTGGTATAGTGCAGGGGTAGGCAACCTATGGCACATGTGCCGAAGGCGGCACGCGAGCTGATTTTCAGTGGCACTCACACTGCTCGGGTCCTGGCCACCAGTCTGGGGGCTCTGCATTTTAATTTAATTTTAAATGAAGCTTCTTAAACATTTTAAAAACCTTATTTACTTTACATACAACAATAGTTTAGTTATATATTATAGACTTATAGAAAGAGACCTTCTAAAAATGTTAAAATGTATTACTGGCATGCAAAACCTTAAATTAGAGTGAATAAATGAAGACTCGGCACACCATTTCTGAAAGGTTGCTGACCCCTGGTATAGTGTGACAGAAAATACCTTTTGCTATATACATTGTAATTCTGATCAATCTTGAATTTATTCTTTTTCTCTCAGCTGGTAAAACGTTAAGTTATTCTTTAAATAAATAAATTTAAAAAACCCCAAAATTCAAGGGGAAAAAAGCACACGGTTCTGTTAAGAACTACAATATCTTGGTTGCTGCAGTAGCAGAATATGTTCCTAGTGTTATATAGGTAGTAGGGAAGTGCATAAAAACTCTTCTCTTTAAATCTATGATTTTCCTGCTTTAACATAGAATATTTGTAAAACACATTTTTAGAAGCTTTAATGATATAGTCACTCAGTAAAATTTGTGACACTGCAGCAAATTTTTCTTCCTTTAGAAAACTGATGTTATAAGTTCAGCAGAAACCTTTGAAACTATATTGGGAAAAATATTCCTCAAGTTTGAAGTGACTCAGTAATATAGAAAAGCAATATTGTTCTTTTATTATGTAGCAATGGTGCCGCCTAGTGGATGTCTCAATGTTGTGCATTCTTTTTGTAATTTCACCTTCTACGTACACTTTATTTTAGATGAAATATAAAGTTATAAAATGATCTTGTTTTTTGGTCACTGGACAAAGATATTTGCATGTTATATATTCAGATACTGAATTTAAAGAAATTCTCTTCTGGTTTTGAGGTTTATATTTTGCAGGAGAACTAAAAAAATTCTGACTGGGTTCTCAGTTTGACAACCTGAAAAAGGATTCTAATTTTTGATATCTGCATATTGAAGGTTCAGCAAATATATAAAGTTTGGCCATGAGATTCAAAACTGCTTTATGTGACTGAAAGTTGAGTTTAAAACAAGCGGTTGCAGGAAATGCTGTAAAGTTGATTTGCATCTTCTGCCTCCACTAATCAGCAGGTTTGTGGTGAAATGTAACTCTGTATTGAGTTTGAGTACAAGTGCTAATTTTATTGAACATTTATTGAAAATTATGCATCTTTAATGTACTTGTTTGTTTTATTTTCTTCTTAGCCAGAGCTGCTGCTTTCATAATGTGTAACCAGAAAGATGAGAGTAGAAGAAAATTAAAGTAGATTTCGGTGACAGCAATATGATATCATGGGATGGCAATAGTATAAGTAGTTGAATATTTATATGCGCATATGAACCATAAAACCCCAAAAATGATAATTGAATACATTTTTAAAGAGAATTTACTATTTTATAGAATAAATCTTATTTTGAAAATTGCTTACCTGATTGATTCAGTTCAATGTTAAGTGCTCATACTTAAGGTGCTTCTAAATAATAGATATATATTTTATTGGCTTGATCCATCTTTATAGAGACTAGAGAGCAAATAAAAGCAGATCTTATTTCAGCTAACATTGTTTTGGTTCTGCAATTCAGGTATTTGTGTTATTACTGTTGTAAAAATGATAAACTTTATATATTTAGATATGTGGGTTGTTACCTGCTTTCTTTAAAAGGTATAAAATAGGACTGATGAACACACAGGTGGACAGTGCAAATGGATTTTTTTGGCAATGAGAGATGCTGTAAATTATGGTGTATATGCCTCCAACAGAATAGGGTATATTCCTGCAATATAGGAACTTTGGATGTTAAGTATTTACTTCATTTAATATGAAGGGACAACTGGAAGATAAAACTAAGTATGTGTCTTCCACTGATCAGGTTCATATTTCTTTGGGTGTTAATTTAGTTCAGACCATGAAAACTACTTATCAAAGAAGCAAGTAGAGGCATTTTTGTATGTAAAAATGTAAACTCATCTATCAGTGAGTGTTACAAATGAAAAATATTGACTATCAGTATTCTGACTATTCTGCATTAGTAATAAACGTATTACAATATGTCATTGTAAGGAGGTAGGGTTAACGGTACTGCCGTTCCCTCTGTCTAAGAAAGGTAATATTCACCTTACTAAAGTTGTTGTGGTTTATTGGTTAGAATATAATTTTGGTTCCACTCCACCTCTTCCTGCTCAACACCAGGTGGGGAGGGGCAGGGGATATGAGAAACATCTCCTTCGAGCTCTTAGTGGGCATAAAATAGAGGAGAGAAATGTGGTGGTGATCTGATATTGCATTGTATGTAGCTGCCAGAATTTCTTTCCCACCAAGTGAAAATTATACAAATAAATTGGGGAGCCCTCATTTCTTAGCCATTGATGGGTTTTTTTGCTTTCTGGTTAGCTATAGGTTACTTTTTTGCCATAATCCAAGATCACAACATTTACACTGATTCACACTGGTAGAATTCCATTGAAGTCCAAGGAGTTATACTAGTGCAGGGGTCGGCAACCTTTCAGAAGTGGTGTGCCGAGTCTTCATTTATTCACTCTAATTTAAGGTTTTGCGTGCCAGTAATACATTGAAACGTTTTTAGAAGGTCTCTTTTTATAAGTCTATAACAGGGGTCGACAACCTCTGGCATGCAGCTCGCCAGGGTAAGCACCCTGGCGGGCCAGGCCAGTTTGTTTACCTGCCGCATTGGCAGGTTCGGCCGATCGCAGCTCCCACTGGCCGCGGTTCGCCGTCCCAGGCCAATGGGGGCGGCGGGAAGCCGCGACCAGCACATCCCTCTCCCATGCCGCTTCCCGCATCTCCCATTGGCCTGGGACGGCGAACCGCGGCCAGTGGGAGCTGCGATCGGCCGAACCTGCCGACGCGGCAGGTAAACAAACTGGCCTGGCCCGCCAGGGTGTTTACCCTGGCGAACCGCGTGCCAGAGATTGCCGACCCCTGGTCTACAATGTTGTATGTAAAGTAAATAAGGTGGTGGCCAGGACCCGGGCAGTGTGAGTGCCACTGAAAATCAGCTTGTGTGCTGCAGGTTGCCTACCCCTGTACTAGTGTAAAACTGAAGTAATGCAGCAGTGAATGAGATCTATAACCTTTCAGGCTGTTCTTAAACAGCATTCTTATCAAAAGCAAAAAAAAATAAAAAATGAGGGGCTCTGGGTTTGTGGGGGCTCTGGGCTGGGGCAGGGTGTTGGTTTTGTGGGAGGGAGTCTGGGCTGGGGGTGCAGGCTCTGTGGTGGGGCCGTGGATGAGGGGTTTGGGGTGCAGGAAGGGGTTCTGGGTTTGGGGGGGGCTTAGGGCTGGGGCAGAGGATTGGGGTGTAGGAGGGGGTCAGGACTCTGGGCTGGGGGCAGCGCGTGTAGCCCTGTGGGCCCCCTGACTAGAAGCTAGACCTGCTGCTGGCCACTTCCGGGGTGCAGAGTGGTGTCGGAAAAGGTAGGCACTAGCCTGCCTTAGGTGGGCAGCACCGCCGACGGGACTTTTAATGTCCCGGTCGGTGGTGCTGACCAGAGCAAGGCGACCCAGTGCTTTACATGCCGCGACCCAGTACTGGGTCGCAACCCACAGTTTGAAAAACACTGCAGTAAATCCTATATTCTCCATTTCATATTGTGTTGAGAGGCTGCATCAGAGTTCATCACCATTGTAATTATCTACAAAATTTAGCACCAATGTTGCAAGGTATGTATAATATGGGTAAACAAAGGAATAATTATGGGATGTTCAGAATTCAGGAACATTTTGGAGGAATATCCAAAAATTCAGATGTTCTTGTGAACTTCAGTTTTCTCCCACCAGGCCTTGCAACTTCATCTGCTTGCCTGTTTACATTATGGAAATAATTCATGCCTTCCTACCCTCCTTGACATGTATGTGGTGGGTTGGACAGCAGGCTTGCTTCTCTGTAGGTGTTTTTGTGGGGCAATCTCTTCTTTCTCCTCTCTTCCCTTTTGTTCTTCTTCCTCCATCACTCTTGCACTCCTTTTCCTTGTTCAGCAGGTGTATGCTTTTTAAGAGTGTATATGTGTGTGGGAGGCTGTATTAAGGGAATGTTTCTGTTGCCATCCCAGCTAATCACTCCTTTCCCTTCCTTGTTGAAAAGGAAGGAGTGGATAATGATAGGGGAAGGGGATCAAGAACTAGCCAAGGCACAGAGTTCTGTGCTCTCAGGTGCCTGCTGAGAAGAGCACTCTTCCTGTCTGTCTAGTGCAACAATAGTGCCACAACCTCTAGTGGAAAGCAGATGTAAAGGGAGACTTTTTGTTCCCATACAAACTTATGGAGTGTTGTGTCTGGGGAAAGCAGTCTGTCCTTTTATCATTAAATTTGACTTAAAAGACAAACATGAAAGTAGGTACTTTAATCTTTCCCCTCTCCCTTGTCCCCATGGTACATACACACCACCGTATTACATGATTTTAATTGTAGCTTTACCTACATAATACATAGGTACATAATTTCACTCATTAAGCAGATTTAAATCTGGTCAGTACTTGCAAGAGAGCCCTCCAAAGAGAAAACAGATCTGGTACATTTGGAAGGAAGTGGGAGAAAGTCTGTAGGTGCTGGAAGAGCTGACCATGAGGGACTGAAGGGCAGACAGCTATATTTCGGCATGTGAACTTCCAGGATGAGAGCGGGGTTTGCATACACACAAGTTCTGTGCATTTGGGCATGGGGGGCACTACGGTACATTATTCTGTTGTGCCTGGAATGGACCAAGTAGTCCCTCACATTGAGGAGAATGGATTCCCCCAGGTCCCATCTCAAGAGTTAACTTTTGCAAGCTCTATCTCCGCTTGGGCATAGCTTCAAATTTCTGAGGGGTATGTGTGTGTTTTTCATGTTAAGTGTACTGAGTCTCTGTAATCGATTTTTTTTTAATGTAAAGCACATTTTATTTGTAATGCTTCAATTGACAAAATTTTCATGTCTTGTGAATAATAATTTGTGGGCCGCCTTTAAATATATCAACCAAATAATTAACAGAGATTGAGATTTTTTCATTAGCTGTGATGGAACATTGTATGGACAGTGAGATTATGAAAAAAAACATAGCTGAAGTAGAAACTAGCTGAAAGATTTTAGCCACCCATACAGGAAACCTATCTGGCATAGTTAGAGCTCAGGTTGTGCTTAATAAAGCTGGATGTGTACATATATATGTTTAGTCAGAATAGAAATGATTGGGTGTGGAATACAGCACATCCAGAGCTCCCATTAGGGAGGGAAAAAAGCGTGCTCTTGCCGGTTGTTTTAGTAAACAGGAGTTCTCTAGAGTAAGAGGTTTTTTTTGGTACTTACAGTAGTATCTGCACTCTTGGGTCCTGTTTGCTTACAGGCAACACCTGGGAACTGATTAGAAAGCTCTAGGCATTTTGATCCTTCTCCCCAGGTCTGTCAGTGCAGGTGTGCTGAGGGATCTTTTGAGACTCACTCTATACTTGTCTTTTCTTTTTCCTCGTGATGGAAGTAGTGTTGCTGTTAAAAGTTCTGTTACTTAAAAATGAGAACAGTTTTCTAATACACACCTTCAAACTTTCTCTTAAATTGTAATTGGGTTCTTGCATTTTCTCTTTAATTTACTCACGACAGTGTTTTTTAATGGTACATATATTGTGTTTTAGAAAATATTTTAAAATATTGGATGAAGTTTAGTGTAGTTTTTTTGTTAGCTGTTAATTATGTTGAAATGATATAGTAGCTGCTGAAAACTCTTTAGCTGATGTCCCTAATTGGACATTTGTTGTTGGTGAGACTGTTGTGTTGGCAAAGACTGTAATAGTGCTGGCTAAAGAGATGTTATTTAGGTCTCTTAAAAGCCCAAAGTGACTGAAGTTTGTTCTCTGTCTCTTTCTGGGGGAGGGGAGGGGAAGGGAAATACTCTGATTTAGTGAGTTACTTCAGTTGACACCTTGGTTAAGTGATCAGTACCTCAAGCCCAGTAGCGGCGCCAGCTTTGCTGGCGCCCTAGGCGGCAGAAGGTCCCGCCCCCGAAATCCCGCCCCCAACAGCGGCGGCGGAAGGTCCCGCCCCCAAATTTGTACGGGCGGCGGGGGCGCAGGCGCCCCCAAAATAGCAGCGCCCTAGGCGACCGCCTAGGTCGCCTAATGGAAGCGCCGGCCCTGCTCAAGCCTTATGACCCACTTTGTAATCCTCATTTTAGGGTGAGACATTCAGTGGTAGGGCAAAGAATCCCCTTTCAGTAACAGTTATTAACAGTGTATTTCTTGATGCAGAGGAATAATGTATGCCGATTAAAAAAAATTATGCACTAGAACCTGAAATTTTCCTAGTCATTCAATAGAGAGAGGGTTTCTCTTACTGGGAAACAGTTGAGCCACTATCTAGAAAGCACTGCTTCTAAGCAAGCAACTTTTTCTGTTTTCATCTGGTAGCAACTGTAGACTATATAGTTTTGCATTGGTTCCCAGAATTTGTTTGTGTGAGAGAGTAAATTATACGGTATAAAACGACTGAGATAATTCCAACTGGTAGAGTTAAAACTGAATTTAGTATTTAGTGTCCTGACTTTTGAGGAAACATACAATCTTCCTTAATGTTGCAAAAATATTTTTCTTTTGGATAACTACATTCGTAGTCTAAGAAGATCAGACAAAAATTTGATCTGAGGTTGAGTCTGAGGTCTCTCTCTCTCTCCCTCTCTCTCTCTCTCTCTTTATATATATATATATTTTTAAATCTGAGATAATGGAGACAATTGGAAATATAATTAAAATACTTAGTTTTAGACTCTAGACACACAATATTTTTACCCTGTTGACTGCTGTATGTTTCTATTAGCTTCCCTCTCCAATTTTCTTTCATTTTGCCTCATTAAAGAGCTAGTTTTCACAAATCTTGAGTTGTTCTAATTCTTCTTTTAGTAATGAGAGCTGATCAAAAAACAGCTAGGGGGGTGGACTTTGTAGAAGTTTTTGGAAATTTGAAAGTATTTTTCCTTCTGTTGTCATAAGGGTTTTTTTTGGGTGTAACTTTCTAAGAAGTAAATTTTTTGTTGAAATTGGAAATTTAAAAACTGAATCATGATGAAACTGATCAATGAAAATTGGCAATACAAAATTGTGTGTTTGTGTGTGAAGCACAAAAAACAATATTTCAGAGCAGCTGCCATTTTTAATTTAAAATTTCTGTTAATTCGAATAAAACTTTTTTTTAATAAAATCTTTTTTTAGGGAAGCTACAAAGTTGTCATATTTTTCATTTGAAAATTTTTGGCCAACTTGAATAGTTGTTAATTAACATCTGTGGGAAAAGCACATTATCTTCTCCAGTAACTGAAGCTAGCTGACCACTGTGTTCTGCTAAACCTGGGTGTAAGCTGTTACTTGTTTGTGAGGATAGTGTCATCTTTGTTTAGCGTTTACAGAAAAAATAGTCTCTGCCTTGTAACAATCTTGGGGTTCATTAAATAACAAACCAGTGAATGATAAAGAAATAAAACTTAAATAAAACAACCTGGAGAGTTTCTGTAGTGAGCTGCTCCACACACAGCCATGTGGTGTTCCCAACCACTGCCTCCAGGGCACATGTCCACACCGACAGCCAACACTGTCCCTTATGAGGGAGCGTTTCCAAATCACACTCTTTCATAAATATATATTTGCATGCCTGTAAGAGCTTATTAACTACTGCCTCGATCTTTCAATTGGATCTGTACAGATAGTGTTGCTGTAGATTTCAGTGGGACTCCACAGGTGCTAGGATCTGCCTATTTGTCTGCGTGAGTCTGAATGGCTAAGTTATGATGAGGAAGGAGATAAAACGGAATGGGTAGATGAGGGCCATGGTGCAGTAATTATACGATAAATTGGGAAATCAGTGTATACATCTAGGAATTTACATAAAAATAATTAGTAGTTTTATATATAAATCTTGAAGAGATGGAGAAAAAGGGAGTAGGAATGGCAGAAATGATCTTTAAGGGAACCACCAACATAGGGGCAGTGTGAAGGAACTCCTCAACTGAAGGAATCCTTTCAGCTTGGTCAATTGTTTTCTAAACTGCATTTGTAAGAATACAGAAAATACAGAGTATTACATATATTCCTACTGAATAAGCCTAAAGTCCTGCCATTGTGGATACTTAAGGAGTCTAAAAGAAGGATTAACTAATAGCTTAGTCTAAAATGTGTTTCAAATACCTTCCTAAAATAACTTCATTTTGTTTTAACAGGTATCTTTCAGATGAAGGAATTGAAGCGTGCACAAATTCTTCTGACAAAGTCAATATAAGTGACGTTATCCTGATTGCCCTTAATGTAGGTTATGGTTGTGAAATTTTTGGATTGTTCAGTCTTTACATATTGTACATAATACATAATGTTTTTATTTCAATGTGTTGTTTAATTTGGTATATCTGAATTTGAGCTCAGAAATGCCATCTTTGGCAGGCAGTGATTTTCTTAAAAAATTCAAGCTAAAGGAAATTTTTAAAAGCATATTTTGCCATGGAAAAATATGTAGTGTTTCTTTTTTTTAACCAAATTTTCATTTATTAATAAACAAACACCAACACCAAAAATACATTATATTTTGTGAATGCATACTGTCATTTAAATATAAATACAAATGTTAACTGTTGTGGTAATTAAGGTATTTCATTGGGCACTTCAGGCTTGAGATCCAACATGTCTTAAAAGTATATGATGTGGAAATTAGACTCTCTATCTATTTATGTATTTACAAAGATACAACTTGGAAGTAAAAAATTTACTCTTGCAGGTGCTTTGTGTGTTCGCCCTGCAATAAAAATTAGTTTGCAAATATTATGCCCATGTCTGTTTTGACAGCCCTAATGATACCTGTGTACAAACAAGGGTGAAGATGGACCAGAAAGTTAGTTACATGAAAAAGGCCAAAATTGAATTGAGTGCTTCAAGTTTTGGGGGAATAGTTAATAGCATCCTTTGTTAAGGATACTGCTTTATGATATAAATATTTTCAAAAAACCTTGCGGTGCTTGTAACTCTTTTACGCATAGTGTTCTTGTATTACATTCCATCCATGGACTGTATAAACAAAGAAAGGCATACCCGAAGATGCTTTATAAAAAACAGCATAAATACAACATAATTATGGCACTAAACAAATGTGCATTTACTGAACTAATCTGGATCAGTAGTCTACCTATTCCTGTCAACTTGTGGATAAAGAAATATAAATGCTATATAAATACCTCATCCTCATATTGCTCATTTATCTTTTTAGAAGATGAGAAAAGTACATATGAAACGTTTAGAAAAGTTTTTCAGAATTCAAGTAATTGCCTCCTCAATAAACATGATGGAGATGATCATCTGGTTTTCCCCCCCAGGTTATAAATGACTCTTCAAAGCATAGAAATCTTCTAGGTAGGGAAAGAAGCCTGTCAATGTGTCTAAGTTAGCACTGGTCAAGAAACTTAGGACCTTACTTGGAATGTGGGAGACTCTGTTCCCAGGCTGAGCAGGGACTTGAATTTAGCTCTCCTATATCACAGATGAGGGCCCTAACTACCCGGCTGTAGTCGGTCTCCCAGTCTGTGCTGTTGGAGTTGTTACACTTTGTATAAATAATTAAATATTCATTGAATGAGGGAGAGGCCGAGGCCTTTTCTACACTACAGAGTTTTGTCGATGTAAGTTACGGCAATGATAAAAAAAAGCTATAATTACATTGCTTGTGCATGTTCATACAATGCTCATTTTGTCAGCAGAGCGGGTCCACAGTTGGTGCTCTAGCATTGACAGAGAGACCAGTGCATTCTGGGTAGCTATCCCACTGTGCTACTCACCATCTTCTGCAGGTAGGAGTTGTGGGAAGGTGGAATGGATCACAGTGCATCATTGGTGCAGGCTCAGCGTCCCTTGGTACATTTTTTTTCTGTCCCACCATTCCATGGCTTCTTATTGTGTTTTGCGGCATTTTTCAATGGCCTCTGTTTACTGTACACCCACCATCTCTGTCTGAAAGGATGGATCCTGCATTGTTTTCTATTGTTATGGTCACGGTTATGAACACATTGCGGCTGGTCATGCAGTATATCATGAACACCCAGTCTGAACAGGAATCAGAGATATTTCACCTGCTGTGTGCCATGGAAAGATACAATACCAGATTACTTTTTGGCATTCACGGAGCAGCTGCATATAGTGGACCATCGCTTTTGAGCTTGGGAAACAAGCACTGAGTGGTGGGATCACGTTGGTACGCAGTCCTGGAATGACAAACTGTTACTGCAGTATTTTCAGATGCGGAACGCCACCTCCCTGGAACTGTGTGCGGAGCTCGCCCGAGCCCTGCGCCGGAAGGACACACAAATGAGACCTACTCTCTCGGTGGAGAAGAGCCAGGCGATTGCCATGTGGAAGCTGACAACTCCAGACTGCTACCAGTCGGTCATGAATCAGTTTGGGTCGGGAAGTCCACCGTTGGGGTCGAGTTAATGCAAATGTGCAGGGCCATTAATTGCATCCTGCTACAAAGGATTATGACTCTTGGCAACGTGTGTGAAATAGCAGATGGCTTTTCAGCAATGGGATTCCCTAACTGCAGCGGTGTGATAGATGGTGCACACATCCCAATTTTGGTCCCGGACCATCTTGCGACGTAGATCAGCTCCCTGGTGGTGCACGTGGACGCAGAGAGGGCACACCAATGCCCCCAGAAGTCCACTTTTCCAGACTGGGCAGTGAAATGGCAGACTTTTTTGGTGGGGAAGGTCTTCTCCTTGGCGGCGTTGAAATTTTGCATCGCCAACTACCAGGCTCTGCTTGCCAAATACAACTTTAAAACCTGCGCCAGGCTAGCATAGTTCAAGGACAGGCTATCCCCAGATGAACAGCAGCAATATCAGGCACTAGTGGGCGAAGGGTGCCTCATAGCCAAGGTCGCCTCCAAGAGGCTGTCAACACAGCTGACGTAGCCTCGTGCTCACTTACGATGGGCATTATTATGTGCTGCAACTCCTGGCTGCAGTCCTCTGGCTTCCTTCAAGAGGTTCAAACGACCATTGAGGGCCTCCCCTTTGATGTGGACAGGTTATTTTATTCTAAGACTGACGAGTCCCTTCACTCGTTAAAGGACTCAAGGACCACACTACACTCCCTGTGGATCTATACTCCAGCCCCACGATGCAAACAGCAGTGCCAAAAATTCCTCCCCCGGTCGTATGCACCCTACCTGCGGTACTACCAGTGGTACCAGGAACCCCCACACAAGCACCACCGGTCCCAGCGTCAGTGACACACAATCTCTGCTGTGGCTACTTCCTCGACCCGCACCCACCAACAACCCAAGGCACAGTTTTGATGCATTGGTTGGGAGCTGCGAACCATCCCCGTTGCCACCCATGGCCCCATATATCATCTTTGGAGGCCGTCTTGCCCTGTTCGCCCACAATTGGGGGCAAGATTACCACAGACCATTGGGTACTGGAGATTAGCCACCACGGATACTCTATAGAATTTCTTTCATTTCCCCTGCAACTCCTCCCAACCCATACACCCCCAGGGGACCCTACCCATCAATGCCTTCTCCAACAAGAGGCTGAAGCTCTTCTCGCAAAGCGGCCCATAGAGACCATGGCACCTTCCTAATGTAGGCAGAGGCTTCTACTCCCCATACTTCCCCATCCCCAAGAAGGGCGCCGCCCCATTCTTGATCTTTACTTGGTGTTACCCTTACCTCAGTGAATGGCTCCTCATAGTGCTCTCTTGACAGGAGCTTACCTCTGCCATCTCCACTCTTCGTGCTCTCTGGCCTCTCTGAGCATCTGCATCAATGAGTGGAAGTCAGTGTTCGTACCTACGCAGATGATTAACTTAATTGGAGCACGGCTCGACTCACTTGCAGCTTGAGCCTTCCTTCCACCAGACCACTTTGCAACGCTGACTGCCCTAGTGACAAAACTCTGCCGCGCCCCTCACATCATGGTATGTCATTGCCTCTCTCTATTTGCCTATATGGCGGCCTGCACCTATGTGACACGGCATGTGTGTGTCTATGTATGTGTTGTCTACAACAGTGGCTCCTCTCCCTGTACAGACCCTCAGAGATCATCTGGTGGCCAAGGTCGTGGTTCCTCGGATGGTTCTGGCTTGCCTCACCTCATGGGTTGACCCTTTCAACGTCACGGTCAGTACCCCCTTCACTTCTCCCACCCTGCAGACCACCATCACAATGGACGCCTCCCTTGTAGGCTGGGAGGTGCACCTAAACCATCACACAACCCAGGGTGTTTGCATGCCACAAGAGGCCAGACTCCACATCAACGTTACGGAGCTCTGAGCAGCTCGCCTAGCTTGCCAGGCCTTTCTTCCTATGATCCAATCACAGCACCTGCAGCTCCTCTTGGACAATACTGCAGTAGTCACCTACATCAGCAAACAAGGGGATGCCAGGTCTCCATCGCTCTGCTCAGAGTCCATACACCTGTGGAACTGGTGCCTCTGCCATCACGTCATGCTCCAGGCCACATACCTCCTGGGCACCCAAAATTCCATAGCTGATGCCGCTCAGCAGTGCTCTCCACCTCAACCATGAGTGGGAACAGCACGACCCCACTCTCCGCTACCTCTTCCAAGTCTGGGACCCCCACTCTGGGACCTTTTTGCTACTCATGAGAACTGCAAGTTGCCTCTTTATTTCCCAGGGGAGCCCTGAGGCAGGACTCCCAAGGTGATGCGCTTCTGCTGTCCTGGATGGAAGATCTCCGCTATGCCTTTCCTGCCATTCCCCTCCTACCAGAAGTCTTCCGCAAGATTTGACAAGACCAGGCTCCCATAATACTCCTAGCCCTGTATTGGCCACATCAGTTTTTGTTCCTCGAGTTCAAAACGGCAGGCTTCACCTTCAGCTCTATCCAGGTCCACTTGGCAGCGCTTAGTGCCTTCTTCCATGCGATGGATGGTGCCTCAGTGTTTACTCACCCTACCACCATTTCATGAGAAGTCTTCCCAACACCTTTTCCCCAGTATTCAAGCCCACAAGCCCATGGGACCGTAATCTTGTCCTTATCTGTTTTCACGAAGCTGCTCTTCAAACCAATGGCAATGTGCTCCCTGTCTCATCTCTCCTATGAAGGTACTGTTCTTGGTAGCCATTACCTCTGTTAGACGGGTCAGTGAGCTGGTGGCCATGATGGCTGGTCCCCCCTACCATATTTTCCAAAGACACATTTTTGCTAAGGCTGCACCCTAAGTTCCTCCCAAAGGTGGTGTCAGAGTTCCATCTCAATCAGTCCATTCACCTCTCTGTTTTCTATCCCAAAGCACATGCCTCCAATGTGGACAGGACCCTTTGCTTTTGCAATGTCCGCCGTGCCTTCTTATCTCCAGAGGACCCGTGCCTTTCGGGCATCGCTGAAGCTGTTCGTAGGAATTGCAGACCGGTCCAAAGGTCAAACGCTCTCCTCCCAATGGAAATGAGTCTCCGGGTGCATCCGGACATGCTACGCGCTCTCCAGCATACAGCTACTGGATACAGTTACAGCGTACTATATGCGAGCACAATCTACCACATCAGTGTACTTAACAGATGTCTTGTGGCAAGATATCTGTCCAGCAGCGACATGACACTCCATTCACACCTTCACCTTCCACTATGCCATCACCCAAGGGGCAGCTGCAGTTGCTGCCATGGGCCGCACTGAACTACAGACGACATTTCCTCCTGCATCCTCGCATGCACCTCCACTCTGATTAGTGCTCGCTACTCATCCACAATTGAAATACGTATAGAGACCATCACTTGAAGAAGAAGAGGAGATTACATACCTGTAACTGGAGGTTCCTTGAGATGTGTGGACCCTATTTGTATTTCAGTACCCACCGTCCATCCCCTCTGCTGGGGACTAGCATACTCAGTGGTAAGAGCATCACTGGAGAGGGATCAACCCACATGGCCTATTATAACCTTGACTGGGAGCATGAGGAGACACAGTACACTTGAGGATCAATGGAAACTGCTATGAAAACCTTCCAGCTCTGGCACATGCACACCCATGATAGGAATACAAATAGGGACCACACGTCTCAAAGAACCTTCAGTTACAGGTAAGTAACATCCTCATCATACCCAAGGTTGTCACCTGGCCAAGTTGTGTGTTTTGAATAGCAGTGTCGTCTGAAAGAATGTAGTGTTGGGAGTGTAAGGACTTATTTTGGATTTTTAATGAAAACTGGGTTAATCTAAGAAGTAACTAGCTCTTTTTTTAAAATATTAAGAATAAATATGCTAGATAGGGTTTTCAACTGTTTTCATTGTCTGCACAATGTCTTACAAGAGTGTTACATGGGATACCCATCCCGTCATTGTTGGGATGGCATAATGTCTCTGTGACAGCTATAGCAACTGCTTCCATGATCAGGAATATTAGGGAAATATGAAATACCTATTTAGCTAACTCTTAATGTGATTTAGCTTTTGAAAATGAGAAGTCATTGCCAAATGACAGGTCTGTTCCCTGCAGATCACTTAAATTCTGTGTGAGGATTAAAGAAGGTGAAAAATCTGTCATCTACCACTGAATCCTTACAATTCTGAAGTCTGGAGAATAACCATCTGGACCAACTTATATATAAGTTATATAAGTTTTCTAGTGTTATATAATTTATCAAGCCAAACAAAAGAAAACATCATCAAATTAAAATAAAATGGATTAATATCCAATCATCACATGAATCTAAAATAAACCAATCATTATTTATAAACTTTAACCTGGGAAGAAAGTGGATCTTGTTTGGTGCTCACCCAAGAATAATTAACATTACCAGTTTCAGTGCCAATTTATATTTTTATATTCAAACCAAGTGGCTGATGCCGGGAGGGTTAAATCACTGCAGAGGTGAAATTAATATTTAGACTACAACTTTGATGTCAGCTAAGGTAGTTTGTCTAAATTGCTAGTGATAGTTTAATAATAACTGATCTCCTGCTCCTTCCAAACATATCATTATAAAAGTTTTTCCAGAACAATTCAGGATGACACAGCTTGTTACACTAAACCGGCAAACACAAATTTAGGTGAAAATAACATTTTTTCAAGATTTAAACACGCATCTCCCAAAGTATAAAATATAAATGTGTGAGATATTTCAGATAAATGAGGTTATTTAACCTTATGCTGTTTTAGATTTTTGAGAAACCATCTTACAGGTGCTGTTTTCAAAACCATGCATGTGCAAGGTCACTGTCAGTCACTTGCTGAACTAAAAAAAAAAATTAAAAAAAAATGCAAGAATGTTCAGGTAGAGGAATCCCTCTACTAATAAAAAATGGAGAATCAAAAGGTTGATACTTATAGAAGATGGTTGTTACAACTCGTGTGGTTTCAATCAGCTTCAGGAAACTGGTATATCCCCTTCCCCTCCATGACATTGGCAGCAAAACACATTTGTATGATTTATAAAATACAGTTTAGCCAGTGTCAAGTACAGTAGATCACAGAGCATTCTTGTAAAATAAGTTTGTTGATTACTTTTTGTCATCTGGTGAAATAGGAGAATCCCCCTCCCCCCCCCCAAAAAACAACCAAAACCAACCACCCCAATATCCCCCCAACCCAAAACAAAATATTGTTTCAAGTACATTGAGCATGAATTTCTCTTTAATTTCAATACTTTATGGCTGTTATTCCTAATTATATTATTACAGTTAAGGAGCTTGGGGAAATGAATACAGTAAAAATCCTAACACAATGAATTTTGACTTAAATAGCTATAAAATACTTTTAAACTTAATTTTAAGAATTTTAGTATAAGTTCAACTTTAAAAGTTATCTGCCTCATGTGCATATTAAAATTAGGAAAGGCTCATGTACAACAAGATGTATGGAAGTTCAAAAGAAAATATATTTTCTCATGTACATTGTATATGACTATTTTTACATTACAGATAAAGGGCAGAAAGTGGGTTGAACTTTTTTTAATAGATATTTAGAGTAAAACCAGTGAGCAGCTTCCATTCTATAAAGTGTGAATAGTTTCAGTATTACATACGTGTAAAAGTAAAAGCATAAAACATTGGATTACTTTATTTTAGCTGCTAAAAACCAATAATTGTCGGTTCTGAATTGGGATGATAGCCCGTATAAGATAATAACCCACTGATACCAGGGCAAATAAATATCCAAGTACTAGTAGCAATTCCATTCTACATTTCTGGATGAATAAGGTTTATATGAATATATGACAGGCCATTTTCAAAATTTGTAAGAAGGCATTAATAAAATAAGGAAGTGCTTCGTCTTCAACAGAGAAATTTACATTATCCATAACTTTTTTTTTAAAGGCAACAGACTTATTTCAAACATTGAAATATAGAAAAAATATAGAGCTTGTCTACACTGGGACTTAGTGCATGGCAAGCTAGGGTGTGAATGTACACCTCACTAGCTTGCTGCATACTAAGTCACTCTGTGGACCTTGCTACTACATGCAAGAAGTGTCAAAAAGCAGTATGTCAAAGTGCATGACAGAATTTTTAGTGCACTGTAGCAGAGTCCCATGCAGTGACTTAGTGCGTGGCAGGCTAGTATGCCGTGCATTCACCCTGGCTTGCTGCACACTAAGTCTCTGTGTAGATAAACCCTTAGATGCCAGTCTAGGCTGCACTCTTGTTTTTCCTTGTAACATGTAGCCGCAGTAACAAGTCATACAAGAATCTTAGTAAGATTTGGATTAATTTCCACTAATTTTGTGCGTTACAGATTTTAGACATGGAGTACCATCCTGTTATCCAAACCCAGAGTAACTGAAATGCTTATTTAAATTGTGTTTATATCCCCTGTTGCGAGTGCTTGTGGTCCAATTGCTTCCTTGATCATATGAATGCTTTTTCTGTAATTTTTGATGTCCCTGTCACATGTCTGCTGAATGGGATAATACTGATTAGCTACTTGGCTCAATCCCAAAATAAACAGTCATTTAAACTGAACAATATTTAATTCCTTAATGTAAATGTGATGTAAACTCTGTCTGGATATAATTGTGAAAATCATCCACAAATTTTGAGTGATTTGAAAGACATACAACTGGAAATTGGTCTTTTAAAAAGTGTGAAGAGAGGAAGAAAGAAACGTATGTTAAATGTCTAAATGACTTCTATTAATGTGTTTAATGATTAGTGTTACTTAATACTTGAGAAAAAATATGCAACTTAAACATTTTAACAATTTTTGAAAAGCAGTCTAGAATAATGAGTTCATAAGAATGAATACGCATTTAAAATAACTAAATTCATAACTGTGTACTAATTCTTCTTCTAGAATAAAGAACTTATTTTCTTATCAAATGTATACTTACTGGTATATGTAACACATAATGTGCAAGCTAAAAGTATTGTGTGTAATATTGGAAAATGTAGCCTGTTTCTGCTACTGTATTTAACAAAGCATATTTGGGATAATATATTTAAATTGAAATTTTGTTATCCTCTATTTTGATTTCAGACAGATTTAAGAACTATTGGCAAGAAATTCCTCCCCAGTGACATCAATGGTGGAAAGGTGGAAAAGGTACCCAAGAATATGAGTTACTAATTTATTTTCCTCCATCCATTTTGACTTCTTGATAATAGCTATATGTTTTGTCCTATTTGTCCTATTTGTGTATTGAAGTGAGGGCACACTTGATTCGGGTGCAGGCCTCGTTGTCTGCCTTCGTGGCCCACGTCCCCATCCAGGACATTTGTAGGGCCGCCACTTGGTCTTTGGTTCACATGTTCACCTTGCATTATGCGATCGTCTCCCAGACTAGGGAAGACGCTGGGTTCAGCAGGGCTGTCCTCCGTCCTGGGAACTTGTGAACTCCTACCCACCTCCAACAGATATAGCTTGGAATCACCTATTGTGGAATACACATGAGCAGTCATTCGAAGAAGAAAAGACAATTACCTTTTCCATAACTGGTGTTCTTCGAGATGTGTTGCTCGTGTCTATTCCATATCCCACCCTCGTTCCCCTCTGTCGGAGTTGTCTGGCAAGAAGGAACTGAGGGTGGGGGGAGTGCGCAGCTCCCCTTATACGGTGCCAGGCAGGCGCCACTCCGGGGGGCGCGGGGGGCGCTCCCTCCTATGGGTACTGCTAGGGGAAAAACTTCCGGCACTGGTGCACGTGGCTAGCACGCACATCTATTGTGGAATAGACATGAGCAACACATCTCAAAGAACACCAGTTATGGATAAGGTAACTGTCTTTTTCAGTTCTTATTTAACCCATCAAAACTATGTTTTTGTAAATATTTCTAGCAATTTTCAAGTTGGTGTTTTATCATGTGTAGCTGGTAGATGGATTTTTAGCCATTGAAGCTTCTAAATAGTATGCTGTTTAAGTTTGAGGTTTCCATTTCAGATCATACGAGTGATCTCTTCTCATTTTGTTTTTCATTAGAATTTTTTTTGTTTATTTCCATATCTGCTTTCTGAAGTTTTTTTTTTTTTTTTTTTTTTTAAATTATATCCAGTTGATGAGTTGATAGCTTTTGTCATGCTGAGAAATTAGCGTGAAAAGGAATAAAATACTTCAGGCTTCCTCTGCCTCAACATAGTTGCACCCCAGATCAGTGCTGAAGTACCACTGGGTTTTTGGTTTTTGTCTCATGTGATATCCATCAGACCCTGGCAAACACACAGCTTTGAGAACTCATTTAATTTATAAAATGATGTAAGTGTTATAATTTTCTGACCTCTTATTACACTCTTATGGATTACTTGAAGGGTAGCTGTTTGTTAGTTTTCACTGATCACTGAGAGTAGACCAGATAATTGTACTTGTCATCTACTTCAGGGCTTTACCCTCAAAGAAAATGCTTGCTGAAATAATTGTTACCATGACCTCATTAGTTCAAAATGTGAAGGCCATTCTCTCTAAGAAATATATTTGCATACTGAAAACTTAGTTATTAATCTAGTTGTCCTGGTCACCACTCAATTCTATTTTTACTGCCATCTCAGAACAGATTAGAGAATGCAACTCTGTCATGCGTTTTCCCAAGACTGTGTTTCACAAAGGGCTCTGCCTTTGGATGCCATGGTGATAGGTGCGTTAGAAGTAACAGAGATAGTAATGGCCAGCTGTTACAGGAAGAAATTGCCAAGAAATACAACTATACTTTGTAGGATTGCATGCAGAAAAACAGTGAACTGTGCTTTAAAGCTTTTGCTTGGGGAGGTGAAAAAAAGATTTCAGCACCCTTAGTTTAAATTTCAAAGCTCTCTTATAAATCTATTGTTATCCCTCAGGCATAATCTAATACAGAGGTCGGCAACCTTTCAGAAGTGGTGTGCCGAGTCTTCATTTATTCACTCAAATTTAAGGTTTGCGTGCCACTAATACATTTTAATGTTTTTAGAAGGTCTCTTTCTGTAAGTCTATAATATATAACTAAACTATTGTTGTATGTAAAGTAAATAAGGTTTTTAAAATGTTTAAGAAGCTTCATTTAAAATTAAATTAAAATGCAGAGCCCCCCGGACCGGTGGCCAGGACCCGGGCAGTGTGAGTGCCACTGAAAATCAGCTCACGTGCCGCCTTTGGCACACGTGCCATAGGTTGCCTACCCCTGATCTAATATATATTGCTACATTATGTGCATTTGAGGGATGTGATTCACACTTCGAGGCATTTATTGCCCTGTGTGCAAAACTTAGTACATAATGATATTGATATATATCCAATAGGGTTTGTATGGCAGATAATTTGTCTAATGTACGTTGAACATTCACAGAGCATTTCAGAGGTTAATGAACTCTTTTAATTATTTTTATCAACCTATTGTTTGGCTTTCATTTTCTCTCTCCTTTTTTTTTGTTTTGCCTTTTTTGGTTTGTTTATTCATCTTTTCCTGTTAATATGTTCCTCTGTCATGCTATGCTGAATTGATCTGCTTGGAGAGGAGCACATAAGAGGAAGAGTGTAGTAAATCTCACTTCACTGCTTGCAAACTGAGCATAGAAATCTGGGGACAATATAAGAGGTTAATCTAAAAATCAGATAATGTTGGGGTAATGTGTGACCTTTGAGTCCAGAACTGACAACGTATTCTGAGTTGTCACTGTGGCCATATGTACACTAACACTTATGTCAGCAAAACATATGTTGCTCAGGGGTGTGAAAAAAACAGCCCCCCCGAGCCACATAAGTTTAGCGGCATAAGTGGTAGTGTGTGCAGCGCTATGTTGGTGGGAGAGTTTCTCCCGCCGACATAGCTACTGCTGCTTGTTGGAGGTGGCTTAATTATGTCGACGGGAGAACTCTCTCCTGTCAGCATAGAACGGCTACACAAGAGATCTTAAAGCGGTGCAGCTGCATCGGTAGGGTAGACATAACCTGAGCATCAGGAGACTCAGGAATGTCAATTTCTATAGGTATATCTTTGTTAGTTGAGTCTTAAATTGGATATTAAAATTATCTAGTGAGAATTATCTTTTAGATTCTAAATATCAGCTTGACTAGTTTAGATTTTTCTTACCTACCTCTGTTGTAAGAATTAAAAAGAAAAAATAACCACAATGCCTGGAAATGCACTGTGTTTTTGTTCTGTTGCTGAAGACAGAGCCCCCAGTAGAGGGAGCACAAATCAACTAACCCAGTGGTTCTTAAACTGTGGGTCGTGACCCCAAAGTGGATCGTGACCCAGTTTTAATGGGGTCACCAAAACTGGTGTTAGACTTGCTGGGGCCTGGGGCTGAAGCCCGAGCCCCAGGGCCGAAGCTGAAGCCCAAGGGTTTCAGCCCTGGGTGGCGGGGCTCAGGTTACAGGCCCCCCACCTGGGGCTGAAGCTCTTGGGGTTCAGCTTTGGCCCCTTCACCTGAGGCGGTGAGCTCTGGCTTTGGGGCCCCCCCGCCCTGGGCAGCAGGGCTCGGGCTTTGGTCTCCTCCCCCCAGGGTGGCAGGGCTCGGGCAGGCTCAGGCTTTGGTCCCCCTTCCTGGGGTCATTTAGTAATTTTTATCAGAAGGGGGTCGTGGTGCAATGAAGTTTGAGAACCCCTGACCTTCCACAAAGTGGAAGACACTTCAGCATAATTGGGTTCTGAGAATTATCTCACTGTGAGCTACAGTTGCCAGCACTGTATTTCAGAAATACTGGACAGACCTCAGATGTTCCCAGTCTTGACTTGAGCTTCTGAGTTTGAGTCCCTTCTCCGCTGCTCTTTCTAGGAGTTCTCTGTCTTCAGCTCTGGGTGCTGCACAGAACCCAGGGCTTCAGGTGCTGGGCAGCCGCTGTGGCTTCTGTTCAGGTTCTGCACAGGTGCCTGGAGTTGTCAGAGGCTGAAGTTGGTAGTGTTTGCCTGCTGCAGTGCTGTGCACCTCTGGGAGGCTTGGCTTTAACTACCCGGGGACACCATTCCAAATTTCAGTGGGAGGGGGAACTTTCAGCAGGGTGGCAGGGCCAAATTTGAGTGACATTGCAAAAATGTGCATCTGGCAAGTTGCCAACCAGCAGCACTTGGCAAAGTGGAGTGCTGTTCTGTCCTGGAATCCAGGTGCAGGAGCAATGCTCTGTACCGCTCTGGCAGCACTACACCCTAGTTGAAATACAGGATAAAAGGTGTCCTATACTGAGTAAGTAACAGAGAGGTCACCTTTTTATTTAAATAAGGTACGTCCCCTAAAATATAGGATTGTTGGCATAAACTGAAAGAGCCATGCCCTGACCTAAGCAGTAACTAGGGAAGGCCCTCTATTATTAAGCTCCCCCTACAACACACCCTGATCCTGTCTGCTAACAGTGGAGGAGTACTTGTGACACCTTAGAGCAGGGGTCGGCAACCTTTCAGAAGTGGTGTGCCGAGTCTTCATTTAGTCACTTTAATTTAAGGTTTCGCGTGCCAGTAATACATTTTAATGTTTTTAGAAGGTCTCTTTCTATAAGTCTATAATATATAACTAAACTATTGTTGTATGTAAAGTAAATAAGGTTTTTAAAATGTTTAAGAAGCTTCATTTAAAATTAAATTAAAATGCAGAG